>CM035416.1:137380090-137920090 GCA_020310875.1 Ceratopteris richardii
GACTTGCTCCAACAGCTCCCCTTCAAGCCAAGTATGCTTGAGGTCTTCAATCTTCCAAGATTACCTGCAAACCTATCATAGCCTTGAATTTGCAAAGCTTCGTACCATCCAATGCTTTGGTTAGAATATCTGCACATTGTTGATGAGTGGACACATATGATATTTGAATCTCTTTGCTTAGAACCTTCTCTCGTACATAGTGATAATGAACTTCAATATGTTTAGTCCTTGCATGAAAAATAGGATTAGCAGCCAAATGAATAGAACTCATATTGTCACCAAAAATAGTTGGAGTTCCAAACTCCAATCCAAGATCTTTGAATAATGTCTTCATCCACATAGCTTCCTGAGTAGCTATGGCAAGACCTCTATATTCAGCTTCATTAGAAGAGAGAGCAACTGTGTGTTGCTTCTTGGATGACCATGAAATAAGCTTTGAACGTGCAAAGGTAAGATAACCTGAAGTGCTCCTTCTATCTTCTTTGGAGCCAGCCCAATCTGCATCAGAAAATAGCTTCAAACCTAAATCAGATACATAAGGATAATAAATTCCTTCATTTATGGTTGTTTTGAGATACTTGAGAAATTGACTTAGCATAAATTGACTTAGCACACTCACACTGTAACATATATCTACTCTTGTCAATGTGGCATAGTTGAGACTACCCACTGGACTTTGATATGATGTGATGTCCTCTATGAGTTCACCTTCATGTGAGCTCAATTTGTGATTGACCTCCATTGGAGTACCTGCAATCTTACAATCTTGTATCTTGAATTTTGCCAACATGTCCTTAATGTACTTTCTTTGAGTGAGAAACAAACCATGATCTTTGTAGACAACTTCCAAACCTAGGAAGTAGGTAAGTGAACCCAAATCACTTATCTTGAATTCTTCTCTCATCTGATCTTTGATCTTCTTCATACCATCTGCATCATTTCCTGTCAATATAATATCATCTACATATACATAGATGATCTCAGAATTACTCTTCTTAATAAAGAGTGAAGGATCTTCCTTGCTTGGCTGAAAGCCTTTGTCCTGCAAGAATAAAACAAGCCTGAAATTCCAAGCTCTTGGAGCTTGCATGAGACCATACAATGCTTTGTTAAGTTTACACACATAATCAGGATAAACTTGATTCTCAAAACCAAGTGGTTGTGCCATATATACCTCTTCTGTTATCCAACCATTCAAGAATGCATTCTTTACATCTAGTTGAAGTATCTTCCAATTCTTGGAAGAGGCAATACTAAGCAAAACCCTAATAGTAGGCATCTTTGCCACAGGAGAGAAGGTCTCCTCATAATCAATTCCCTGAGTTTGTGCAAAGCCTTTTGCTACAAGCCTTTCCTTATACCTGTTAATTGAACTATCAGAATTCTTCTTGAGTTTATAGACCCATCTTGAGCCTATTACCTTCATGGAGGAAGTCTTGGGCACCAAATCCCAAGTGTTGTTTTCCTCAAGAGCTTCAATCTCTTCCTTCATTGCATGCTTCCATTCTGTTTTTTCTTTGGCCTCTTCAAAGGATGATGGCTCCTCTTGGTTTATGTCATGTGCTATGTAGATAGAATGTTTAGTTACTAATGAGGTGCCAAACTACCTTTCTGGTTTTTTCTTTTCCCTCATAGATCTTCTTAGGCCATGATGTGATGATTCTGCCTCATGTCCAAGTTCCTGCAATTTTGCTTTACCTTTAGACTTCCATGCTTTGATCTTTTCCATTTGAGATTCTTCATCATCCTCTGAGGTGTCTTGTTCTTCAATCTTTGGTTGTTTTCTACCAAGCTTTGGAAAATCTCCTTCAAGATCATATGGTAAATTGACCTTCCTGCATGAATCTTCATACCATGAATTGTTCTCATCAAAAACTACATCTCTGCTTACCAAGAATCCTTTGTTGGTAGGGTTGTATAACCTGTAGCCCTTTTGATTGTTGTCATATCCAATAAATACACACCTTTCTGCTTTTGGATCCATCTTGCCTCTAACTTGTGAAGGAAAATGAGCAAAAGCAATACATCCAAAAATTTTACAATGATCTAAGCTTGGTCTTCTTCCATTCCAAGCCTCATATGGAGTCATCCCATCAAGGGATTTTGAAGGCAACCTGTTCATCAAGTAAGTGGCTGTAAATACAGCCTCAGCCCATAAGTAATTTGGTAAATGTTTTTCATTTAACATAGACCTTGCAGCTTCAACAATTGTCCTATTCCTCCTTTCTGCCACTCCATTTTGCTCAGGAGTGTACCTTGTAGTTACCTCTCTTTTGATTCCTCTTTCTTGAAGAAAAGAATCAAAATCATGGGAGAAGTATTCTCCCCCTCCATCTGACCTTAGCCTTTTTAGTGATTTACCTATTTGATTCTCCACAAGAGCCAAATAACTTTTGAAACATGAAAAAACTTCATCTTTGTGTTTCATAAAGAATAGGATAGTCCATCTGCTGCAATCATCAATAAAGGAGACATAGTACCTTGATCCAGATATTGAAGCTTCCTTGCTAGGTCCCCATACATCTGTATGAACCAACTCCAAGAGATCTCCATGCATATAACCTTTCTTCATGAATGGTAACCTGTGAGACTTTCCAAATTGACATGCACTACACTTATAAATCATATGTTGTTTTGACAAATTAGGGAGTCCAAGTACACTTTGGTCCCTGCAAATTTGCTTTAATGACCTTTCACCAATATGTGCTAACCTTTTGTGCCATACTTCCAATTCTGTGAGTGTCTGACTACCATAATTAAAGAGAGCAATGTTTCTAGTGTCCTGTAATTCAAATGTGAACAATCTACCTGTCTTTTCACCTTTTGCCATTTTTCTGAATCCTTGACTTGGATCTTCAACAAATGCTCCTGCTTTTGTGAACCTGACTTGCAACCCTTTCTCTACTATCTGCCCTACACTTATCAAATTTTTTGTAATGGTAGGGACATAGAGTACCTTACTGAGTAGGTTGATGTTTCCATCAGGTGCTTTGACATTGCCTATTTTCTCCACAGGATGTTTTGTATCATCTCCTATTTGTACCTCTTGCTTATTCCTTGGATCTTCTAAATCTGATAGGAGTGCCACATTTCGTGCCACATGATTTGAACAACCTGAATCTATGTAGAAAACATGCTCATGAGATTTACCTTGTGGCATAGCCATGTTCATGATCAATAATGAATCCTCTTTGTTTGAGTCTTCTGTGTAGTTATTGTAGTCTTTCCTTCCTTTGTAGCATCCTTGATAGTTTGAATGATTGTAGTTGTTCTAGTTGCCCTGATAATTGTTGAACCTTCCTCTTGAGTAGCCATAACTTCCTCTATTGTATCCTCTGCCTCTTTGATTCCTGGATTTCCTAAAGCAATTTTCAGTTGTATGATTAGTTAATCCACAAATAGAACATGAGTTGGAGTCTTGGGATCTCCCCCTGCCTTGTCTACCTCCTCTTCCTCTACCTCTGCCATGTCTTCCTCTACGTGCATAGTTAGCTTGATATGTACCTGCTTCATCATCCACTTTCTTTGCCTTTCCTTTTTTATCTTTGGACTTGCTTTTATCAGTGTATAAAGCTGAAGATTGATTACCTTTAGAGTTTTCTCAATTTTTGATAAGCTTTGCCTCTTGAGTAAGTAGTTGTCCAATGAGTGTATTGAAATCAGGTACATGCATGTCCATGTACAAATCCATAGTTGTGGTGAATGCTTCCCACTTGTCATATGCCTTTAAGCCATTGATGACCTGCCTTACAATTTGCTCTTCATCTATTACCTCTCCAATGCTTCCCAACTCATCTGCTATGTCCTTGAGCTTTGTGACAAAATCAGTCACATTTTGTTTGGGAGCCTTCTTGAGAGTTGTGAAATCCAGCCATAGTTGATGCTTCCTAGCTTTAGTACTTGAAGAAAAGAAAGCTTCAAGTGCATCTCACACTTTGTGAGATGTCTTACAACTTCTAATGTGAGGCAACAAAAAATATGAGATAGAGTTGAGGAGATAAGACCTTGCAAGTGCATCCTTGGATCACCATGTGCTCAATCTTTCTTGCTGTTCTTGTGCTGGTTGACTTTTGTTCCTAAAACTTGGCATAACTTCATCTCGAGCCACATAACCATATAAACTTCTACCTTGGAGATAAGCTTCCATTCTTAATGACCAAGCTGAGTAGTTACACACACACACATACACACACACATCTACACATTTACACATGCATACATATACACACATGTACACACATGCATACTTAGATACACACACATATACACACATGCATGCTTACATACACACATGCATGCATACACACACATACAAATATACATACATGCATATATACACACACATGCATACACACATACATACACACATACATACATACACACACATATATACACATGCATACATACACATACACGCACACATACACACATACATGCACACACATACATACACACACATGCATGCATACATACACACACATACACATATACACACATGTATACATACACATAGCAAAATAGAGCATACATACACACACACATACACACACACACACACACATCTACACATTTACACATGCATACATACAGGCATACATATACACACATGCATGCTTACATATACACACGTGCATGCTTACATACACACATACACACACATGCATGCATACAAACACATACAAATATACATAAATGCATATATATACACACACACATGCATACACACAAACATACACACACATATATACACATATGCATACATACACATACACACACACATACACCCATACATACACACACATATATACACATATGCATACATACACATACAAACACACATACACACACACACATCTACACATTTACACATTTAGATTTTTATAGGTGTTTAAGTATTTAGGTTTTAGTACTTTAGGTTTAAGTCCAAGTCTTTCTGATTAGGATTTTATGGTTTTAACACCTACATAGCATATATACACACATACACATACACATATAATACATATATAAAAAGTACTAGTGTTTTCAATAATTTAATTAAATATATATAATTAAATATCTATAAATAAATATATAAAAATAGAATTAATTAAGAAAACATCTGAATCTATAAATAAATATATATATAAAATGGTTTTTAGGATTAGGATTAGGATTAGGGTTTTACGGTTTATGGAAAAAATCTGAATAAATAAATAAATATATGTATAAAATAGGGTTTTAGGTTTTAAGGATTAGGATTAGGGTCTTAGAGTTTTAAGATTTAAGGAAAAAATCTGAATAAATAAATAAATATATATATATATATATAAAATAGGATAATTATATAGATAGATAAATGTAAAAAGTATTAGTGTTTTAAATAATTTAAATAAATATATATAATTAAATATATAAAAATAGGATTAATTAAGAAAAAATCTGAATATATAAATAATTATGTTTATAAAATAGGATTTTAGGTTTTTACGATTAGGATTAGGGTTTTAGGTTTTTAGGATTAGGATTAGGGTTTTAGAGATTAAGGAAAACATCTGAATAAATAAATAAATATATATATAAAATAGGATTTTAGGTTTTTAGGATTAGGATTAGGGTTTTAGGGTTTTAAGATTTAAGGAAAAAATCTGAATAAATAAATAAATATATATATATAATAGGATAATTATATAGATAAATAAATATAAAAAGTATTAGTGTTTTAAAAAAATTAATTAAATATATATACTTGAAAATATATAATTAAATACATAAAAATAGGATTAATTAAGAAAAAATCTGAATATATAAATAAATATATTTATAAAATAGGGTTTTAGGTTTTTAGGATTAGGATTAGGGTCTTAGGGTTAGGGTTTTAGGTTTTTAGGATTAGGATTAGAGTTTTATGGTTTTAGGGATTAAGGAAAAAATTTCAATAAATAAATAAATATATATATATATATATAATAGGGTTTTAGGTTTTTAGGATTAGGATTAGGATTTTAGGATTTAGGGAAAAAATCTGAATAAATAAATATATATATATATATATAATGGGATATCTATATACATAAAGAAATATAAAAAGTATTAGTGTTTTGAATAATTTAATAAAATATATGTATAATTAAATATATAAAAATAGGATTAATTAAGAAAAAATATGAATATATAAATAAATATATATACAAAATAGGGTTTTAGGTTTTTAAGATTAAGATTAGGGTTTTAGGTTTTTAGGATTAGGATTAGAGTTTTTGGGTTTTAGGGCTTAAGGAAAAATCTGAATAAATTAATATATATATATATATATATATATATATATATATATATATATATATATATATATATATATATATATATATATATATATATATATATATATATATATATATATATATATATATATATATATATATATATATATATAAGGTTTTACGTTTTTAGTATTAGGATTAGGGTTTTAAGGTTTTAATATTTGAGGAAAATGAAAGCTAGCGATTGGGAACAACTATGGGACTCAAGAAATCTAGTCACTGGCATGAAACGGTTGTCTATTTGTCATGAATTCCCTTATTGGAGTGAATTGTTGATCAGTCATTTGATAGACTCGATGCATATTTTTAAGAATGTGGGAGAGATTTTTTGGAAAACTTTGATCCGAAAGAAAGAAAGCAAAGCACAAAGGGAGGACTTAGAAGAGCAAGGTCGTATGCGAGAGTTGTGGGCAATTAATGACTAAGCCCAACGGAATAATATCATTACCAAGAGCTCCTTTGTTGCTTTGCAGGATGGAAGAGCAACAAGTGAAGAAAACAATTTCAGAGTTTCAAACACCTATTGGATGCATGAGGTGTCTAAACACTGTTTTCACACGAAACGATTAGATTTGAGGGCTCAAGTCTCATGATTGGCACAATTTTTTACAGTTTGTGCTCCCTGTAGCCCTAAAAGATTGTCTTTCGGAGGATGTACGAAGAACCATTTATAAAACTAGTTCTTTAGTACGGTGGATCTCTTCTAAAGAGAGAAATAAAGATAGCATAGAGAGTGCGAAACTCAATGCTATCGAGGTTGTTTGTCTGGTAGAGAAATACTTTCCCACAAGTATTCTCACTGTTCAACTTCATTTATTCGTTCATGTGGTAGATGAAGTTGCAATAGTAGGAACTGTCCATAGTCGATGGATGTTCTTAGAGCGCTTTATGAAGACATTAAAAGGGTTTGTTCGACAAAGAGCACATCTAGAGGGTAGTATGGCATAGGGATGGCTTGTACAAGAGTCTCTTGTATTCATAACTGAGTTTCTATGTATGTCGGATCCCGAAATCCCTCGCTTATGGAGCGATGATGAAGATGTTCGTCTCGTACGCGATGAACCACAAGATAAAGGATTTCAAAGGAAAATGGATGCAGCTTTCAGAGAGAAGGCAATGAAGGTTTGCATAGTTAACTCTGAGCCTATGCACAAGTGGTTAGAAAGGTATGAGCTTGCCAAGGAAACCAACGCAAAGGAAAGAGCTCAATTTCGAAAGAATCGTTCCACTCGATTTTTGCCTCTTCTAGAAAGTCTTCGACCTCTTCCACCTTTTCCAACGAGCAGATGGCTAGATACAGCGGTTTCACAAGCAAAGGTAGCGGGTGAAGATATCTCTGAAGAAGAAGAAGAACTCACAGAGGGATGTGATTGGGAGTATACTAAATATGGTGCACTATGGTCTCATGGATGACACTTTCGAATCGCACGAATCAATAAAAATAGGTCTACTTTTGATAGTGGGGTGATGGTGAATTTTTTGCAAAAAGGTAGAGCGAGTGGAAGAGATGATAATGCTCAAGAAGGCCAGCTAGATTATTGTGGTGTGATTCAAGATATCTTGAAACTATCTTTTAGGAAGTTTGATTTTTTTTGTTTTTGATATGAAATGGTTCAAAGTAGTCACCTCTGGAAGAAACGCAACAGTGGGGCGGGATAAAAGCGGTTTGCTTCAAGTCGACTCCACAAAATTATGGACGGATGAAAGGGATACATTTGTACTTCTCGAACATTGTGAGCAAGCTCTTTTTATACCAAATTCAAATAAACTAGAGTGGCTATTTATTTTACAAGTCGCCCCACATAGTAGACAAATTTGTGAGAATATAGATGTACAGAGGTTCATTCGATAGTCGAGGAGGAAGAGATCATTGTTCGAGAAGAAGAGGTCATTGAAGATGAGGTCATTGTTTGAGAATACGAAGCAATAGACGATGATCACGAAGAAACCAGCATAGCAAGCGATTTAGAAGCCATCAATATAGAGATAGATATTCTCCATGCATCAGATCTTGAAGAGGATGCTAAATTAGAGGATTTTTAAATAAAACACTTGTACGTACTAATTTTTGTTTTTTGTTTTCTGTTTATTCTCTATATTGCCTTTATTATCACGTACTATATATTTGAGTTCTTTTGTTACAGAGCACGATGGGAGAGAGTCCTCCAGTCACTCCTCATTCCATGATAGAGCAACAGTTTTTAGAGTTTATCTCTCAGATAGCTCTCGCGTATATGGCCACTGCATCACAGTATTGGATCACTCATGGTAGCACTCCTCTCGGCCTCACTCCTGGTGGTCTCACTCCTACTGGCCTTACTCTTGCCAGCCTCACTCCCGTTGGTGTCACTCCTGGGGGTGGTGCTACTCCCGCAGGAGGTATATCTCCTAGCTTTGTGACTCCACCACGACCATCTTTTTAGCCATCTTCTACTTGGTCTAGTAGTAAACATCTACATTCGTCACCTCTGCGTGATACAGGTTCTGGCCCGTCTCATAGATCAAGGTCACGCTATGGAGCAGGAGGTTCTAGGAGTGGATCTTCAGGTAGGTCTGGAGGAGGTGGCTGTTGTGGAGGCAGTGCAACAGACGTCTCGCTTGCTTCTACTCCTAGGACGACTACCTCAGATGTAGGTATGCCACGCAGTTTACCACGTGGAACACCACGTATACCTTGGGGTGCTCATGATTCTTTTGCCTATATTGTAATCATCTGTCGGAATAAGGATTGATTCCATCCTTCACAAGTGTCATTTGTCATTAATCTTTTTTTAGTTTCTACATTACTGTGCAACTATTGAGACTTGCTTGCTCACAAAAATGTTAAAGGGTATACTTCCCTAAGGAGAACCTCCCTTGAGTAGGTGAGTACTGGAAGTGCATATTATCTGCTCCTTCTAATGTAGGCACCCCAGTACATCCTATAGAGTTTGGCACGCCCTATGGGACACTTGCATTTCTGTTAGAGGCCCTAAACATAGTAAATAATCCTTTTCCATTATTTTTTGCCCTATTGCATCTTGCAAGTAGATACATGACCCATATGCAAGCAAATAAGGAGCCTCTTTGTGAATGAAGGAGCCTTAAAAAATCAGCTATATCTATGACTAGTGAACCAACATCCCCTCTATCTCCTTTGATTTTATGCATCGATTTGAGTGTGACTCAACTATCAAAAGAAAAGCATAGGAGAACATTAGACTTCTCCTGAGATACATAAGAGGAAACACTAGTGCAAATGGAGGACCTCTCTCATTTACTCTCCAGACTCAATATCAAGTTCCCTAACTTCAAGGGACAAGCTTATGAGGATGCTGATGATCATGTGAGGAGATTCATCTTTGTATGCCGTGGACGAGGTTTGGGGAATAGAGAGGATGCAATGCTGGTACTCTTCCCATCAACATTGGAAGGCCTTGCTGACAAATGGTACATTCAATATGCAGTTGGCCATTTCGCTACATGGGAGGCTCTGAAGACGGCGATCTCACAGATATTTCGACCAAGTGACTCCTCAGAAAGAGCTCTAGACCAGCTAGAGAACCTAAGGCTAAGATCAGGTGAATCCTTTCACAAACTTGACACTAGAACAAAAGCACTTGTTGCACGTCTGCCACATGCTCTAGGTGACTTTTTGGTTAAAAAATGGATAGAAAAAGCTCTGCCCAGGTCATCCCAGTAGAAGCTATGTGAGTCTCTTAGATTGGATGCAACCCTTTATGATTTTGTTGCAGCACCATCACACATTGAAGAAGCTAGGCAACATTTTGAAGAGGAAACACAAACAAATTATGCAACAGAACATGACCCTATTGGGCAACTGAGGAAAGAACTAGAGGCATTGAGAATGAAACTAAATCACCAAGAAGAGAAGGTCTTGCCACCATTACGTCGCACTGATGATGAAGTAGCCCAACTTTGCCGTGAGTTAGAAGATTTGCGGACGAGTCAGGATATAAGAAGGCAGATTTGGTGTACAATATGTAACAACAATGGACATTCCAATGCTAATTGTCCTAACAGGGTAAGCTCTCAATTTGTGGAAAGGATGGCCATGAAGCTAGGGACTGTTACTACCTCAAGGGTACACAACAACGATGATAAAAGGAAATCCAAACACCTTAATATGTGAGGAGTTAATCTATGTTTTGATGCAGGAAGATTAGTCTAGGTAGAACAGGTCCATTATGCATGTTGGAGATCAAGCTTTCTTGGCTAGTCAAAAGAACGAAGGTAAATGGAGGTCTTCTAAGCAAAAATCTACTAATTTTTCACAATCAAACACTACAACATATGAAGGGCATACCGACGCTGCCTATACCGACGGTCACTCACGACGCTGGTATAAACGTCAGAAAAAATGACCTAAGGATACCAACTGTCAAGTGACCGTTGGTATGATTGTTTTAAACGGATCGTCGGTGTGCTCCACAGCCATCGGTATAAGCGTCGGTATCAGCGTCCATATAAGCGTCGGTAATTTACTGGAAGTTACCGACGCCCATACCAGCTTCCATACCGAGGCCGACTTTTAAACATACCAGGAACCCAAGAGGAAAACTTCACTTTTTCGCGTGTGTTTGAGTACTGTTTGTCTTCTGTCAAACATGCATGCGCGAAGCGAATTGCGAACTCCATTGTCTTGTGCACACATACACACACAAAGAGATCTCTCTCTCTACACACACAGTCTCCCTCGGTTTAGATCTGAGATCTTGGTAAGTAGTGCACGTACTGTTAGCCTTTGTCTTTGTCCATGCTTTAGGTCTTATAATTTCTCTTCTCTTTGATTTTGCAGAAGTTCTTTGGCGTCGATTGTTTGGAATTCGACAATAGAGGACATACATTATGCTTTGACGACAAGGATCCAAAAGAGGGACATACTTGTAAGTGATTGTTTTATTGTCTATTGATAGAGAGAGAAAGAGAGAGAGAAAGAGAGAGAGAGAGATGAGAGAGAGACAGGGAAAGAGAGAAAGAGAGAGAGAGAGAGAGAGAGAGAGAGAGAGAGATAAAGAGAGAGAGAGAGAGTGAGAGATAAAGAATGATGAAAAGAAAGGAAGATAGAGATAGGAAAATAGAGCATACACACACATACATACACACACACATCTACACATTCACACATGCATACATACACACACATACACATGTACACACATGCATACATACACATAGGAAAATAGAGCATACATACACACACACACATACACACACATACACACACACACATCTACACATTTACACATGCATACATATACACATACATGTACACACATGCATACTTAGATACACACACATATACACACATGCATGCTTACATACACACATGCATGCATACACACACATACAAATATACATATATGCATATATACACACACATGCATACACACATACATACACACATACATACATACACACACATATATACACATGCATACATACACATACACGCACACATACACACACACATGCACACACATACATACACACACATACACATATACACACATGCATGCATACATACACACACATACACATATACACACATGCATACATACACATAGCAAAATAGAGCATACATACACACACACATACACACACACATCTACACATTTACACATGCATACATACACGCATACATGTACACGCATGCATGCTTACATACACACACATATACACACATGCATGCTTACATACACACATATACACACATGCATGCTTACATACACACATACACACACATACAAATATACATAAATGCATATATATACACACACACATGCACACACACAAACATACACACACATATATAAACATATGCATACATACACATACACACACACATACATACACACACATATATACACATATGCATACATAGACATACAAACACACATACACGCACACATCTACACATTTACACATTTAGATTTTTATAGGTGTTTTAAGTATTTAGGTTTTAGTATTTTAGGTTTAAGTCCAAGTCTTTCTGATTAGGATTTTATGGTTTTAACACCTACATAGCATATATACACACATACACATACACATATAATACATATATAAAAAGTACCAGTGTTTTAAATAATTTAATTAAATATATATAATTAAATATCTATAAATAAATATATAAAAATAGAATTAATTAAGAAAAAATCTGAATCTTTAAATAAATATATATATATAATGGTTTTTAGGATTAGGATTAGGATTAGGGTTTTAGGTTTTTAGTATTAGGATTAGGGTTTTACGGTTTAAGGAAAAAATCTGAATAAATAAATAAATATATGTAGAAAATAGGGTTTTAGGTTTTAAGGATTAGGATTAGGGTCTTAGAGTTTTAAGATTTAAGGAAAAAATCTGAATAAATAAATAAATATATATATATATATAAAATAGGATAATTATAAAGATAGATAAATGTAAAAAGTATTAGTGTTTTAAATAATTTAATTAAATATATATAATTAAATATATAAAAATATATAAATAATTATGTTTATAAAATAGGATTTTAGGTTTTTACGATTAGGATTAGGGTTTTAGGTTTTTAGGATTAGGATTAGGGTTTTAGAGATTAAGGAAAACATCTGAATAAATAAATAAATATATATATAAGATAGGATTTTAGGTTTTTAGGATTAGGATTAGGGTTTTAGGGTTTTAAGATTTAAGGAAAAAATCTGAATAAATAAATAAATATATATATAAAATAGGATAATTATATAGATAAATAAATATAAAAAGTATTAGTGTTTTAAAAAAAGTAACTCAATATATATAATTGGAAATATATAATTAAATACATAAAAATAGGATTAATTAAGAGAAAATCTGAATATATAAATAAATATATTTATAAAATAGGGTTTTAGGTTTTTAGGATTAGGATTAGGATCTTAGGGTTAGGGTTTTAGGTTTTTAGGATTAGGATTAGAGTTTTATGGTTTTAGGGATTAAGGAAAAAAATTTGAATAAATATATATATATATATATATATATATAAAATAGGGTTTTAGGTTTTAGGATTAGGATTAGGATTTTAGGATTCAGGGAAAAAATCTGAATAAATAAATAAATATATATATAAAATGGAATATCTATAAAAAATAGGACTAATTAAGAAAAAATCTGAATATATAAATAAATATATATATAAAATAGGGTTTTAGGTTTTTAGGATTAAGATTAGGGTTTTAGGTTTTTAGGATTAGGATTAGAGTTTTTGGGTTTTAGGGATTAAGGAAAAATCTGAATATATATATATATATATATATATATATATATATATATATATATATATATATATATATATATATATATATATATATATATATATATATATATATATATATATATATATATATATATATATATATATATATATAAGAAGGTTTTACGTTTTTAGTATTAGGATTAGGGTTTTAAGGTTTTAATATTTGAGGAAAATATATATATATATATATATATATATATATATATATATATATATATATATATATATATATATATATATATATATATATATATATATATATATATATATATATATATATATATATAATAGGATAATTATATAGATAAATAAATATAAAAAGTACTAATGTTTTAACTAATTTAATTAAATATATATATATATATATATATATATATTAGGGATTTAAGATTAGGGTTTTAGGTTTTTTTAGTGTTTAAGTATTTAGGTTTTAGTATTTCAGGTTTAAGTCTTTAGGAGTAAGATTTTTAGGTCTAATAAAAAAACAAATGATCTAAAATATTCATATTGTAGCAGATGGCTTCTTTTGATCCGGAGGAGAGAATGGCGTGTCCTTGCACTCAGTGCAAGTATCAAATTTATCAGAAACGATGGATTTGTAGTGCACATGTTAGAGAGTATAGATCCTTTGATAGGAGTCCACAAGAATATCGATGCTACCATTCGCATGGTCCCCCAGGTGAGCAGATGGACCCAAACGACATTGCACTGGTAACCTCTCGTGGACAAAAGAGAACAAAGAAGGACTTAGACGTAAAAGCAATTACTAATAGTATTACACAGAATGAACATATGGAAGAGATGCTTGAAGCATTTTATGAGATGGACGAAGATCATGGTGGTGGTGAAGATGTCGAGAGTTTCATGGACACAACAGAATCTCCACGATCAGAAGTCGATGAAGAATATGAAAACATGCAAAGACTATCTCGTTTACCGCTTTACAATGGAGCAAAGATATTTGTACTATGTGTGTCACTCATGATGCTCAATCTGCAATCCATTTATGGATGGTCAGATAGTAGTGTCACTGAATCATTCAGGTAAGTGGAGAACAAATTGGCTTTCATTGTTGTATCAAAATAACTTTATTTACTAATATCGTTTTAATTGCTTATTGCAGGCTTCTTAAAGATCAATTTTACCCAGAGGGCAATGACATGCCTCCAGGAGGGCGAGATGCAAAAAAAAACTTTTACAGTCCATTGGAATGCATTATACTAAAATTTATGCTTGTTCGAATGATTGCATTCTCTTTTGGAATAAATATGAGCATCTCCACGTATGTCCAAAGTGTGGAGAGAAGACCTTGTAGGCGAAGCAATCCCCGCAAAGGTTCTTCTTCACTTTCCTATCATTCCACAAATTAGGAACATGTTTAGATGCAAATCTATAGGTGTGTTAATGTCATGGCATACAAAAAGCAGGTCTACAGATGGTGTAATGAGAGTGCCTACTACCTCTGATGCTTGGAAGCACATAGATAGTAAGTGGCCAGAGTTTGCTAGTGAGCCTCGGTCCATACGTCTAGGCCTAGCTATGGATGGAGTGAATCCATTTGGTAAGGTAAAAAACATGGATGTATATCTTGCACCACTTGTGGAAGAACTGTGTATTCTGTGGGATGGGATTACTATGTGTGAGATGTCTCAACCTATAAGAAAAGGAGACGTGCGAGTGCAAGGGATACTTATGTGGACGATGCATGATTGGCCTCATTATGGTGAATGTTCAGGTTTATCGATTTTGGGTTACCATGCTTGTCCCTTATGCGGACCACGACTCGAAGCACGCTATTCCAAAGCACTACGTAAAAGTGTCTATGAAGGACACCATAGATATTTGCCTGATGCACATGTTTTACATGAAGGATAAATTGGTCGACAAGCGCAATGCCAAGTGAAAGCTAGCTATTGGAAACAACTATGGGATGAAGCGGTTATCTATTTTTCATGAACTCCCTTATTGGAGTGAATTGTTGATCAATCATTTGGTAGACCCTATGCATATATTTAAGAATGTGGGAGAGATTCTTTGGAAAACTTTGATCGGAAAGAAAGAAAGAAAAGCATAAAGAGAGGACTTAGAAGAGCGAGGTTGTATGCGAGAGTTGTGGGAAATTACTAAGCCCAACGGAACAATATCGTTACCAAGAGCTCCTTGGGTGCTTTGCAAGATGGAAGAGCAACAAGTGAAGAAAACAATTTGAGAGTTTCAGACACCTACTGGATGCATGAGGTGTCTAAAGACTACTTTCACACAAAACGACGATCTTGGAGGGCTCATGTGTCACGATTGGCACAAGTTTTCACAGTTTGTGCTCCATGTAGCCCTAAAAGATTGTCTTTCGGAGGATGTACGAAGAACCATTTATGAAATTATTTCTTTAGTATGGTGGATCTCTTCTAAAGAGATAAATAAAGATAGCATAGAGAGTGCAAAACTCAATGCTATCGAGGGTGTTTGTAGGGTAGAGAAATACTTTCCCACAAGTATTCTCACTATTCAACTTCATTTACTGGTTCATGTGGTAGATGAAGTTGCAATAGCAGGAACTGTCCATAGTCGATGGATGTTCTTCTTAGAGCGCTTTATGAAGACATTAAAAGGGTTTGTTTGATAAAGAGCACGTCGAGAGGGTAGCATGGCAGAGGGATGGCTTGTACAAGAGTCTCTTGTATTCATAACTGAGTTTCTACATATGTCGAATCCCAAAATGCCTCTCTTATGGAGCGATGATGAAGATTTTTGTCTCGTAGGCGATGAACCACAAGGTAAAGGATTGCAGAGGAAAATGGATGCAGCTTTCAGAGAGAAGGCAATGAAGTTTTGCATAGTAAACTCTGAGCCTATGCACAAGTGGTTAGAAAGGTATGAGCTTGCCAAGGAAACCAGCGCGAAGGAAAGAGCTCAATTTCGAAAGAATCGTTCCACTTGATTTTTGCCTCTTCCAGAAAGTCTTCGACCTCTTCCACCTTTTCCAACGAGTAGATAGCTAGATACAGCGGTTTCACAAGAAAAGGTAGCAGGTGAAGATATCTCTGAAGAAGAAGGAGAACTCACAGAGGGATGTGATTGGGAGTATACTAAATACGGTGCACTATGGTCTCATGGATGACACTTTTGAATCGCACGAATCAATAAAAATAGGTCTACTCCACAAAATTATGGACGGATGAAAGGGATACATTTGTTCTTCCCGAACATTGTGAGCAAGTTGTTTTAATACCAGATTCAAAAGAACTAGAGTGGCTATTTTTTTTACAAGTCGCCCCACATAGTAGACAAATTTGTGAGAATATAGATGTACAAAATAGTCCATCTGTAGTGGACTCAGAGGTTCATTCGATAGTCGAGGAGGAAGAGATCATTGTTCGAGAAGAAGAGGTCATTGAAGAAGAGGTCATTGTTCAAGAAGGCGAAGCAATAGACGATGATCAGGAAGAAACCAGCATAGCAAGTAATTTAGAAGCCATCAATATAGAGATAGATGTTCTCGGTGCATTGGATCTTCAAGAGGATGCTAGATTAGAGGATTTTTTAATAAAACACTTGTACATACTAATTTTTATTTATTTTTTGTGCTTATTCTCTATATAACCTTTATTATCACATACTAATTATTTGAGTTCTTTTGTTACAGAGCACGATGGGAGACAGTCCTCCAGTCACTCGTCATTCCATGACAAAGGAGAACTTTTTAGAGTTTATCTCTTAGGTACCTCTCGCGTATATGGCTGCTGCATCAGAGTATTGGATCACTAATGGTAGCACTCCTCTCGGCCTCACTCCTGGTGGCCTCACTCCTACTGGCCTTACTCCTGCCGGCTTCACTCCCACTGGTGTCACTCCCGCCAGTGTCACTCTTGCGGGTGGTGCTACTCCCGTAGGAGGTATATCTCCTAGATTTGTGACTCCACCACGTCCATCTTTTTAGCCATCTCCTACTTGGTCTAGTAGTGAACATGTGCATTTGTCGCTTCAGCATGATACAGGTTATGACCCGTCTCGTAGATCGAGGTCACGCTCTGGAGCAAGAGGTTAAAGGAGTGGATCTACAGGTAGGTATTGGAGGAGGCGGCGGTTGTGGAGGCAGTGCGACACACGTTGTCTCGCCCGCTTCTACTCCTAGGACGAGTACCTCAGATGTAGATACGCCACACAGTACACCACGTGGAACACCACATACACCTTGGGGTGCTTATGACCATGATGACTCCAAGGTGTATAGTATCTAAGATGGAGCTCCGATGATGGATGCCGCTGGAAAAGGAATGCATGCACGTAAATGATAGCTTTGCTCCATACAGTTTGGACACTCCATCATGCTGAAATGGAGTGAAGAGGATAAAGATCGGATGAATTATATCACACAAATGGTTTATCAGGAGTTCCAACCAGCCGATGGACAGTCTCTTGTCAATTCAGAGTGGATTCTGCACAGTGCATGTGAGGTTATGTCTTATCGACGATGAGAGGCTCGTGATGCTTTCAGAGTAGGCTTACCAAAGCCTCTATGGTTAGATGCTGAGGAGTGGGATCTAATTCCTGATAAGCAGCAGCAGACTCCTGATCGATATCATCAATAGCGAGATGCCACAACCACACATTTAGATACGGATGGACCGTCACATTTGGGTAAGTACCATTTCATTTATTGAATTTAGTTGTGTTAAGTTTTTCATGTATGGTCCTCTAATGTTTTGTATATTTGCTAGACGAGCTGGCAATGGGTCGTCCTCCAACACGAACAGAAGAGTCTTATGGATATCAACAAGGATTGACTGCACTATTGGAGGACTTGGAGGGACGCGGTGCGGTCATTTCATGAGAGTATTTGCGATGAGGTGATTAATTTATAAACTTGGTTTTTACTTGTTGTTTGTAATTTCATGTGAATTTATCTCATTCCATTAATGTTCTTTGTTGCAGGACTACTGATATGGAATGTGCTTTGCATGTGTATGGTAGTGGCACACCAAAATTTTATATTTGATTTTTATATGGCAATGCATTGCTTTGCCACATTTTGTAAAAGCGTCATATATGACAGTGGTTTGCCACACTCTTGTACATGCTTCATTTCTGAAATATATCACTTTCTTTGTACATGGTTCATGGATTATTTTGATTATCTCTTTTGTGTCCAATAATATTCTGTTTTATGAAATCATATTTCGGTTGACATTAGAGTACACATCACATGTACTCGGTTTTTTTTGGGCTGAGTGTATTGTCTTTTGTTAAGCAACATCATGGTAATGTTTCTGTAGCAAAGGAAAACACACTCTGCCCAAAAAAAATTTGCAGATATGGTCGTCGGTATAAGTGACGGTACTCCCAGTGCTGTCATTGGAATAAGCGTCGGTACACCCAACGGGCACCGGTATAAGTGAGGATGCACCCAGCAGAGGCGTCGATATGGGCATCGGTAAGAGCGACAGTACTACCGATGCTTATGCCGATGCTCATACCGATGCTTATACCGATGCCCATACCGGCGCTACAGTACCAACGTGCATATCGACAGTTACACCGACGTCGCGACAAAAATAGCCGTGTTTATTTCCCTCGGTAAAAACCTTAGTATATGGCCGATCTGTTGTAGTTAAAGAAGGATCAGAGAGATGAGAAGAAAAAAAAAAAATTAGAAATTGTTTTTCAAATATTGTAAAGGAAATGATCATATCATAAAGAGTTGTCCAAAAATATTTGCGAAAGAGGCAAGGACGAAAGAGGTCAGAATGGCTATTGTAAAGGTGTCTACACCTAAAATTGAGTTTGCTAATCTTGTGCAAAATGAAGGATGGGCATTTTCCATTGTTTGCAGGTATGACCTATCTTCACATGAATATTGTGTGTCTACAGTAGACTCACATGTTTGGTACTTTGATAGTAACCAAACACATAACCTCGTAATGGAGTTTCTTCACTTGACTCAAGCCTGTCCTTATAGGAAGTACTCTCACATGGACCAACAACTCCTCTTATCCTATCGTGGAGTTGGTAAGATCATTCTAACTACTGCTGATGGTACTTCTTTTACATTGTGAGATGCTTTATTTATGTCAAAGATAAAGAAGAATCATTATCAGTTTCAACTTTAACCAAGACTAGCTTGGTTTTGAAATTTGTTGATGACAGATGTATAGTTCATGATCTATCAAATGGCGATGTCTTATTGCTTCTAGCATTTTATGTAGTGGGTTGCATAAGCTCAAAGACTATGAAAAATCTATGAATGATTCAACATGTGAAGTACATGTCTATGAGGCTTTGTTAGATGTAAAGCTTCGCCATGCACGCTTTGGTAATTTGAATTGTGCTAGTTTTCTAATCCTACAAAAATCTGAAATGGCTTCCTTTGTGCCCAAAGTTAAGGCATCTAGTATACATGTCTATGAAGGTTGTATTTTGGGGAAAAACTTGCATTCTTCATTCCCAAAAGATGGTTTAGTTGGACTACTCAGAAATTGCAGCTTTTTTTAAGTGATGTCTATGGTCCTATGGGAAGACCCTCTTTCGGAAACTATCTTTACTTCGTTAATCTCATTGATGATTTTTCTAGGCATGCATGGGTATATCCATTGAAAGCAGAGTTCGAAGTGTTTGTTGCGTCAAAGATTTTTTGGTTTTGGCTGGAAATTTGTAAGCATGTAACATGGGCACCCTCCATTCTTATCAAGAGGGAGGGGGGTAAATGTCTTATTATTTTAATGCATTTTCGGGTAAACATGGGATAAAACATCAATGTACAATGCCATATACACCTCAACAGAATGGAGTACTTCAAAGGGGAGAAATTCAAAGCTTCACTATGCAACTTGAAGAATGATTGGCATCATAGGGACACTAAAAAATGATTGGCATCATAGGGACACTAAAAAATATCTCTACTCACTCAAATCAGTGGTTCTTTGAGTTCCTATGGAATGATCTCAAGATCTTTTATTCACTCAAACCTTACTATAAGAAATTTTGAATGCAAGTCATCTCAATAAAAATAATTTCATATACTTCAAGAATAGATCCCTCCAAGATACACTACCTAGTATCTTCACTAGACATAGAGTGTCCATTCTTCACTCTAGAAAAATTTCTCTTACAACATGTAGAAAAGACTCATCTCGACTCAAATCTATCAAGCTCCTTCACTACCAAAACAAAGATTGAGATGTGGATTCCAAAGATTGAAGAAATAACTCAATAATCTAGGGACGTTTCTTCGAAGGGAGCCTACTAGCTTATTTAAATTCCTAAAGTGTTAACACAAGGGGGATCCTGCCCATTCTAAGTACTTGGGGTGCATATACAACTTGGAAAAGAGACCCATTCTAAGTACTTGGGGTGCATATACAACTTGGAAAAGATTCTCTGAATGATAGGATACTACTTTCTTAGAAAATAGCATCCATCACACCTAAATGTGATTGGCGAAGGATTGATATACATGAGAGGGACTCAAATTCAGATTGCATTTACAAGCTCTCTCTCTTGGCATCTTTCTTCATGAATCTGCAAGTCTCACCAAGAGAATTTGTTCACGTGCTCTTAAGATTGGAGCTTGATTTCCAATCGTAGATGGAGAACTGATCTAAGTATTTATGGTCTAGATAAACAAGTTGCACAACCAAATTGTGAATTTCAGCATGCGAATCACAAGAAAATAATTGGAAAACATCACCAACTTACCAAACCTCACACTCCACAACAGAATGGTTTTGTAGAATGTCCGAATTGGATCGTAATGAAAATGGCTCGAAGCATGTTAAGAGATAGGGGTCTATTGAATGTATTCTAGAGAGAGACTATAAATACAACAATGTACATTCTAAACTCGAATCACACAAAAACGCTTCTAGATAGAATGGTACAAGAAGCCTATTCCAGTAAGAAACCTTTTTTTTCCCAGTTCCAAACTTTTAATTTTAGCATTTACGTGCATATACTAGACTGTTGTTAAAACAAACTCAAACCAAAAATCCAAAAATGTAGTCTTCTTGGCTAGAGAGATATGAAAAAGGCATATAGATTGCATGATCCACAGGTGCAGAAAGTTGTGTTAAGCCCAGAGGTGCAAAAAGTTGTGTTAAGCCATGATGTGATGTTCGTTGAATGATCACATAGAGTAAATAATAAGGCGGTTAATATATCATCAAACAGAAACGTAACTCACTCTAGGCGTGAATGAGAGTCTTACACATGAATTGGAATTCGACTAAACTTCTTGCGCATTATTTACATATGAATCGGGGTTTGAAGGGCTCTCGAGCATTTACTCATGTGTATGGTGCAGAAAACTCTATAAAGAGATTTCAGAAAACGAAAGGCTTTGAAGAATGATCCTCTTTGGGTTAGGTGCTGTTGAAAAAAGAAGGAGAAGAGGAAGAAGAGTTACACAGGCGGATGTTGATGGTAAGAATCACAGTGCAACGAAATATGCGCTACAAGATGAAAATGTTATGATATGGTAATGGAAATAGCGATGGCGTTTCAGGAGGCTTTTCGCTGCCGCAGCGTATTCGCCAAGTCAAGTGCTACAGCTACAGCATTGGAGGTATTGATCACCTGCTTCCGAAGCTGTGCAGCAGGAGCGGATGGCATTCCTTTATCGTTCAGCTCGTCTGAGCATGTATCTTGGTAAGTGCAAGAAGCGCTCAACGCTACCTGTGCATCCATCAACTGGGATTGCGTAATGTAAGAGGGGCCGCTCATGTTACCTAGCCCCAAGAGACGGGAGATGCACAGCTTGAGCTCATGAACAGTGGCGTTCATCAGCTCCATGCAGTCGTCCAGCGCCCCCTGATACTTGAGGGGGGCGGATTGTGGAAGCGGGATGGTAACGATGTGTCGAGCCAGGCGGTAGGAGGAATGTGTGAGGCGCAGAGCAAAAGATGCGACTGCCGAGATCTGTGCGTTGAGCAACCCTGACGGCGGGGCGCTAGAAGCAGCGACGACGCGAGAGCACATTTGTGGATCATGTGTTTTCCGGCAAACCTCCGTGAAGGAGGTCGAGGAGGTTCCATTCTGACGTGAGGACAAAAGACGGTCATGGCGCCTGCTTGGGGCTGATGCAACGCATCCCAAAACCAAAATGACGCAGACTCATTGCAGAAGAAGGCGCACAGTGGACATGGCTGTTTCGGATATAGGGGTCTGTTCAGATAAACGCCGGAAATGTAACGGGTCTTCAGAAAGAGTAAAATGCGGGGAGCAGGAAAACGAAGATGGCGTATCGACACCCTCAAGGATTCATGAAGGGGAAGGTAAAGAGGGGGGACGAAGGAGTGAGGACGCGGAAGAGTGAGAGCCTGGTGGATTTGTGTTCATCGCATGCAGCGCTCTACGTGTCGTGGGTGATCCTTTAAAGCTGCTACCGCACTGCCTTTGCTTTCTTTGTGATTGTTTCGGCCCATCAGATATCGACGCACTTTCGAAGGTGTTTCAAATTTGCAAGTCACGTACGCTCAAACAGGGGGCAAATGTCCGACAAATGTAAGTTGAGATGGAACTCGAGTTATAAGAAAATATTTTTCTTTGAGAGCTGAATGCATGCAATGTTGTACTTATGAATCGGCGTTCGTTGAGCGAAAGCCTACATGTGACCGGTAGCGTGATCAGCCTTGACAGAAACTTGGATGGCGTCTCTGCTCACAGAACCTAAGAATAGTGCACTCAAGACACCATCTCCTAATGCGATGGGTTTGCTGATCTCCTTTTGTGCCATTTCTGCTTTCTCCACCGTATGCCCATGTCAATTCGATTCAAGGCATTTTGAGTGAAATCCTGAGTGCCGGCTTGTGACGGTTGTGGCGCATGTTCTCTAGTTCAAATATTGGGTAGTCATGTACACGTGAAGCACTTCTGTCAAACGAGTTCACACTTCTTTCCACGTGTATATGAATTATGAATTCAATTAAAGCATTAAGCAGAGAAGTGGATAAGCATGGAAAAGTTAAAGGACTTGACCAATCAAAGGGGCCCAAGCGATGAAACTAAAAATGCCAAACCCCCAACAAACTCAATACCTGTAGTTAGCTTCGAGAATATACCTGTAGTTACCTGCCTTGACAGAAACTTGGATGGCGTCTCTGCTCACAGAACCTAAGAATAGTGCAGCCACCTAATTTTCTCCTTTCTCAAGAACTCTTTCCCTTGCCCAAATCATAAATACATTGATGAGATTTCGAGGCAGGCATTATTTGTCTCCTCATCCAAAGACAGAATGTGAGATCCATGGGACTTTACTGCTCCTATACCATAATTCTTTTAAGAGAAACTCCAAGAACGTAGAAACTCCAAGAAGGTAGAAACAACAGGCACCTGAGATCTATGATATTAACAAACACACACATATGTGAGAATATAATCTGCCTCCCTAACTTAGCAAGCAATCATTATAGCATTGAGAGAGCTATATGTTCCAATCCTTTCACATCTTGTTTACCTACTCAAGTACTGTTACTCCTCAAAGCCCTTTCAAGCACCCATAAAACCTCTACGGTCTAAGAACATATACTTTACAAACTAACGATTCTCATCGTCCATATCACCTAATGGTATTCTTTGATACTTGTTTCCTATTTATATTATCATATGTTCATTTTCCTCATCTCGACTCAAATCTATTAAGCTCCTTCACTACCAAAAGTGAGACTGAGATGTGGATTCCAAAGTTGGATGAAATAACTCAATAATCTAGGGACGTTTCTTTGAAAGGAGCCTACTAACTTATTCAAATTCCTAAAGTGGTAACACAAGGGGGATCGTGCCCATTCGAAGTACTTGGGGTGCATATACAACTTGGAAAAGATTCTCTGAATGGTAGGATGCTACTTTCTTAGAAAATAGCATCCATCATACCTAAATGTGATTGGCGAAGCATTGATATATATGAGAGGGACTCAAATTCAGATTGCATTTACAAGCTCTCTCTCTTGGCATCTCTCTTCATGAATCTACAAGTCTCACCAAGAGAATTTGTTCATGTGCTCGTAAGATTTGAGCTTGATTTCCAATCGTAGATGGAGAACTAATCTAAGTATCTATGGTCTAGATAAACAAGTTGCACAACCAAATTGTGAAATTAAGCATGCGAATCACAAGAAAATAATTGGAATACATCACCAACTTACCAAACCTCACACTCAACAACAGAATGGTTTTGTAGAATGTCCGAATTGGATCGTAATGAAAAAGGCTCCACCGTTATCCCTTCGGCAGATACTATGTGACCAAGAAGAGTGCCCTTAGTGACCAAAAGTGACATTTAGTAGGATTTAACTTCAAGCCTATTCTGAGACATTGCTCAAAGATTTCCTTTAGATTTTCCAAATGGTCACGGAAATCTTGAACTACTGCTCTTCTATCTGTGCTTGAAAACATTGAAAAGTCATCCATGAAAATGCGCAAAAAATTTCTTAACCACTTGCCCAATATCAGATACATTGTTCTATTAAATGAAGCTGGTGCATTTTTCAATCCAAAAGCCATGCGGGTATAGACATAAGTGCCCCATGGCGTGACAAAGGCTATCTTGTCCCTATCATCAGGATGGATCACTATCTGATTGTAGCCACTAAAACCATCCAGAAAGCTACACAAAGTGTGTCCGGCTACTTCCTCAAGTACTTGCTCTGTGAAGGGTTGAGGGAATCCATCTTGAACAGTTACCTTATTCAAGCCACA
Source organism: Ceratopteris richardii (assembly GCA_020310875.1). Lineage (NCBI taxonomy): Eukaryota > Viridiplantae > Streptophyta > Polypodiopsida > Polypodiales > Pteridaceae > Ceratopteris > Ceratopteris richardii. Next base: position 137,405,357 of record CM035416.1, read on the forward strand.
AAAATCAACACAGAATCTTATTTTTCCACTATTTTTCTTAGGTACAATAACCATAGAATAAAGCCATCTGGAATGTTCTACTGGAACAATTATACCTGCTTCTTCTAGTTTTGTAATTTCCAATTTTACTGCCTCTGCATACTTTGGATTTAGTCGATACGGCCTACTTCTTGCAGGCGGGGCTCCCTCAATTAAGGGTATTTGATGTAATCAAAGCTCCTCTCGTATCCCTCTTAGATCTTTATAGGACCATGCGAAGACATTTTTGTAGGCAAAAAGTAAAGAAGTTACCTTCTGTAGTAAAGGGGGATAATGCCATAGCCAAGAGGCCAAGTGGACTACTTGAGGATTCTCTTCATCTCCTAGATTTACTTCTTGAACAAGTGTTTCAGGATTGGTATTACTTGAGAAATCATCTCCAGTGTATGCAGGAGTGGAATTTAGCTTATACTCTACAATATGTTCTCTAGTCCATCCTTGAGGTATATCCGAAAAGGGGAGATCTTCTCTGCATTCAGGCTCATAACTTTCCTTCCCTGATACCTCTATATTTGTTGCCCCTTCAAAGTTTGTATTCTCCTGCAAACTCTCATTCTCCAACTAATTGTGAACTTCATTTCCTTTTCCTGCAACTTCTTCCTCTATTTCATTGATTTCCACTGTCCAACACTCTACTCTTTCAATCATTCAATTCAATAATGTATCTTCTTCTTGGGGTACAGAGGGCATTACCTGATGTGCATAGTATACCTAGTAGTTTTCCCTAAGTTGAATCCTTCTTCCAAATGTAGTTGCATTTGGCTATTGGTGCTTTTTGATTTTTCCCCGAATCTTGCAAAGCTTTTGCTTGCCTTAGCCAAGGCTGCCTGAGGAGTAATGGGTAAGAAGTCTCCTATGGAAGTGCAATAACAAAAAAACCTAGAACAAAGTGAAAACCTGTACTATCATCAATACCTTTTCAATAATGCCCAGTGGTGCAACCCTATGTTGATATGCTAGTTTGTATTCTCCTGCAAACTCGAATTCTCCAACTAATTGTGAACTTCATGGGCTTTTCCTGCAACTCCTTCATCTGCAACTTCTTCCTCGATTTTATTGATTTCCACCGTGCAACACTCTGCACTTTCCATCATCCAATTCAATAATGTATCTTCTTCTTGGGGTGGAGAGGGCATTACACCCTATGTTGATATGCTAGTGTAACAGTGAACGGTGCCATCTTGGTGGGGTTCAAATTCAGTTTCTTCATTGTGAAATCTGGCATCAAATTGATGCCAGAGCCTCCATCCATGATCACACCTCTCAGAGCTTCATCCTTTATAAAAACAGATAACCTTGAGCTTTGGTAGTCGGCCAGGGGTGGGGGGGGGGGGAAATCAACCATGAAGTCATCTATGCTAGGTGGTTGGCTCAAGTGAGCAGAGTGTATAATCTTTAATAAGTCACTCCTTACTTTTGAATCCATCTTTATGAGCTCGTACACACTAACCTTATGATGAATACCTTTCAAGATCTGCTCAATGTTTACCACATGTGTGTCTTCTTGCAGACTTGTGGGTTGGTCCTTTAGTCAAGTAGCCATCCTTTCATAAGCTCCTTCAATATTTTCTTGGTCCTTCCACCCAACCTTCTTTTCCTCCTCTTTATCCTGTAGTCCTTCTTGTTCCTCTCTATGGGTTGCTGACGCTTCTCTAGCTCTAGTCATCATGGGCATTGAAGAAGATGAAACAACATAAGACTGAGTGGTCATATCTTCTACTTGTGGGGAGACTGCAATCATATGAATTGGAGCGGGGCGGCGTCTTGGGAAATCTTTGGTATAGTGATCCTTGGCCTCTGGAAAATGCTGACAACGCCACAACCGTCACATGCCGGCACTCAGGATTTCACTCAAAATGCCTTGAATCGAATTGACATGGGCATACGTGACATGGAGAAAGCAGAAATGGCACAAAAGGAGATCAGCAAACCCATCGCATTAGGAGATGGTGTCTTGAGTGCACTATTCTTAGGTTCTGTGAGCAGAGACGCCATCCAAGTTTCTGTCAAGGCTGATCACGCTACCGGTCACATGTAGGATTTTGCTCAACGAACGCCGATTCATAAGTACAACATTGCTCAAAGAAAAATATTTTCTTATAACTCGAGTTCGACCTCAATTTACATTTGTCGGACATTTGCCCCCTGTTTGAGCGTACGTGACTCGCAAATTTGAAACACCTTCGAAAGTGCGTCGATATCTGATGGGCCGAAACAATCACAAAGAAAGCAAAGGCAGTGCGGAAGCAGCTTTAAAGGATCACCCACGACACGTAGAGCGCTGCATGCTCTCACTCTTCCGCGTCCTCACTCCTTCGTCCCCCCTCTTTACCTTCCCCTTTATGAATCCTTGAGGGTGTCGATACGCCATCTTCGTTTTCCTGCTCCCCGCATTTTAGTCTTTCTGAACACCCGTTACATTTCCGGCGTTTATCTGAACAGGCGCCTATATCCGAAACAGCCATGTCCACTGTGCGCCTTCTTCTGCAATGGGTCTGCGTCATTTTGGTTTTGGGATGCGTTGCATCAGCCCCAAGCAGGCGCCATGACCGTCTTTTGTCCTCACGTCAGAATGGAACCTCCTCGACCTCCTTCACGGAGGTTTGCCGGAAAACACATGATCCACAAATGTGCTCTCGCGTGCTCGCTGCTTCTAGCGCCCCCCCGTCAGGGTCGCTCAACGCAAAGATCTCGGCAGTCGCATCCTTTGCTCTGAGCCTCACACATTCCTCCTACCGCCTGGCTCGACACCTCGTTACCATCCCGCTTCCACAATCCGCCCCCCTCAAGTATCTGGGCGCGCTGGACGACTGCATGGAGCTGATGAACGATACTGTTCATGAGCTCAAGCTGTCCATCTCCCGTCTCTCGGGGCTAGGCAACATGAGCGGCCCCTCTAACATTACGCAATCCCAGTTGATGGATGCACAGGTAGCGTTGAGCGCTTCTTGCACTTACCAAGATACATGCTCAGAAGAGTTTTTGTGTGATTCGAGTTTAGAATGTACATTGTTGTATTTATAGTCTCTCTCTAGAATGCATTCAATAAACCCCTATCTCTTAACATGCTTCGAGCCATTTTCATTACGATCCGATTCGGACATTCTACAAAACCATTCTGTTGTGGAGTGTGAGGTTTGGTAAGTTGGTGATGTATTCCAATTATTTTCTTGTGATTCGCAGGTTGAATTTCACAATTTGGTTGTGCAACTTGTTTATCAAGACCATAAATACTTAGAGCAGTTCTCCATCTACGATTGGAAATCAACCTCCAATCTTAAGAGCACATGAACAAATTCTCTTGGTGAGACTTGCAGAATCATGAAGCAAGATGCCAAGAGAGAGAGAGAGAGAGCTTGTAAATGCAATCTGAATTTGAGTTCCTCTCATATATATCAATCCTTCGCCAATAACATTTAGGTGTGATGGATGCTATTTTCTAAGAAAGTAGTATCCTACCATTCACAGAATCTTTTCCAAGTTGTGTATGCACCCCAAGTACTTCGAATGGGCAGGATCCCCCTTGTGTTACCACTTTAGGAATTTGAATAAGCTAGTAGGCTCCTTTCTAAGAAACGTCCCTAGATTATTGAGTTATTTCTTCCAACTTTGCAATCCACATCTCACTCTTTGTTTTGGTAGTGAAGGAGCTTGATAGCTTTGAGTCGAGATGAGTCTTTTCTTTTCATATGGTATGCATTTCTTGTAATAGCTTACTTTTTTAAAGAGATAATGTAATCTTTAAATTCTTCAAATCTTTAATCTTGTCTCTACATGTTGTAAGAGAAATTTTTTCTAGAGTGAACAATGGGCACTCTGTGTCTAGTGAAGATACTAGGTAGTGTATCTTGGAGGGATCGGTTCTTGAAGTATATGAAATTATTTTTATTGAGATGACTACTTGCATTCAAAATTCCTTATAGTAAGGTTTGATTGAATACAAGAGTTTGAGATCATTCCATAGGAACTCAAAGAACCATTGATTTGAGTGAGTAGAGATGTTTTTTAGTATACCTATGATGCCATTCATTCTTCAAGTTGCATACTGAAGCTTTGAAGTTCTCCCGTTTGAAGTTCTCCATTCTATTGAGGTGTATATGGCATTGTACATTGATGTTTCTGAGTAGCTCCAACTAAACCATCTTTTGGGAATGAAGAATGCTAGATTGTTCCCAAAATACAACCTTCATAGACATGTGTACTATCTGCCTTCCTTAACTATGGGCACAAAGGACACGATTTAATATTTTTGTAGGCTTAGAAAACTAGCACAATTAAAATTACCAAAGTGTGCATGGAAAAGCTTTACATCTAACAAAGCCTCATAATCATGTACTACACATGCTGAATCATTCATAGATTTTCCATAGTCTTTGAGCTTATGCAACCCACTACATAAAATGCTAGAAGCAATAAGACATCCCCATTTGATAGATCATGAACTATACATCTATCATCAAAAAATTTCAAAACCAAGATGGTCTTGGCTAAAGTTGAAACTGGCAATGGATTCTTCTTGATCTTTGACATAAATAAAGCATTGGACAATGTAAAAGAACTACCATCACCAGTACTTAGAATGATCTTATTAACTTCCATGATAGGATAAGAGGAGTTATTGGTGCATGTGAGAGTACTCCCTATAGGGACAAGCTTGAGTGAAGTGAAGAAACTGCATTGCGAGGTTATGTGTTTGGTTGCTCCAGTATCAAAGTACCAAACATCTGAGTCTATTGTAGACACACAATGTTCATGTGAAGATAGGTCATACGTGCAAACAATGGGAAATGCCCATCGTTCAATTTGCACAAGATTAGCAAACTCAATTTTAGGTGTAGACACCTCTACAATAGCCATTCTGACCTCTTTTGTCCTTGCCTCTTTTGCAACTATTTTTGGACAACTCTTTGTGTTATGATCATTTCCTTTACAATATTTGAAAAACAATTTCTCATTTTTTTAGTTTCTTCTCATCTCTGTCATCCTTCTTTGATTGTGAAAAATTAGCACATTTCTGCTTAGAAGAGCTCCATTTACCTTCGTCCTTTTCACTAGCCAGGAAAGCTTGATCTCCAACATGCATAATGGACCTGTTCCACCTAGACTAATTATCGTGCATCAAAACATAGATTAACTCCTCAAATATTAAGGTGTTTGGATTTCCTTTCATCATCAATCAAAGAGTAGAAGAAAAAATCTCATATGAATTTGAAAGACAATTGAGAATAGTTTTTGCAAGTGAACTATCGGAGAACACTTCATTACTAGAAATAAACTGCTCCTTCAAACCTTTTATCTTTGTCAAAAAACTGTCCATGGAATCTAATTCATTCATGTGCTGACTCTCCAACTTGTTCTGAAGGTAAGCAACACGAACCTTATTCCTTGCCTGGTAAAAGTGGTTAATGTATCCTAAGAATACTTTTCTATTTTGCAATATTGAATGTGGGGAATGATGGCATGTTTGATAGAAAAGGCTATCAATGCATATGCATGAGCATCTCTACCATCCCAAAAACGTTGTTTTGTAGTAGGTGTAGCAAGAACCGTAGCACAAATAGGAATTTGAAAAATATCACCATCTTCAATGTTGTTTGCATCACCTTCAACAGCTTTGTTTGCAAGTGTCATAGGATGTTTTTCAACATGTTACACAATATTCATAGTCCTTTTGCAACCATTATATGACACATCATATAAGCCCATAATGGGTAATTAGTACCATCCAAGTTCTCCTCAGAATCCAAGATATGGAATACATCACTACTTTTAGCCATGGATACTCACTAAAATACCCTGATGAAGAAAAATGTATATAATTCAGAAAGTTGAACAAAATTACCCTATCAAGTTTTGCCAAGACCATAGTGGAATTTGGGATGCTTATACTCGTGAAACAAAACTTGTATATATCTTTCACACAAAAACACAAAATTGATTATATAAGCACTATGATAGTGCATTTGGAGGCTGAAATATGCTCATATCGTGATTTTGATACCACAAAGTGAAGTCGGTCTGAACTCCTAATCACCTTGAGTATGCCAACCAATTTTCATGTGATTCTAAGACTGTGAACAAAGGGGTGTCGACGATGTCCTAAATGAAGCGATGACCTATGCTGATACCAATTCTTGGAGTTTTAGGTGTGCAAAAGCATGCAAAGAGCACAAGGAAGAAGAAGAACCTTGGAGCACAACACACAATACTTAATGTGTTACCAGGAATGTACAAAGAAAAGTAACCCGTGAGGTCATATATAGAAGCTCGGGGAGAAAAACCTCCTAAAGACGGAAGAAAGAGCTCTAACCATCCTAGTGTGTTCACACATATCGCTACCTAGATATATCAACATGATGTACATAAATACTATGTAGTAGGTGTAGGGTCCATGGCTTAGATATAACCAAAACCTCTTATTAAACATGTGAAAGATTTTTAGCAGTATTGGAATCGAAATAGAAAAGGGAAGGTTTTGTCTTGGAAATGTTAAAAGGAAGAGGCCTTGCTGACAAATGGTACAATCAATATGTAGATGGTCATTTTGGCACATGGGAGGCTTTGATGCAGCGTTCTCACAAACATTTCGACCTAGTGACTCCTCGGAAAGAGCTCTAGACCAGCCAGAGAACCTAAGGCTAAGATCAGGTGAATCCTTCCATGAACTTCACACTAGGACAAAAGTACTTGTTGCACGTCTTCCACATGCTCCACGTGATTTCTTCGTTAAAAATGGATATAAAAAGGTTTGCCCAGGTCAACTCAGCAGAAGCTATGTGAGGCTCTTAGATTGGATGCAACCCTCAATGATTTTGTTGCAGCACCATCACGCATTGAAGAAGCTAGGTAACATTTTGAAGGGGACACACAACCAAATTATGCTATAGAACTAGACCCTATTGGGCAACTGAGGAAAGCACCCGACGCATTGAGAATGCAACAAAATTACCAAGAAGAGAAGGTCTTGCCATCGCTGCATCGCACTGATGATGAAGTAGCCCAACTTCGCCGTGAATTAGAAGATTTGCGAACCACTCAGGATATAAGAAGGCAGATTTGCTGTACAATATGTAACAACAATGGACATTCCAATGCTAATTGTCCTAATAGGGTAAGCTGTCAATTCTATGGGAAGGACGACCATGAAGCTAGAGACTGTTTCTACCTCAAGGGTACACAACAACGAGGTAATCCTCAAGCTCTGGATTCATATTATGCTAGTACTTCAAATGCACCTAATAGAGAGGAGAATCGTACAAGGAAGCCTAGATATAATAGGCCATTGATGTGTTATTGCTGTGGTGAGTATGGCCATATGCAAAATAGGTGTTCCCTTCCAAAAGATGCAGTTCAAATATTGGGTATTCATGTACACGTGAAGGACTTCTGTCAAACGAGTTCACACTTCTTTCCACATGTGTATATGAATTATGAATTCAATTAAAGCATTAAGCAGAGAAGTGGATAAGCATGGAAAAGGAAAAGGACTTGACCACTCAAAGGGGCCCAAGCGATGAAACTGAAAATGCCGAACCCCCAACAAACTCAATACCTGTGGTTAGCTTCGAGAATATATACGAAGCATCCTTGCCATAGCGACCCATTTATATAGCTCTGAGAAAGATGTATGCTCCGATCCTTTGCCAAGCTGCTTACTTACTAAAGTAGAGATTTGGGACCATTGCTTACAGTTTACACTATTGCTTACCTTTTTGGTTCCATTTCGACCTCAAAACTGCAATGAGAAGCCATTGGAATCCGCTACTTTTGGGTGCCAACCTTCTCTAATTAATGATTGGCAATAAGAGCTTACTTATTCCGCTGTTTAGCATGTAGGGGATTTGAACCCACGGCCTTTGAGTTACAAGAGATATGCTTTATCCACTCGCCTATTCTCACATGTTCATACCCCATCTCATTGAACTTATACTTAACACGGCTTCTACCTCTCTCTTCCTCTTTACATTTTCAAGACAAAACCTTCCCTTTTTTATTTCAATTCCAATGGTGCTAAAATTTTTTAGTAGGTTTAGTAAGAGGTTTTGGTTCTATATAAGGCCATGGAGGCTGCCCATACTAGGTAGGATTTCGGTACATATTCATTTATGCGTGTGTGATATGTTTAATCTAACCACTCTGATTAATCATCGACAGACTTACTGCCTTGGATGGACTATCAATCTAACCCATCCCTATATATTCTTGTGCATATTCATTTATGAGTGTCCTATAAACGTTTCGTTGAGGAAAAGCTTTGACAGAAACTTGGATGACGTCTCTGCTCACAGAACCTAAGAATAGTGCAGCCACCTAATTTTCTCCCTTCTCAAGAACTCCACCTGTTATCTCCCTTCTTAAGAACTCCTTCCCTTGCCCAAATCATAAATACATTTATTAGATTTCGAGGCAGGCATTATTTCTCTCCTCATCCAGAGACTGAATGTGAGATCCATGGGACTTTACTGCTCCTATACCATAATTCTTTTAAGAGAAACCCCAAGAACGTAGAAACCCCAAGAAGGTAGAAATAACACACATATATGAGAATATAATTTGCCTCCCTAACTTAGCAAGCACTCATTATAGCATTGAGAGAGCTATGGTATTAACAAACACACACATATATGAGAATATAATCTGCCTCCCTAACTTAGCAAGCAATCATTATAGCATTGAGAGAGCTATATGTTCCAATCCTTTAAATCTTGTTTACCTACTCAAGTACGGTTACTCTTCAAAGCCCTTTTAAGCACCCATAAAACCTCTACGGTCAAAGAACATATACTTTACAAACTAATGATTCTCATTGTCCATATCACCTAATGGTATTTGTATCGCAACATCTCTCTCTCTCTTTCTCCCCACCACGTCCTCCTCTTTCCCCCCACCACCCCCGCAGCCACCACCTTCGCCCTCCCCTCCTATTTCCCCCCACCACCCCTTCAGCCGCTCCTCCCGCCACCCCCTCTCCCCCTCACTCTCTCTCTATCTCTCTCTCTCTCTCTCTCTCTCTCTCTCTCTCTCTCTCTCTCTCTCTCTCTCTCTCTCTCTCTCTCTCTCTCTCTCTCTCTCTCTCTCTCTCTCTCTCTCTCTCTCTCCCCTCGATAGCCCCTCCGTGCCTCTCTCTCTCTCTCTCTCTCTCTCTCTCTCTCTCTCTCTCTCTCTCTCTCTCTCTCTCTCTCTCTCTCTCTCTCTCTCTCTCTCTCTCTCTCTCTCTCTCTCTCTCTCTCTCTCTCTCTCTCTCTCTCTCTCTCTCTCTCTCTCTCTCTCTCTCCCCTCGATAGCCCCTGTGTGCCTCTCTCTCTCTCCATCTCTCTCTCTCTCTCTCTCTCTCTCTCTCTCTCTCTCTATCTCTCTCTCTCTCTCTCTCTCTCTCTCTCTCTCTCTCTCTCTCTCTCTCTCTCTCTCCCCCCCTCCCCCCCTTACCCCCTCCTCTTGCCCCCCACCACCCCCGTAGACACCACCCCCACGCTCCCGTTCTATTTCCCCCCACCACCCCCGTAGCCACTCCCCCGCCAACCCCTCTTCCTCTCTCTCTCTCCCTCTCTCTCTCTCCATCTCTCTCTCTCTCTCTCTCTCCCCTCGGCAGCCCCTACGTGCCCCTCTCTCTCTCCTCTCTCTCTCTCTCTCTCTCTCTCTCTCTCTCTCTCTCTCTCTCTCTCTCTCTCTCTCTCTCTCTCTCTCTCTCTCTCTCTCTCTCTCTCTCTCTCTCTCTCTCTCTCCCTCCCCGGTAGCCCTTGCGTGCCGCTCTCTCTCTCTCGCTCTCTCTCTCTCTATCTCTCTCTCTCTCCCCCTTCTCTCTCTCTCTCCCTGCCATGTGAAGAGATGGATAGGTATGTGCTTGAAGATGAAGAGGTGTTGCAAAATCCTTGATCTACACCAGCCAAATGAGCTCCAGGAGTATATGCTGGGCCCTTTTAGCTTGACAATGGATGTATTAGACACCCTATGTACCTTGGAAGATCACTCTCAAAGAGATAGATCAAAACAGATAAGTTGGAGTTAGCTCAGAGGTGAAAACTTGCTATTCTTGGTTCATACACCTGTCTAGTGTTTTACATAATTCTCTGAGCACAGTAGCAATTAGCTTAATTCCTCTTGGAGAAGTCTAGGTAGCTTAAAGAGCTAAATTTCAAGAGTAATCTCATAAAAAATAATAAACTACACACTGAGAATGAGTTTTAACAAGTGATGACATCATCCTGATTTTCACGGGCTGCTACAGTTTGAGACCATGGAGCAGAAAAATGAACATAACTCAAAATGTAGGAATCCAATGATTATGAAAATTTGTATGGTTATACTAGACAGTAAGATGAATCCAACAAATTTTAAAGCATGGAATGTGGATACGTAACCACTGAGAAATAGCTCTAACAAGATGAGTAAAAAAGTCGGGTACCTGACAGAGAAGTGAAGATGAATAGACACTGTTGTTTTCAACTGAACATAACTGAAGATTGCAACCTCCAAATGACATGAAAATTTGTGAGCATATAGTAGATTTAGAGAGCTAACTTTACCAAGTTAAATCACTGAAAAGGATGCACCAAGCTCAGAGAAACCATCTCTGCAATCTGACTGAGAAATCTGAGAGTAATGGCAGTGAGTAGTACACTTCACAAGAACATGGAAATATGAACCCAAATGATCATGAAAATGAAAGTATATTGCTTGTACAATACAATGGACTTACTCATACATATGTGTGCCTTGTAATCACACCTTGATATGGCATAAAGCTCAGCTCTTGGAGGTCTTCACATAGGTCTCTCTAACCACGACTAGAACTGCCATCTATTTATAGTTGAGTTTGGGAGGCTAAGTTCCCTCAATCACTCTCCAATCAATCAGTGATTGATTTGGTTCTCTACCTACCACAGATCACGAATTCGTGGCTCCTCTTTCCATTCTTGATCAAGTGGACTCAACCACTTATGATTCTTTCACTTTTACATTAAGTAAACTCTTCAAAAGTTACAAGAGGTAGTTCACAAGTGAACTTTACATAGTCTTCATTTAAAAGCTTTTTTCATGACTTTTGGGACTCAAGCCAATACTTAGGCTTGTCATAGACTTGCTCCAACAGCTCCCCCTCAAGCCAAGTATGCTTGAGGTCTTCAATCCTCCAAGATTACCTGCAAACCTATCATAACCTTGAATTTGCAAAGCTTTGTACCATCCAATGCTTTGGTTAGAATATCTGCACATTGTTGATGAGTGGACACATATGATATTTGAATCTCTTTGCTTAGAACCTTCTCTTGTACATAGTGATAATGAACTTCAATATGTTTAGTCCTTGCATGAAAAATAGGATTAGCAGCCAAATGAATAGAACTCATATTGTCACCAAAAATAGTTGGAGTTCCAAACTCCAATCCAAGATCTTTGAATAATGTCTTCATCCACATAGCTTCCTGAGTAGCTATGGCAAGACCTCTATATTCAGCTTCAGTAGAAGAGGGAGAAACTGTGGGTTGCTTCTTGGATGACCATGAAATAATCTTTGAACGTGCAAAGGTAAGATAACCTGAAGGGCTTTCTTTGGAGCCAGCCCAATCTGCATCAGAAAATAGCTTCAAACCTAAATCAGATACATAAGGATAATAAAGTCCTTCATTTATGGTTCCTTTGAAATACTTGAGAATCCTTTTGGCAGAATCCATATGTGGTTTCCTTGGTGTGTGCATAAATTGACTTAGCACACTCACACTATAACATATATCTACTCTTGTCAATGTGGCATAGTTGAGACTACCCACTAGACTTTGATATGATGTGATGTCCTCTATGAGTTCACCTTCATGTGAGCTCAATTTGTGATTGACCTCCATTGGAGTACCTGCAATCTTACAATCTTGCATCTTGAATTTTGCCAACATGTCCTTAATGTACTTTCTTTGAGTGAGAAACAAACCATGATCTTTGTAGACAACTTCCAAACCTAGGAAGTAGGTAAGTGAGCCCAAATCACTTATCTTGAATTCTTCTCTCATTTGATCTTTGATCTTCTTCATACCATCTGCATCATTTCCTGTCAATATAATATCATCTACATATACATAGATGATCTCAGAATTACTCTTCTTAATAAAGAGTGAAGGATCTGCCTTGCTTGGTTGAAAGCCTTTGTCCTGCAAGAATGAAACAAGCCTGAAATTCCAAGCTCTTGGAGCTTGCTTGAGACCATACAATGCTTTGTTAAGTTTACAACACATAATCAGGATAAACTTGATTCTCAAAACCACGTGGTTGTGCCATATATACCTCTTCTGTTATCCAACCATTCAAGAATGCATTCTTTACATCTAGTTGAAGTATCTTCCAATTCTTGGAAGAGGCAATACTAAGCAAAACCCTAATAGTAGGCATCTTTACCACAAGAGAGAAGGTCTCCTCATAATCAATTCCCTGAGTTTGTGCAAAGCCTTTTGCTACAAGCCTTGCCTTATACTTGTTAATTGAACTATCAGAATTCTTCTTGAGTTTATAGACCCATCTTGAGCCTATTACCTTCATGGATGAAGTCTTGGGCACCAAATCCCAAGTGTTGTTTTCCTCAAGTGCTTCAATCTCTTCCTTCATTGCATGCTTCCATTCTGTTTTTTCTTTGGCCTCTTCAAAGGATGATGCTTCCTCTTGGTTTATGTCCTCTGCTATGTAGATAGAATGTTTAGTTACTAATGAGGTGCCAAACCCATACCTTTCTGGTTTTTTCTTTTCCATCATAGATCTTCTTAGGCCATGATGTGATGATTATGCCTCATGTCCAAGTTCTTGCAATTTCGCTTTACCTTTAGACTTCCATGCTTTGATCTTTTCCATCTGAGATTCTTCATCATCCTCTAAGGTGTCTTGTTCTTCAATCTTTGGTTGTTTTCTACCAAGCTTTGGAAAATCTCCTTCAAGATCATATGGTAAATTGACCTTCCTGCATGAATCTTCATACCATGAATTGTTCTCATCAAAAACTACATCTCTGCTTACCAAGAATCCTTTGTTGGTAGGGTTGTATAACCTGTAGCCCTTTTGATTGTTGTCATATCCAATAAATACACACCTTTCTGCTTTTGGATCCATTTTGCCTCTAACTTGTGAAGGAACATGAGCAAAAGCAATACATCCAAAAATTTTACAATGATCTAAGCTTGGTCTTCTTCCATTCCAAGCCTCATATGGAGTCATCCCATCAAGGGATTTTGAAGGCAACCTGTTAATCAAGTAAGTGGCTGTAGATACAGCCTCAGCCCATAAGTAATTTGGTAAATGTTTTTCATTTAACATAGACCTTGCAGCTTCAACAATTGTCCTATTCCTCCTTTGTGCCACTCCATTTTGCTCAGGAGTGTACCTTGTAGTTACCTCTCTTTTGATTCCTCTTTCTTGAAGAAAAGAATCAAAATCATGGGAGAAGTATTCTCCCCCTCCATCTGACCTTAGCCTTTTTAGTGATTTACCTATTTGATTCTCCACAAGAGCCAAATATCTTTTGAAACATGAAAAAACTTCATCTTTGTGTTTCATAAAGAATAGGATAGTCCATCTGCTGCAATCATCAATAAAGGAGACATAGTACCTTGATCCAGATATTGAAGCTTCCTTGCTAGGTCCCCATACATCTGTTTGAACCAACTCCAAGAGATCTCCATGCATATAACCTTTCTTCATGAATGGTAACCTGTGAGACTTTCCAAATTGACATGCACTACACTTATAAATCATATGTTGTTTTGACAAATTAGGGAGTCCAAGTACACTTTGGTCCCTGCAAATTTGCTTTAATGACCTTTCACCAATATGTGCTAACCTTGTGTGCCATACTTCCAATTCTGTGAGTGTCTGACTACCATAATTAAAGAGAGCAATGTTTCTAGTGTCCTATAATTCAAATGTGAACAATCTACCTGTCTTTTCACCTTTTGCAATTTTTCTGAATCCTTGACTTGGATCTTCAACAAATGCTCCTGCTTTTGTGAACCTGACTTGCAACCCTTTCTCTACTATCTGCCCTACATTTATCAAATTCTTTGTAATGGTAGGGACATAGAGTACCTTACTGAGTAGGTTGATGTTTCCATCAGGTGCTTTGACATTGCCTATTTTCTCCACAGGATGTTTTGTATCATCTCCTGTTTGTACCTCATGCTTATTCCTTGGATCTTCTAAATCTCATAGGAGTGCCACATTTCCTGCCACATGATTTGAACAACCTGAATCTATGTAGAAAACATGCTCATGAGATTTACCTTGTGGCATAGCCATGTTCATGATCAATAATGAATCCTCTTTGTTTGAGTCTTCTGTGTAGTTATTGTAGTCTCTCCTTCCTTTGTAGCATCCTTGATAGTTTGAATGATTGTAGTTGTTGTAGTTGCCATGATAATTGTTGAACCTTCCTCTTGAGTAGCCATAACTTCCTCTATTGTATCCTCTGCCTCTTTGATTCTTGGAATTCCTAAAGCAATTTTCAGTTGTATGATTAGTTAATCCACAAATAGAACATGAGTTGGAGTCTTGGGATCTCCCCCTGCCTTGTCTACCTCCTCTTCCTCTACCTCTGCCATGTCTTCCTCTACCTACATAGTTAGCTTGATATGTACCTGCTTCATCATCCACTTTCTTTGCCTTTCCTTTTTTATCTTTGGACTTGCTTTTATCAGTGTATAAAGCTGAAGATTGATTACCTTTAGAGTTTTCTCCATTTTTGATAAGCTTTGCCTCTTGAGTAAGTAGTTGTCCAATGAGTGTATTGAAATCAGATACATGCATGTCGATGTACAAATCCATAGTTGTGGTGAATGCTTCCCACTTGTCATCTGCCTTTAAGCCATTGATGACCTGCCTTACAATTTTCTCTTCATCTATTACCTCTCCAATGCTTCCCAAGTGATCTGCTATGTCCTTGAGCTTTGTGACAAAATCAGTCACATTTTGTTTGGAAGCCTTCTTGAGAGTTGTGAAATCCAGCCATAGTTGATGCTTCCTAGCTTTAGTACTTGAAGAAAAGAAAGCTTCAAGTGCATCCCACACTTCCTGAGATGTCTTAACACTTCTAATGTGAGGCAACAAAAAATCTGAGACAGAGTTGAGGAGATAAGACCTTGCAACTGCATCCTTGGATCACCATGTGCTCAATCTTTCTTGCTCTTCTTATGTTGGTTGACTTTTGTTCCTGAAACCTTGCATAACTTCATCTCCAGCCACATAACCATATAAACTTCTACCTTGGAGATAAGCTTCCATTCTTAATGACCAAGCTGAGTAGTTACCTCTGTCCAATTTTTCAATTGATGAAGGAAATCCATCTGCCATGTTGTCCAACCTTGCTCTAATACCACTGTGAAGAGATGGATAGGTATGTGTTTGAAGATGAAGAGGTGTTGCAAAATCCTTGATCTACACCAGCCAAATGAACTCCAAGAGTATATGGTGGGCCCTTTTAGCTTGCCAATGGATGTATTAGACACCCTATGTACCTTGGAAGATCACTCTCAAAAAGATAGATCAAAATAGATAAGTTGGAGTTAGCTCAAAGGTGAAAACTTGCTATTCTTGGTTCATACACCTATCCAGTGTTTTACATAATTCTCTGAGCAGAGCAGCAATTAGTTTAATTCCTCTTGGGGAAGTCTAGGTAGCTTAAAGAGCTAACTTTCAAGAATAATCGCATCAAAAATAATAAAGCACACACTAAGAATGAGTTTTAACAAGTGATGAAATCATCCCGATTTTCACGGGCTGCTATAGTTTGAGACCATTGAGCAGAAAAACAAACATAACTCAAAATGTAGGAGTCCAATGATTATGGAAATTTGTATGGTTATATTAGACAGTAAGTTGAATCCAACAAAATTTAAATAATGGAATTTGGATAAGTAACCACTGCGAAATAGCTCTGACAAGATGAGTAAAAAAGTCGGGTATCTGACAGAGAAGTGAAGATGAACAGACACTGTGGTTTTCAACTGAACATAATTGAAGATTGCACCACCTCCACCACCATCTCCCCCTCCCCCTCCACCTCCGTCTCCTCCATCTCGTCCTCCACCATCCCCTCCTCCTCCATCCCCTCCACCTTCGCCTCCTCCATCCCCTCATATTTCCCCCCTCAGCCCCCACAGCCACCTCCACCACCTTCTCCCCCTCCTCCATCTCCATCAAATCCACCACAATCTCCCCCTCCACCTCCATCTCCTCCATCTTCTCCTCCACCATCCCATCCGCCTCCATCCCCTCCTCCTCCATCCCCTCCACCTCCACCTCCTCCATCCACTCATATTTGCCCCCTCAGCCCTGTTAGTCGGCCTCCAGATTGGGACAGGTATAACGGAAATCTTTGTAAAACACGCGCAAAAGGTTGTTACGCGCATATTTGTAATTTCTATATAAAGCAATGAAAAGGAATGCGCAAGAGGGCATTTTTCAGGCCATGTCTGGGTATCACCAAACTGTTCGTTTGGGTGAATGTCTGAGTGTTGATGTAGTGTGTCTTGTTTAAGCTCTGCGTACTCTGGTGTACAGTGTATTTGTGCTATTCTCTATTGATCTCGATTGCGTTGTGAGTTTAATTCCATTCAGTAAGTCGTTGGATCGTTGTTTGAAAGAGGTCGCTGTGGATCTTTGTGATGATTTATTCTGGTAAGACGTACGACGTGGCGCTCCTCTTCTTGTTTGAACTACTAAGTACTGATGAGTCCGTGTGACTGTGGTAATCTTTCCCTAAGAACGTTATGCAGAAGTCGTGTTGTTATCGACCTGTAATTGTACGGTGAGAATTACCTATAGTTAAGGGTAAGTCTAGTGTGTGTTAGTCGTCAGTACTGTAGGTTTGGAACTGTAGGGACCTTCTATGATCCGGTTTGCCTGATTGTGAGCGCTGTTTGGTGAAGATTGGACTACTGCTAAATGGTACAGTAGCGTGTTGTTCTGAATTAACTCAGGACCAAGATACTGAGAAGTCTGGTACAGTGTAGTCGGTACATGTGGTGAGCTAAGACTGTGATGGCATTGCCTAAGGACAGTATATTCCGATAGAGCTCTTAGTATCTGTACTTGAAGTAGTTATTTTGGGAACTAAGTACAGCGCCTCTGTCTAACAAACCCCTACCACTCCCAAGAACCCACTTAGGTGCTTAGATGCGTTTCTGACAGTTAGAAGAAACTAACAGCGTTTAACACAGGTGTAGTAGCTACGTTTAACACTGGCGCCGTCTGTGGGAAGGTGGCATCAAGATTACTGTTTATTTGTCAAAAGTGTTATCAAGATTGCCATTTAACTGCGGGAAGGTGACAATAGATCAGATTGTTGCAAACCTATTGTGGAAACGTGACTAAAATTTTTTTTGATAGTAATAGTACGCGATTAGTACAAAAGATGATACATGCCGGTTACTCGATTCGGTGAAACGTATCCAAAGAACAGCCTGCCTGGGGTACTTAATTTGCTAAAAACGACTCTAGGAGGTAGAAGTACCACTAGGTTGAACTCAGTTGTCAAGAAAGTCAAGAATGTTAGTAATGCTTCCGGTCATATTCCGGTGGAACATGTTATGCCTCTGGTAAATTCCGGTACTATTTCGACATAGTCTGTCGAAGATATAGTAACTCCAGAATCTACCAGGACGTAGTCTGAAGTTAGTTTAACAATGTTGGGTAAAAATTCCAATTTGTTTACGACTAGAAACACTTTAGCAAAAGAAATCAGCGAAGGCAAAAAAACACGTTGTTTTGACAAAATCTCGACACATTCCGGTGATATTTCGGTAACAAAATCGCAGTTTTCCGGTGACGGTTTACCATTTCTTGGTGAATCTTCAGCGCAATCACCGCTATTGGGAGTAAGCTTCCCTACATTTGACATCAAAAAGGAAGGTAGCCTGTTCGAAACCGAGACTCGAAGCATACTGAACAAGATTATCGAACCGAAAAGTGCACAGTCCGACGATACAGATTCCGATAGTTCAGATATTCAACCCCGAGATATAGAAGATAGTCACAATACACTCGCCATTAACGGGCAACAACAACAAGAGCAGCAGCAACAACAAGTATGCCCACCAAGGCCGACTCCGACAGGAGTAACGTACACCAAATTTGGTGGATTCCCAAGAGATGACCCGGATGCTCATGTAAGCACATTTGACATAAGCTACGTAGTACTCAACCATCCACCTGATCCGGTATATAAGGCTATTGTTTTTCAATCCACATTGGTCAACGAAGCAGCTAGATGGCTTACAGAATATGGTATTAATGATTTCGGAACCTATGAAGCAGTAAGGGATGCCTTTTTGCAGAGATTCAGGCTAAAGAAGAACCCAGTCAAAATTTTTGACTACCTGCAAAACAATAGACAAAAGATAAATCAAACTGTACAGGAGTACGCCACTGTATTCAGGACGCATCTAAGGCAGTTACCACCAGCACACGCCAACCTACCGGACGACGTTATTACTCAGTGGTTTATCAATGGATTGACCCCACAACTTAAACAGATTATGATCATACGTTGTGTAGAAGCTATGATGCTAGATGCAGTAATTGCAATGGCTCTACAGCTAAAAATAAGGTTGGAGGATTTACAGAAGATCTGGAGTGGCTAAAAGCAAATAGAAATACTACCGAAGACCCGACCAGACAGATGTACTGCACTACCTGCAAGAACTCAGGCCATACTAGTGCCACTTGTGCACTTAATCAATTGTTTTGTGCTATCTGCAACACTCCCGGACACACCACCGAAAACTGCGCATATAACGCCAAAGTACAGGGAACAAGGACTGTCAATGCAATTATACAGGAACCAGGGTAGCCAGCCAATCACTATGTTCCTCCGCAAATGAGAAACCACCAGCAACAAGGATATCGAAATTACAGAGGACATAGAAATAATAACTATAATGCAAACCACTGGCAGACCGGACCGACACCGGAAAATCCCAATTTACCACCACCACGCTATCATTTCTGTGGTGAATTTAGTCACATTAGAAGATTTTGTAAAGATGCAGCTGAACGTCAGAACCCAATGGCTAATATGGTACAAATCACACCAGTAGAAACACACGCTGCAGTAATTCAGACCCGCTCCGATAAACAACTGCAACCAGCAGTAGAAATATTTGAACCAGGCATACGAGAACAACAAAGGATGTATGATAAAGCTAGTCAATGGACCACCGCAGAACCTCTAGTCTTCCCAGATCTTATTCCGGTAACCCAGTCTCCGTTAACCAAAGAAGGAACACAACAGCAGGATTCCAATTCAGCAGCAGGCACATCATCAGCAACAGGCACATTATCTTCAGTAGGCGCATCATCTTTAGAATCTGTGGAAACAATCCAATCACAAAAAGCCTGGGAAATTTTATCTAAAGCATCCATCACTCTTCCTTTGGGCCAATTACTTGCACTAGTACCGGGAGTTCCACAGCAATTTCAACAACAGTTCAGTCCTATGCCTCCTTACATTCCTGCGACAGCAACCGTGCAACCGGAACCTGATTGTACGATCGATCATTCAGTTCCTTGATTACGGTATGGTATAAGAATCATAAAATCACACACGTACTAATTGATGGAGGATCTAGACTCAACATTGCTACTGCTGCACTATGTAAAAAGCTAGGGTGGACCGAAATCGAACCAGTTCAGTTTTTTTCAGAATGGCCGACCAATCAAGAGTCCATCCCATAGGACTTGTACGAAATGTACCAATCACTTTACGAGGTACAACATTTAAAATGACCTTTGTCATACTAGATTTACCGGAATCCACTCTTGATTACAACCTCCTTTTCGGCCGACCTTGGCTGAAGCATGCTAAGGTGATACAGGATTGGTCTGCACAAGAGCTCACTTTCAAGGATAAAAATCGTAAATACGTTGTAAAATTAGATGATATACAACCTTGCGAGTTGCATGCTAGACCGTATTTGGCGGAACCAGTCCATATGCTAGATGGATTGTCAGATGATGAAGAAGAAGAGTTTCTGAAAAATAACATTGACTTGATTTCCCTAGGAACTGTTGATCTAGAATATGTTGTAGATAACTGTAATCCTACAGTTTGTACGGTGATGACTGTAATAGAAACAGACATGAAAGAAGATAAGGTTACCATAGATGCCGCTGATCTACAACAACTTTTTAAGCCATCAGAGAATACAGAGAAGCCTCGACAATTCTATGTTCCAGAAGATCAACTGACCACTTACAATTTAGGTGATGAAGAAAATCCACGACCTGTCAAGATAAAGCAGAACTTACCAGAATTATTTCGAGCAGATCTAATTCAACTACTCCGTGAATTTTCTGATGTATTTGCATGGGATTACAAAGATATGAAGGGTTTGGACCCGCGCATCTATCAACACAGGGTCATGCTGAAGCCGGAAGCAAAACCACTTAAGCAACCCAGCTACCGGATGAACCCGAACTATGCATCACAGGTAAAGGCAGAACTTGATAGGCTACTCAAAGTCGGATTTATTGTACCAGTAGAGCATGCTGAATGGATCTCTCCAATTGTTATTGTCCCCAAAAAGAATAAGCAATTACGAATAATTGTAGATTACCGGAAACTGAACGCAGCAATAGTGCCTGATCCATTTCCACTCCCTTTTCTTGACACAATGCTTGACAGAGTAGCAGGACATGAAATGTATTCATTTTTAGATGGGTACAGTGGATATAATCAAGTTAGAATGGCTGAACAGGATATACCGAAGACAGCCTTTATTACGAACTGGGGTGTTTTCGCCTGTACTGTTATGTGGTTTGGGTTAAGAAATGCCCCAAGTACATTCCAAATTTGTATGCAACAAATATTTTCTCCTTACCTTGCCTCTTTTATGCAAGTATATCTTGATGATTTTTCAATTTTTGGTAAGATGATAGCACACCTGTTCCATTTACGGTGCTGCTTCGAAAAATGCAGAGAATACAGACTCTGTTTGAACCCAAACAAATCTGTGTTTGCGGTTTCATGTGGCAAGTTACTCGGTCATATTGTATCTGCACAGGGCATACAGGCGGATCCAGATAAAATTTCAGTTGTGTTAGAAGCTCCAGTGCCCACTACACCGAAGGAAGTAATGCGCTTCATGGGCCAAGTAAGATGGCATGGTCGACACTTACGATGGCTTGCTCACTTGGCAATACCACTAAATAAATTAATCACCAAGACTCCGCGATAGTTTGAGTGGACTCAGGAATGTCACATAGCATTTGATTGCTTAAAAAGTTTATTAACACAAATTCCCATCTTACAGCCTCCGGACTGGGATCGCCCATTTCATATGTTTGTTGATGCTTCAGATGTAGCAATAGGTAACGTTTTAATGCAACAAACTGATAAGTGGTTCAGACCAGTGTACTATGCAAGTCGAAGATTAGCTCCTACCGAAAAGAATTACTCTGTAACAGAAAGAGAATGTCTAGGTCTAGTATATTCTGTCAAAAAATTCAGACATTATTTGCTGGGCCGTAAATTTACTTTCCATGTAGATCATGCTGCACTTGTTTATCTGGTTCGGCAACAACATCTAGGAGGTGGATTAGCACGATCGGTTCTACTTTTAGAAGAGTTTGACTATGATGTCATTCATCGGCCAGGCAATTCACATGCCTTAGCAGATTTTCTCTCTCGCTTAGATTCCGGTGAAGCTCCGATCGGTGTAGATGACACAACACCAGCAATTTATGTCTCTGAACCAACTAATGATGATATTACAGACCCGCCTATGCCATCTACATACTATGATCAGATATTGACCTTCCTCACTGGTGGGTGCCTTCCATCTCAGACTTCTACAACAATATGAAGGAAAATTGCAGTCTTCAGCCGCCGAGTTTGGTTGATTGCTGGAGAATTATACTATGTGGATCATACTGGAATTTTACTTCGATGTATTCCACCACATGAAGTTAACTCAGTTATTACTTTGGCTCAATAAATTCCTTCCGGTGGCCATTTTGCTGCAGATTTAACACACCGGAAAATTATGCAAAGTGGTCTCTGGTGGCCTACTATGTACAGAGATGTATCACAGTTTGTCAAACAATGTGATACTTGTCAAAGATCTGGACAACCCCTGCAACGTCATCTTTTCCCTCTACAACCTGTCTTGCCATTAGAACCTTTTCAGAAGTGGGGTCTAGATTTCATTGGACCTATTACACCACCAGCAATCCTCAGTTACAACCGTTATATTTTAACATGTACTGATTATGCTACCAGACGGGCAGAAGTCTGGGCTTTACGATCTCCTACAGCTGTTGCGGTAGCAAAGTGTCTGCTAACCGATATCTTTCCACGTTTTGGTTTACCACTCGAACTTTTTACAGATCAAGGCACTCATTTTGTCAACAATTTAATGAAAGTACTCACACATTCGTTCCAGGTCACGCATAAGTTTAGTTCTTCTTATTATCCTCGTGCTAATGGTTTGGCTGAAAGTACAAACAAAACTTTGTTGAATATGCTTCGGAAACTCATTTTAGAAGCACCGGAAAGATGGGATCAACTGCTACCTGCAGTATTATGGGCATATCGGACTACATAGAACGTAACAACAGGATTAACCCCATTCAAACTGGCTTATGGATTAGAAGCAATAGCACCGATGGAGATAGTTATACCAAGTTTACGAGTAGCCATCAACCAGAAACTACTACCGGAAGACTCACTGTCATTTCAGTTGGATACACTCAGAGAATTAGACGAGCATCGATGGCATAGGTTTTTTACTATGCAGGAAGTACAGCTAAGACAAGCTCGAACACATGATCGATATCTAAAGAGTCCAATTTTTTCGGTGGGAAAACTTGTACTCTTTTACAATGCAAAGTCGAATCGGTCCACCGGCAAATTCAAATTACGATGGTTCGGTCCCTACCGGATTTCTACACAAGTAGGCCGAGCAACTTTTCGGTTGACTACGTTGACTGGAAACCCTCTTCCGAAAGTCATCAACAGTTCGAAGCTGCGGCCATATGAACACACAACGAACCGGCACTGAAACATTTTGCGGTCGGCCACGTTTTTTTTTTTTTTTGGCGTTCACTTTTCTTTTCTTTTCTTTTAGTTTTGCGTAATACAAGTCTGTAAATATCCGCGATTTGAAACCTATTTATGTCCACAGCTGCCCTGCCCTTGCCAGCTACTCACGCATGCACACTCAAGTTAAAAAATTATCATTTCAATACCCCGCGATGATTAATCATCCTTCATTGCTCTCCCCGGCAAAGCATCCACTTAACCTTCTCCAGTTCGCCGAAAAATGCTATTACGCTTGTGTGACTTGTGCTCTGTGTTTACCCTGTGCTCTGTGTGCCTGTGTTCTGTGTCTTCGTTTGTGCCATGGAATCCTTGGCTAACTACGCTGCTTTTCGTGAGGGTCTCCCTACCGAGGTAGGAGAGTACCTGCACATACGTGGGTTGGCAAACTTCGCTGAACTGCCTTGGCATTCAGTGGAAATCCCACCCATTCTTCGCCAACATCATCTCTGCCATCGCCAACACACCCGCCAATGAGCAAAGATGGGCTATCACTTCCTTACCCTCCAGAACCGTAATCACCTTCCAAACTTTTGGTGAGTCGTATCGACTCCCTTCGCAAGGCCGAGAAAATGGCCCGAGCCTGCCAGTAGGCAGAATGGCCGAATTGTTTCCTAGATATTCCTCTAACGAATATGCCATTCTCTGCCGACCGGAACGAGAATGATCCGCCCTCCAGTTTTTAGTAGCCATACTAAACCTCCAGAAATGCACCTACGGAATATCCCGCCCCTTCTACTCTGCCATAGAATTAGCTACCCAAGAACCAGTGAACTTCACTTCCTTCTTCTTCCATCGCATTCACCGATATTGCGTAACCATTATGAAACAGGTAAACAAAGGAGGTATGCCAAGATCCAGACTGCCGCACATCATCTCATTCCTCTTTCCGGCGATACTCGCAGCACAACCACCACCAAGAGGACCTGTTCTACGACATGAAGAATCAGTGCAACTGTGGGACGATGAGGAAGAAGATGAAGAGGAAGTAAATCAGCTCTTCCGCAGAAAGAGAATCAGAATAAGTTCGTCTGAGAGTGAAGCACAAGGCTCTGCCAAAGGAAACAAGGATGATGACAAAGAAGAAGAAAAACACGACGAGGAAACGTTCCACGACACCACAAAATCAATGCAGAATGAGTCTTCTACGCAATCTTCCTAGAAGCAACAACAGGAAAAACAGACGGAAGCTAACACATCCTCTACCGAAGAAGAATCACAGCAGCAGTCTCAAGGAGAACAACAAGCAGATAAAGAACAAGTGGCTAAAGAAGCGCTCGAAAGGCTTCTTAAGGTAGTTGAGTCTATAGCCAAAGACACTGCACACCAAAACAACGATCAGGTAACCCAAACTCACACCGTTATTCCCACTCCCCCACCCACTTTTTCCCTCTTTAGGAGGTTTTTTTCCCCAGGTTTTATATACACCTATAGACCTGACGGGTTAATTATCTTTGTACATTCTAGTGGTAATACATTAAGTATTCTGTGTTGTGCTCCAAGGTTCTTCTTCTTCCTTGTGCTCTTTGCATGCTTTTGCACACCTGAAACTCCAGCAATTGGTATTAGCATAGGTCATCGCTTCATCTAGGGCATCGTCGACACCCTCTTGGTCATAGTCTTAGAATCACATGAAAATTGGTTGGCATACTCAAGCTCATTAGGAGTTCACTTTGTGGTATCAAAATCACAATATGAGCTTATTTCAGCCTCCAAATGCACTATCATAGTGTTTATATAGTCAATTTTGTCTTTTTGTGTGAAAGATATATACAAGTTTTGGTTCACGAGTATAAGCATCCCAAATTCCACTATGGTCTTAGCAAAACTCGATAGGGTAATTTTGTTCAACTTTTTGAGGTATAAAAATTTTTCTTCATCAGGGTATTTTAGTGAGTATCCATGGCTAAATTTAGTGATGTATTCCATATCTTCGCTTTTGAGGAGAAGTTGGACGATACCAATTACCCATTATGGGCTTATAAGATGTTTCATATATTGGTTTCAAAAGGACTATGAATGGTTGAAAAGCATCCTATTAGACTTGCAAATGCAGTTTCAGAAGGTGATGCAAACAACATTGAAGATGGTGATATTTTTCAAATTCCTATTTGTGCTACGATTCTTGCTGCACCTAGTGCAAAACAACTTTTTTGGGATGGCAGAGATGCTCATGCATATGCAGTGATAGCCTTGTCTATAAAAAATGCAATCATTCCTCACATTCACTATTGCAAAGTAGAAAATTATCCTTAGGATACATTAACCACTTTGTACCAGACAAAGAATGAGGCTCGTGTTGCTTACCTTCAGAACAAGTTGGAGAGTCGGCACATGAATGAATGAGATGCCATGGATATTTTTTTGATAAAGATAAATGATTTGAAGGAGCAATTGATTTCTACTAATGAAGTCTTGCTTGATAGTTCACTTGGACAAACTATTCTCAATGGTCTTTGAAATTCATATGAGAGTGTTTTTCTACTCTTCAATTGACGATGAAAGGAAATCCAAATGGTTTAATATTTGAGCAGTTAATCTCTATTTTGATGCATGAAGGTAGAACAGGTCCATTATGCATGTTGCAGATCAAGCTTTCTTGACTAGTTAGAAGGACAAAGGTAAATGGAGCTCCTCGAAGCAGAAATCTACTAATTTTTCACAATCAAAGAAGGATGACAGAGATGAGAAGAGAAGAAAAAAAGTAGAAATCGTTTTTCAAATATTGTAAAGGAAATGATCATTTCATAAAGAGTTGTCCAAAACTAGCTGCTAAAGAGGCAAGGATGAAAGAGGTTAGAATGGCTATTGTAGAGGTGTCTACACGTAAAATTGAGTTTGCTTATCTTGTGTAGAATGAAGGAAGGGCATATCTAATTGCTTGCACATATGACCTATGTTCACATGAACATTGTATATCTGCAGTAGACTTAGATGTTTGATACTTCGATAGTGGAGCAACCAAACACATAACCTTGCAGTGCAGTTTCTTCACTTCACTCAAGCCTGCCCCTATAGGGAGTACTCTCACATGCACAAACAACTCCTCTTATCCTATCATGGGAGTTGGTTAGATCATTTTGAATACTATTGATGGTAGTTCTTTTACATTGTGAGATGCTTTATTTCTGTCAAAGATCAAGAAGAATCCATTATGAATTTCAACTTTAGCCGAGACTAGCTTGGTTGTGAAATTTGTTGATGATAGATGTCTTATTGCTTCTTGCATTTTATGTAGTGGGTTATTTAAGCTCAAAGACTATGGAAAATCTATGAATGATTCAGCATGTGCACTACATGATTATGAGGCTTTGTTAGATGCAAATCTTTGCCATGCACGCTTTGGTAATCTTAATTCAACTAGTTTTCTAAGCCTACAAAAATCTGAAATGGTGTCCTCTATGCCCAAAGTTGAGGCATCTAGTACACATGTCTGTGAAGGTTGTATTTTGGGAGAAATCTAGCATTTCTCATTCCCAAAAGATGGTTTAGTTAGAGCTACTTAGAAATTGCAGCTTGTTTTAAGTGATGTCTATGGTCCTATGCGAAGACCCTCTTTCGGAAACTATCTTTACTTTGTGAATTTCATTGATGATTTTTCTAGGCATGCATGGGTATATCCATTGAAAGTTAAGCTCTAAGTGTTTATGTGCTTCAAAGATTTTTTGGTTTTGGTTGAAAATCTGTAAGCATGTAACATAGGCACCCTCCATTCTTATGGGGGAGGGGGGGGGGGGGGGAGGGGGATAAATTTCTTCTGATTTTAATGCATTTTTGGCCAAACATGGGATAAAACATCAGTGTACAATATCGTATACACCTCAACAGAATGGAGAACTTCAAAGCTTAACTATGCAACTTTAAGAATGAATGGCATCATAGGTATACTAAAAAATATCTCGACTCACTCAAATCAATGTTTCTTTAAGTTCCTATGGAATGATCTCAAGCTCTTTTATTCACTCAAACCTTACTATAGGAACTTCTGAATGCAAATCATCTCAAAAAAAAAATTTCACATACTTCAAGAACCGATCCCTCCAAGATACACTACCTAGTATCTTCACTAGACACAGAGTGTCCATTGTTTACTCTAGACAAAATTTATCTTCCAACATGTAGAGACAAGATTAAAGATTTGACGAATATAGAAGACTACATTATCTCTAAAAAAATTGAGCTATTACAAGACATGCATACCATATGAAAAGAAAAGACTGATCTCGACTCAAAGCTATCAAGCTCCTTCACTACCAAAACAAAGAGTGAGATATGGATTCCAGGAAAAAATAACTCAATAATCTAGGAACGTTTCTCAGAAAGGTGCCTGCTAGCTTATTCAAATTCCTAAAGTGGTAACACAAGGGGGATCCTACCTGCCCATTCGAAGTACTTGGTGTGCATATACAACTTGGAAAAGATTCTCTCAATAGTAGGATACTACTTTCTTAGAAAATAGCATTCATCACACCTAAATGTGATTGGCGAATGATTGATATATATATGAGAGGGACTCAAAGTCAGATTGTATTTACAAGCTCTCTCTCTTGACTCTTTTCTTCATGACTCTGCAAGTCTCACCAAGAGAGTTTGTTCATGTGCCCTTAAGATTGGAGCTTGATTTCCAATCGTAGATGGAGAACTGATATAACTATTTATGGTCTAGATAAACAAGTTGCACAACTAAATTCTGAGATTCAGCATGCTAATCACAAGAAAATAATTGGCATACATCAACAACTTACCAAACCTCAGACTCCACAACAGAATGGTTTTGTAGAATGTCCGAATTGGATCGTAATGAAAATGGTTCGAAGCATGTTAAGAGATAGGGGTTTATTGAATGCATTCTAGAGAGAGACTATAAATACAACAATGTAAAAGTAGTGTTGAGCCATAATGTGATGTTCGTTGAATGATCACATAGAGTAAATAATAAGGTCGTTGATATATCATCAAACAGAAACGTAACTCATTCTAGGCGTGAAGAGAGGAAGCATCCCCTCCTCGAAGAGAGGAAGCATCCCCTTATGAGGATGAAGAAATAGAGAATCAAACTGTTCTCACACCACCAAAAACGCAATTGTTGCATTGGATATCAAAACTATATGATGAAAAAATCCAAAGCGTACTTTGATGAACGAACGCGTTGGTGGACGAGAAACATAAAGAATCTATAGAAATATTGAGGAGAAACATAAAAAATCTATAGAAATATTGAATAGTGCACAAATGGTAGAGATAATGGAGGAGGCCAAGAAATCCACCAAGTTGAAGGAAGCTTTGGTTGACCACGTTTCATATTATAGTTCATAATGGTACTTGCAATTTAGTGGATAAAACACTAGAGAAATAGGTAATCCACAGTAGATGAATCTAAGAAACAAAACACATGTTTCATGGATTTCTAGATAAATACAAAGCTAGAATTATTGCATAGGGTTTGAAACAAGTAGAATTATGTGACTTTGAAGATCCCTAAGCATTAACAACTAAGATGGTTTTTATTTGTATATTTTTATTTGTAGTCGTTGAGTGCAAATGGCAGTATACAACATGGATGTGCGATCCCCATTTCTAAATGTTTACTTCATGGAGGAGGTTTACCTGCAACAACCATGGAGGTTATGAAGCCCACCATTTAGAATAATAAAGTATGTCGGCTAAAGAATGCTCTATATGGACTGAAATAGGGTCCAAGAGCATGCTTCTAAAGGATATATATATATATATATATATATATATATATATATATATATATATATATATATATATATATATATATATATATATATATTTGAAAATCTAATATTCCATAGATATCTTGTAGATATAGTTTTGTATATATATATATATATATATATATATATATATATATATATATATATATATATATATATATATATATATATATATATATATATATATATATATATATATATATATATATATATATATATATTTATTTATTGGAAAGTGTGTGACTATCATATTGTATGTGGATGATTCTCCGTTATAGGTGAATAAGGTAACATGATCAGATCTACTAGAAAATTCTTAAGTGCCGAGTTTAAAATGATAGCATTGGGTCTCATGCATTAGTACATAGGGATAGAGGGTCCCCAAAAGCAAGGTCACATCCATAATTCCCAACAGAAGTATGTTGGAGAAATGTTGAAGGCATTTTGCGTGAATGAGTGTAAATGAACATCTACAACCATGGAAGTCCATATTAAGTTACCTTACGAAAAGACCTTGCTAGCTATGCTGATAAAAGAAAATAGAAAGTTCGTCACTACCTTGTATATTTGTGCATCATTAGACTAGATATTAGCTTTGTAGTTGGAGTGCTAAGTAGGTTTTCAATCAATCCAAAGGAGAACCATTGAAAATCTGGAATATGGATGTTGGAATCAGTTAAAGGAACAATAGACTATCATATAATGTACAAGTAATCAAATATGATTTTTTCAAGATTTTATGATTTTGATTGGACTACGAATGCACTAAAAACTAGATTCTAGATATTATTTCTCACTTGCTTTAGAGTTTTGTCCTAGTGGAATAAGAAGCACCCCATACTGGAATTATCATTGATCCATTTTGAGTACAAAGTACCTTATTGTTTTGCATGTGGAATGGTGTGGCTCACACAAATCCTACATGAAACAGTATATCAAGATTTAGCATCACTATTATAGAGGCGATAGTGGGTATTAAATTACAAGAGACTGCCAAACTATAGAAGAAACCCCTGTGACCACAATTTAAGTACTTCTACTCAAGCATAGTTCTTCCTTAGGGAAGTATACCATGTGAAATGTTTGTATGCAAGTACACTACTTGATGAAAGAAGTTGGAGAAGTTTGGAGCAGTTTAGAAAGTTGAGTTGTCGGGTGGTGAAGTTGGTCCAATAATCTAGTATAGGACCAGCCCTAGCTCTTTGGATGTATAAAGTAGACATTGAAGGCTTATGTTTAGTGCAATAAAAACCAATAGGTACTTTGGAACATCAACAAAAACAAGTTTATGCAAAATAGATAACTTGGACCTTCACTAGCTCACAAAAACCTTCTGAAAATGAATGGTAGGCGTGACTTAAAACACTAAATGCAGCCAACACAGGTAGAATTGGAAGAATTCCTCTTAAGGGGGTTTCATACAGAGGGTTGGACTCCTAAAATACATAAAACGACTAATTTATATCAATCAATGAAGGAACAATCATCTTAGCACTCATTGGATGTCATCTTGATTTTTTAGGATGTGTAGGCAATGACCCCGAGACTATAAAACTCCGATTTCTCTAAGCATAATGAACCAATTTACTCAAAACATTGTATGCATACACTAGATAGGATAGATTTCTAATGAATGCATGAAAACTAAATTTTGAAGCTCTATAGAGAGAGTGGCAATGTCTGCAAGTTGACTGATTGCAAGGAAGGAGCAGAGAATAGAAGTAGCACCAAGTAATGATAAAAGAGTATATGTATTGCTTCAAATCAAGTATTTTGCAGTCTCTATATAGACTCTTCAAGATATGAACATGCCTTATCTTCATGAATTTTAATTCCAAATTAGGCACATTTGGTAGTTTGGATGGATTGGAATCTTTTCCTATAATCTAGGAAAAGAGAAAGTTCAAGTCATATTAACTTGTTGATTGCTTGCTTGAGAATCAATCTCAAAAACTTCTATCTCATCGCTTCTAAACCTTTCCGTAATATTGAAAGCATTAATACCTGAACTCTTTTTAATCATAGGAGTAACATCTTTAGATTTCGTTTTTTTCATGAGATCAAACATGTTCTTGTTAGGTTTATCAACCTTCCCATCCCATAATTCTGTTTAGGAACCAAGAAAACCGTAAGCTAAGAGGTAGTATTCATGTCTCAACTTTTCCTTGCGGTCTAGGATCCTGTCACTGCCGTTGGAGTTTCCAAGGAGAGAAGACTTGATGGCTATCATCTAGTGAATGATCATCATCCTTCGTTTAGATCTAATCTTCTTAGCCAACATATTCTAATTCGTAAAAAGGTTTTGAACATCCATACAAAGATACTTTGTTCTTATCAATGATACTAGGATTCTTGAGCATAGTGGCGTCAAGCTGGGGCCAACTAGGTCTATAGTTAGGTTAGCACCTAAAGAGTTTAATAATTCAAGGAGTGTGGTCAAATAGTTGTAAATAAGGACGAGTGTCACAATAAATTTTCTACAGCTCTTTAAGCCTGAGATTCACTTCCATATATTCTCTATCTAACTTAGCAGCGACAAATTCACTTTTACTTATAGTATTCTAGCACCGTTTTCTCCTTTTTGGGCTTTCCTCAAACTCGTTTCTATGAACTTCCTAGGTTAACATGCTCAATCCTTCATTGTGAAGCTCATACCATCCGCAGATCTTACCATTCACTCCCACAATGCTCATAGAGGCCAAGAACATAATCTCTTCCATCTATTTGCCTCTTCCCATGCTTTTCTTCAATTTCAATGAGCACATACTTATCGCTATACCTTCTATGTTTTGTAGAAGAGATTGACAATTTCGAGCTTTCCAACCAAGATAGTGTTCTCGAGTGCTGCTCATGAAGGGGTATTAGGAAACCCTTGCTCGACAAACATTAAAGGTAACATATTTAATTGATTCAATTAGCAGATGAATGTTGGGATGATAAGGTTTTGTAAGTGATCTCATCATCTCTTTAAGAGTTTTGTCTCTTACCCAATTATCTCTATGGGTTAGTGGCCCTCAGCCCTCATTCGAGTTTCACCAAAAGCATCCTGCATGCCTCGTCACATGGAACATTGGTGGTTGACTTCCATCAATCAAGCCTTTTTACACCTACATTGGTGAACCGGACATGAAGTTCCATGGTTTGATGACTCAGGTGATCTCTTTGCCCATGTTTCATATGCATTTAGACATTGGTTATGAGTAATGCAAAAGCTTCCTCATCCTTAAAGCAGCTATTGGGCTGCAATTGTAAGAACTCTTTGATGTTGAGGGCCGGTGAGTTTGACCTGAGAGCCTCCAGAGACTTTTACAAGTGGATAAACTTCCTCACTTCTACCCTCCTTTCAGCAAGAAGCAAATATGTTAGCACTCTCAACATATGCTTAGAGTTTCTTGTATTTAGGCTTCGAAAAACCAAAAATGTATCAATGATCATATATGCACACACATTGAACCTCGACAACAAGACAAATAAGGTACACATACTTTAATTTCCTATTTTTTATAAGCATCTAAAAGGAATCTTTTCACATATACATTTGCACCGTGTTTAATTTTCTCATTTCATGTGTGCATAATTGTCATATACACACATAGAAATATCACTATCACTTACATACATTAAAAGAGCACAAAATTACAAAAAGACATTTTCTTGCATATTTGTATCTTTTGGAGTATACGTGCTCCTAGTCTAACAGATACAAACGTGAGTAATGGGCACAAAGCCACACAAAAAAATTTAATATATAAATCAAAGAAAAAGCAAGGAATCATATGTAAATGAATCCAAAGGTCAATGCAAAGAATGTTCTATTCACGATAAAGCATATGTAAATGTGTTGATTTGATAAAAAATTGAGAAAATGGGAAAAGCGATTAATAAAAGTGGAAATTAAGGCGAATGAAGCTATAGAAAAGAAATTTAGAATTACTGTTACTTTACATGAAACCATAAATGCCATGATGAAAACTCTACAATTACTATGAATTAGCCTTAGAGCCTTTAAAGACGAAATATGTTGAAGTTGTAAAAATGAAGAAGACGTATGAACCTTTGAGCAATCAAATACATCTAAATATAATCATTCAAATGAGGGAAAACTCCAAGGTTTGTCTATATATCGTTCTCCTAAAGAACATTTCCTCGATTTTAGAATATCTAACACTAGACTTCCACTAAGAACATCGAATAGGATTTGAACCTTAACTTTAGGATGTTTTTGGTGCGACCAACATGATCATACATTTTGGGACTATAGGGCATATGATGATGCAAAGAGACATTAACTAGTAACCGAAGACGAAATGATAAAATTCATAAGTTTAAAATAAATTATCACAAAAAGAATTACGATATTAGCTTTCATAAAAGACGTTTCTTTTGTAAAATAAGCTTTCTCTTGGATGTCAGAATCTATATAAAGAAGCATAAGGATCACTTGAGATATCACTCAATCCGACCTTGAGGACAGTTTGGAGGAGCAAGAGGCTACACACACTATGAAGAGGAGCTATCATCATTGAAGAAGGAGAAGCTATCATCGTGGAAGGAAGGGGACGTTCATCTACTTGATGGAGGGCGGCTATCTCTCATCGTGGTGGTGATTCTACTCTCACCTTGAAGGAGGTCTCTATATGCTTGGAGGAGGATCTACAGACATGCTTCGAGAAGGCTCTACACATGTTTGGAAGAGGCTCTACACATGCTTGAGGGGCTCTATGCACATCCTTAGTGGAGGGTTTTGAAGATTATTATGAAAACATTATGATCAATTATGAATCGGTAACGTGTATTTTTCCATTATTTTCATTACAATTGTATGAACATCTTTTATGAATCGATTTCCAATGTGCCCTTATTTCGTTCCTTCCTATTCCTACCACACATATCTTTTCTCATTCCCATTAATGTCATCTCTCTATCTGTGAGTGCCATTATTTGAACTCTACCTCTTAAGTTATCGGAAGCACCCCGCATCTACTGTCTATTTGGAACACACAGAGTTGGCTTGATCCACCCAACTGAGCCCTTAACAAGAAGTGGGCCGGACGTGAACTTGTTCCATGGCATTTGGCAAATCAGAGGTACAATTACAAGCTAATATGAAGTACTCGCATTTTACTTTTACATTCATTACATAGGTGCATAATGGGCAAAAATGGTTTTCCAAAACACATACCACATAAGAAATAGATTCTGGTTTCAAAGCATTGATTGAAAAGAGATTTTTTGAATATGATAAGAAATTCAAAGAGATGAGAACACTTATCGAATCAAAATTTGAAAAACAATTATCTCTTACTCAAGAATTAGATGTATTTTTGGAAGATAACAAAACATTATGTAAAATGTTAAAAGAGATGATTGATCACTAAGTATCAAGTTTGATACACAATGTTTTTTTTCAACCATGTAAAAGAAATTCAATCATGCAAGTGTGAAAATGAATATCATGTATAATTCCAAAATATATCTACTAAAATTCTTGATCAAAAGTATTGATTTGACCATAGAAGATCCACCCCTAGAGCTACACATAGAAGATTAAATTGACCTATAAGATGTTTCTAGTGTGATCAATTTGGCCATATGTTTTGGAGTTATAATACGTATTAAAATGTTTGTAGACTTAAATTGGTCACTAAAATTGAAAGACAAATTTGTGATTACCATGTCCATTTACCTTTGCACTTGAACTTACGAAGAGGTGGAGTTGAAGAGTATTTTGATCAAAAAAAAATTTAAGCCAAGGTCATTTAAAACACAACTGAGACCAAAGAGATATGATGATAACAAATCTTTTGCATAAGAAACTATGATACCGATTGACAATCAAGTTAAATCTTTTGAAGAGAAGAAAAGTGAACAAATAAAATTGGATAAACAAAAAGTTAAAAAAAATCTGTAATAAGATTGGAAGAGTATGAGCAAGAATATGAAAAATCAATACAATTGAAAAAGAAAGTGACAAATATTATGTAATATGTGATCCAAACATTCTAGAAAATAAACCATTTTCAGTTTGAGAGAAAGTGAAAATTTTGAAAGCTCAATTGAGCCATGATATTAACAATGAAAAAAAAATAGCTAAATTTAACATGAGGATATCCAAGAAATTGATGAGGATGAGAGTGCAAAAAATTATCAAAAGATTAAAGAAAAGGAAAAAGAATGGATTGAAGATGTTATCAAACAAATTGAACAAACTATGAAAAATTTATCAAAATCTTCTAAACCTTTTTCTATGCAAAAAAGAAAAGTTTGAAGATGATCCATTATGAATAGGTGCTGATGATTGAAGATGAACCATGAAGAGATCCATACATATAATATGATGAGAGAAATTGTAGTGAATATGAATTGTAAAGCATGTTTTTTTATACTACACTTGATGTTTTTTTATGAGGTAGAAACATGCTTCTTCAAAATTATCTTTGATGACAATCATGGTTGAGTCTATTGAGAGTGTTTGAGTAATTTGAGATATTTTTTTTTGGTTGAGGAGTAAGAATTAAGTGTTTTTTTTACTCTCCATTATTTGCACCATATTGATTCTATTTTGCATTTAGAGTATGCATAAGCTAATGTATATACACATATGTTTATTTTTTTAGCTTGCACAATCTACTTGCACTTGTAAAAAAATAAAAAAGATGACATCAAATTTAAAAACACACATCAAAAACTTTGAAGTACCTCATCATCGACATCCTTTTACCCCTTTCGCACCATGATTATTTGAAAAATGCACTTAAAGTATGCATGATAGGGTCTCACTACATGACCTTCCATCAATCCATGTTTTGAGCTTTGTCTATGCACTTTGAGTGATAGAAAGGACTTATGTATATGCACATGAAATGTATTAAAGTGAGTGCACATACTTCTTCAATGAATGCCAAATACCTTATCTTTTGCCTTATTATTTGTTTACCCATGCATTTTCAATGTATGCAGTTGATATGGCTAGATTATACGGCCTTTGCATAGGCACAATGCTTATCTTATGATCCACTTGATATATGATTTCAAGATTCAATGTTCCCATGAAATGTCATTTTCTTTTTGAAGACATAAGCGGAAAAAATGAGCCCTCCTTGGGCCTTTTGAATTAAGGAGCGATTAGAGATGGACCAATGAGAAAAGGGTGGTGGGCACGGTCTAGTCCCTTAATCACATAGGCTAGGCATAGGCTTCCCTTGTTTTTGTGTGGTCAAAGAGAAGAAAACCACCTTGAAATAGTGGTTTTCTTATGACGATGGTTTTGGAAGGCTCACGAATTATTTCTAGCCCTTAAATTGATTCATACATCCAATGGATGAGGTTGAAATGTGAAAGTCAAGTCATCCTTTCATTTTGGCCCTTGGATGAAGAAGATATCCAATGGATGAGAGAACCTAGAGCCTCAAAAAGGCACCTTTGCACAAGAGCGATCAGATTAGCCTTGAAATCAGACGATGGAGGTTGAAATTGGGAGAAGAAAGGTGCTCGAAAGCTTAGCCATTGGATCTAGCAATCATCTAAGGGTACAGATTGAATGCCCAAAAGCAAATGGTGTCTTTTTATCCTCCTCCATTGGATGGAGGTCCGATCGGATGGCTCATGTCAAATCCCAAATTGGATCAGCTAAAAATGCGCTTTATCCTTGGATTTGGAGATGATCGAATGGTCCAGAAATATGCATGCGTGAAGATTCTCACAACTTCAGATCAGCCCCAAATGTGTCTTATCGTCAAATTGAGCCAATCTAAGGGTTCGAATTTGTGCAAAAAATGTGCTGAAAATTCTTCTTTAATCTTAGCCATTGATTAAAGCATCCAAAGGCTCTTGAAACTCCCATTTTATAAATCAAGTACAAAATCTATTTTCCTTGAGAATGCCACTAGTGGTTTTCCATGTCCCCTTAATCTCCTAGATTAAGCTTTTTAATTCCTAGAAGTTAGGAATCCTTACAAGGCCCATGTAGGGCTCACTTTTTTCCTAATGAGTCAATTATAGCATTGGCCTATCAAGGATGATGTGCAAGTTTAGTAGGGCCAAATATCCTAGAGATTCCATCTCTACAATACTCTAAGGCCAAACCCATACAAATACTTGCATGATGTGATCCAAGACCTTTAAGGTGGAATGGATACCCCATGTATTTATGTACACATTATATTTTTATGCATCATATTTCCCATAGAATGTTCATGATTGAAGATTTTCACATACATGATTTCTATCTGAACCCAAAATTTCTACTGTGAGCCCATAACCAATATGTGTAAACATTTATCCATGTATATGCACCCATGTGAAACCCATACTTGCTTTATCCATGTGAATTTTAGCCTTAAAACTTGAAGTATCAAAAGAGTGCATATGAAACCCATATATTATCCATGTATTTGTATATCCATATGAACCTTGAACCATAGACTTTATGGTGTGAAACCACTAATTCAAAAGAAAAGTAAATAATACATTAAAATAGTAAAGTAAAAATCTAAAACAAAACCATACCTAAAACTCTAAAACCAAATTCGTAAGTTTAAAATCGCAAAAACAATTTAAATGTAAGCTTTTCATAGCTTTTCATATGGAAAGTTTCTTTTCTAAAAAAAGCTCTCTGTTGGATTTGAAAAGATATATAAAGAAGCATAAGGATCACTTGAGATATCACTTAATCTGATCTTGAGGAGCGCTATAGCTAGCATTGGAGTTTGGAGGAGTTGGAGTCTATACATGCTATGAATAGGAGCTATCATCATTGAAGAAGGAGGAGATATCATCGTTGAAGGAAGGAGATGTTCATCTACTTGATGGAGGGTGGCTATCTGTCATCTTGGTGGCAATTCTTCTCTCACCTTAAACGAGGTATCTACATGCTTGGAGGAAGCTCTACACACATGGTTGAAGGAGGCTCTACACACATGCTTTGAGAAGGCTCTACAGTCATGCTTGGAGGAGGCTCTACACATACGGTTTTGAAGATTATTATGACACCATTATGATCAATTATGAATTGGTAACATGTATTTTTCCATTATTTCCATTATAATTGTATGAACATGTATTATGAAACGATTTCCAATGTGTCATTTCTGTCCTTCCTATTCCTACCACACATATATTTTTTAATTCCCATTAATATCATATGTCTATCTGTGAGTCTCTATATTTGAACTCTACCTCCTAAGTTGCCCAAAGCACCTCATGTGTACCATCTACTTGGAAGACTAGGAGTTGGTGTGATCCACACAGTTGAGCCCTTCATGACAGCGTCTACCATTTTGAATTAGGGTAAGAATTAGGTTGACCACCATTTTTATCTGGAAAAATGGGCCAACTACTGCTCTATTCACTAACCAGTATTATGCTTATCAAGAAGGAGGTGAGTACCATTTGTTGCCCTTCTCACAACTTGGACAACCACCTAGGTTGGAGCATACCAAGGTATGGGTGACACCTAATTTTTACAAAAACATAGACATGGGTGACTCCCATTTTTTTTTGGTACATTAAACATGGGTGACTCCCTTTTTCTTGCTACATGAGACATCAGTGACTTGCATTTTCTTGCTACATCAACCACAGGCAACTCCATTTTTCGTGCTACATCAAACATGAGTGACTCCCTTTGTTCTAGCATGACAAGGAGGAGGCCACCTCCAAAATGCATCCTCATCCCATACTTGGCGACTAGAACCTTCTCACCAACCAATGCCAATGCGGGCATGGGGACTATAGAGTTGTGCATACCAAGGGACAGGTGACTACCAAGTTATGCATACAAAGGAATAGGTGACTACCATGCTTAGTTTCTCGCCATGAATAGGCTACCAACACTTTTGAGCATACAAATATGAGACAGCCACCAATCGTTATACACGAATCCAATTGGGCAACCACCCATTAGGCAGAAAGGTTTCAAGACCACCCTTCTTGCTACCATTGCCCACTGTTTTGGGCAGCCACCTCACCTCCCCATCAATGCATGAAATTTGGGTGACTATCCCCATCATCATAGCGTACTTGGGGGACTACAATGGCTCAAGTTGGGGAAAATCATATGAGCACTATAGACCATAACATAGATTTATTGGCCAACCTCGCTGAGAAGTGGAGAAGTTGTTCCACTCACAACATCCGAAGGAAATTTTGGTATACCACATGCAACAATAGTGGTCATGGAAACTTAAGCTACCCTAACCAACTCAGCTGTCAATTTTGCGGCAAAGGTGTCCATGAGATGCGTGACTATTATTACCTTTAGGGATCCTAGTAGAGAAGTAACAATGAAGTTAATGACACCTTTTATGCTTGTACATCAAATTTATATAACTAAGGGAAGAATCATCTGAATTGACCTAGATATACTAGACCTTTAATGTGTTATGATTGCAATGAATATGATCATGTACAGATTGAAAGATCTCTACTTGAGACTTCACCTCTAGTGTCTCCAAAAGAAGAAGGTACCATAATCCTACGTTTTCTCATCTTCGTTAGTACCTATGATGACAAGGGTTAGGCATGCAGTGACAACTCATGTAGAGGAGCAATAAGGAATCAAGGAAAAAGAAGAAGGCTAGAGGGCTTATTTGGAGGATGGAGTGGCCATTGAAGAATCATATGCTAGAGTGAGGACTTCATTGCAAGATCAACCTACTGGCCTTGAGAAACTTAGTTCAGAGGTAAATATCAAGGAAATCTTAAAGGAAATTCCCCACAATGACAGTTTATTCCAACCTATAAAAATATATGCAAACATGATAACTCGTCTACTCAAATTCATATAGTCTGATTACCTAAGATTTCCACTTTGTATTGATGGGTTCATGATGAATTTTCCTTGTGTTCCACTAGCAAACTACGAAAGTTGTAGATTGGTTGCTTCCATAGAAAAACAAAGTTTTGGTAGGTATTATTGTAGATGAAGGTTGTGGTAACAATATGATACCTAATTTTACTATGAAAAAATAAAATTTGGAACTCACCAAGGCAACACCATTTACTATCATGCTAACATATCAACATTGAGTTACACCACTAGGCATATTTGAGAATGTACTCATTACAATGCAATGTTGTCAATTTCTCTTCGATTTTGTTGTTATTTTCCTACCATAGGATACTTCATATCCTCTAATCTTGGGAAGGCCTTGAGTGAGACAAACAAAAGCATTGCGTGATTGGGAAAGAATAGGTTATGGATTTCTACAAAAGCTAATAATGAACTATAGATACACTTGGAGGAAGGACATGGCACTAGCAAGGCTATAGTATATAGTGTACACTCACATAATGCCTTCTTTACCTCGTGAAGATGATACTCTGTTGAAATGGATGATGAGGAGTGTAGAATGTTACACGATTGAAATAAGTGAGATAAATGATGATTTTGTAGAAGATGCACAAGGAGACCAAAAAGAAGAAAAAATTGTTTATTTACTCTTGAACAATAAAGAAACAGGTAAGATAACTAATTACAAGGAACCACATGGAGAAGAAACAATTGGGCGTCATGAAGCCCAAGTTGGCCACCTCTCTCAGGTTGGGTGCCATGAAGCCCAAGTTGGGCAGCTCTCTCATATTGGGTGCCATGAAGCCCAAGTTGGGGACCTCTCTTAGGTTGGGTGTCATGAAGCCTAGAATGAGCGCCTCTCCTAGAGTAGCCCAAGTGAGCATCATAACGCCCAAGTTGGGTGCCTAGTAGGTGGTGGGAAAATAGACAAGGAGCCTTTCCTATCCAAACTAGGCTTCTTTTTTTTTTGGAATTTATTACTTCTTTAGAGAAAGGTGATCAAGTTTATTTTGTGTAGACACCTATAGAAAAGTAGAGAACTCTAATTGAGCCACTTGAACAAGACCAAAAGTGCCAAAATTATGTAGACACCTTAGGAGGCTATTTTTGACCATGGGACTAGAGAACACCTCCCATATCTCGATATTCAAGATGGAAGGGACTAAGGAACTCATCATGGATAATCAACGCAATTCAACCCTTGCACAAAGTCTTGATGACTTTTGATTTAGGCGGCCCTAAGTGCTTCTGCGAGGAGTGAATCTTGGAGACACATAAAATCTACAAGTAGTTTACTTGGCCACATTGTTATGGCACTACCCATTCTTATAATAGAAGGGAACATCTCTTCTTTTTACCTATAAAAATGTTTTTGCATGGTCCTACAAGGATCTATCAAGAATTCTAGAGGAACTTGGATTACATCGAATACCCTTACTAGAGGGAGCTGCATCTATAAGGAGTAGGCCATATCGACTCAATCCCAAAATATGTAGAGGCACTCAAGGTGGAAATAACAACATTAGAAGAGGTAGGTATTATTATTCCTATAAAACACTCAAGGTGGCTTTCATCTATGGTTATTGTACCTAAGAAAAATAGTGGCAAAATAAGAGTATGTATTGATTTCCATGCATTGAATAAGGTGACATGTCAAGATGGTTTTCCTCAGCATTTCGTAGATCATGTACATGAAGAACTAGCTAGACACACTTTATATAGTTTTCTTGATGAATATAGTGGCTACAATAAGCTTCTTATTCATCCTGACGGCAAAGATCAAACTACCTCGATCAATCCATTGGGCACTTTTGTGTACATGCACATGGCTTTTGGTCTCCAAAATGCACTTCCTTCATTTAATAGATCAATGTATTTAATAGTAGGTAAATGGTTAAAATATTTCTTTGGATTTTTCATAGATGAATTCTCACAACTCCTAGGTACATATAGAAGAGCACTGGCCCAATATTTTCATCAGCATTTGGAAACTTCAAAGAAAATGTTTGAGGAGTGTCTCAAAATAGGTTGAAGTTGAACGTTGCAAAATGTCACTTTTTGGTCCTTAAAGGTGCTTTTCATGGCCACATAGTTTCGTCCAAAGGGATAAATGTTGATCCAACTAAAGTAGCTACCAAGTTTTCCATGCCAATCCCACAAAATCCTAAGAAAATGTAAATTTTTCTTGGCCATGTTGTGTATCATAGACAATTCATAGGAATGTACTCAAAAATAGCTAAGCCTCTATCAGGGCCTACGAATAAGATCCCTTTCTCTTGGATTCCTAGAGTAGAAAGAGCATTTAGTGAGCTAAATTGAAGATTATGTAGTGCTCCACTTTTAAATCTTCCTAATTGTTCACTTGAGTTCCATGTACATATAGAAGCTAGTCTTCATGATGAAGTTGTAACAGTCTTGGATCAACAATCAACACACAAGTTAGACCAACAAATTTCCTAACCAAGAAATTACTTATTAAAGAAAGAAAATATTATAGTATGACAAAAAGGGAAGGTATGACTATTGTGTTTGCACTTAAAAGTTTGAGCACTATCTTTTAGGCATACGTTTCATTGATCTTTCCGATCATCAACGTCTAAAATATTTGATTAATAAGCCTAGAGCAATTGGAAGGGTTTGGCATTGGCTATTATTATTTCAAGAATATGACTATGAGATTCACATTAAGCCAAGGAAAGAGCACCACATGGCGGATCACATGTCAAGAACAACCATGAGCGATGGAGAAAAAGGTATCAATGAAGAGCCCGTGGATATCTGTCTCTTTCTTGTAGAAGCTAAAATTAATTGGTATGAAGAAATTTCTCAATTTCTCATTTTTGGAAATTTTCTTGTGAACATGATTGCATTAGAAGAAGAGAAAATGATGTTCAAGGTCAAAGCATTTTCACCCATTAATGGCAAGATGTAAAAATATTGCCAAGATGGTTGTTTTTGAAAATGTGTATATCTGTAGGAAGTCAACATATTTACAGGGCCACTATCAAAATTTCCAAAGAATATGATATCTACAAGAGATGTGCTTGTAGGCCAACTAGGCTATATTTTCATCTATTAGTTATTTCAACTGGGTGTCAACCTTTTTAAGGATGGGGTCTTGATTCCATTGGACTCATTAGTCCAATTGGTCAACCTTGTAGTAGTAAGTATATTTTGATGGTCATAGGCTATGAGACTAAGTGGTCAAAAGCTAAGGCTTTTGATGATTGCACTTCCATGACAATGGTCA
Source organism: Ceratopteris richardii (assembly GCA_020310875.1). Taxonomy (NCBI): domain Eukaryota; kingdom Viridiplantae; phylum Streptophyta; class Polypodiopsida; order Polypodiales; family Pteridaceae; genus Ceratopteris; species Ceratopteris richardii. Next base: position 137,448,241 of record CM035416.1, read on the forward strand.
AGTTTATGTACAAAGATTTTTTTCATGATTGTGTTGCCCACTTGAAGTTACTAGTGATAGGGGCACACATTTTGTAAATTACTTGCTCCATTTCATCTTTGATAAGTACACAATTGTCCACAAGTCATGTGCCTACTATCCGAGTTCAGATAGGCAGCTAGAAAATTCTAACAAGATTTTCATTGGGATACTGAGCAGGTTGGCTTTTTACCACCATAGCTCTTGGTCCCAAGCTCGTATTGGTGCAATATGGAACTTTTGTACTACAAGGAGAGTTACCATTGGTGACAATCCATTTCTCTTGATTTATGGTAAGGAAGCATTGGCCCCCTTTGAATTTATCATCTAGAGAGAAATTGAAGCCAAAACTATTGCAATTGAGCCTAAAATTAGGAGACTCGTAGCATTGGAAGAATGTAGGGAAGTAGCAACCTGGAACCTATAGAAAAAGCAAGAGGATCACAAAAGGATACATGAAAGGTATCTAAGGGCTAATAAAGTGCACAAGGGATCTTTGGTTTTGGTACATCAGATTTTGCTACTATCCACCAAAGTGGCACCTAAGTAGACATGACCCTTCAAAGTGATGAAGGTATTATCACAAGGAATAATACAATTAGAGGACTTGCAAGGTGAGAAGATGCAACTTGTGAACATCTCCATGATGAAGACTTATTTGAATGAAGCAAGAATAAATTCACTCACCATACTTACCATAGTTCAACTTATATATATTTTGGTTCTTCATTTTCTTTGAATAAGAAAATAGAGGAGGATTTGCCCTAGGACTCTACAAAGACTTGTTGGAGGGGTCTATAGAGCAGATGATGATCTCCACATTCTCCGTTCACTTCTCCATTGGTTTTGGTTTTTGACCTAGCCTCACCAATTGATAAATGAGCTTTTTGAGTTGAAGAAAACTCACCTCTACATTTTGGCCACATGGGAGACCACCCATGATAAGCAAGCAAGGTTGGGCCTTGCTCTTCTCACCACCCATTTCATCAACTCTCCCTTAGGAATTGGGTACCCACCATATTTTCCATCTCTTCAATCTAGGGATCTACCATTTTGCAGCAAGTCAAGAATTAGGGCAACCACTATTTTTATATGGAAAAAGGGCCGAATTATTTTCTCTTAACTAACCACTATTATGCTTGTGAAGGAGGAGGAAACTACCATTTTTTGCCCTTCTCACAACTTGGACAACCACCTAGGTTAGAGCATTCCAAGGTATGGATGCACCTAATTTATGCATACCTGTACACATGGATGATTCCCTTTTTCTTGCTACATGAAACATCGGTGACTCCCTTTTACTTGCTACATCAAACATGGGTGACTCTCTTTTTTTGGATACATCAAACATGGGGGACCGCATTGGTTCTAGCATGACAAGGAGTAGACAACCTCCAAATCTCGTCTTCATCCCATATAGGGTGACTACAACTTTCTTACCACCCAATGCCAATGTGAGCATGGGCAAATACCAAGTTATGTATACCATGGGATAGATGACTACAAAGTTATGCATACCAAGGGAGAGGCAATTACCATACTTGGTTTCTCTCTAGGAGTAGGGGACCACCAATTTTGTGCATAGAAATATGGGGCGACCACCAATCCTTACAAATGGGATGCATTGGCCAACCACCTAGAAGGTAGGGAGAGGCAATTACCATACTTGGTTTCTCTCTAGGAGTAGGGGACCACCAATTTTGTGCATAGAAATATGGGGCGACCACCAATCCTTATAAATGGGATGCATTGGCCAACCACCTAGAAGGCATGAGGTTTTGGAGACCACCCTTCATGCTACCATTGCTCACTCATTTTGAAAACTAGCTCATCTCCCCATCAAGGCACAAAATTTGGCTCAGCACCTCCATTAGCATAGCATACTTGGGGACTATAGTCAGTGATCTTGGGTGAGTACTTTTGGCACTCACACATAGATAACTACCATTTTCTGTACATGGCAAGAGACTTGGATGACCGCCACTTTAAGGCATGTCTCATCATCTAGGTAGCTACCTCTCCGTACAAAGGGTCAACTATTACATATTGAGTTGGGATCCACCATCACTATGGCAAAGGACGGAGTATTTTTTTTAGTAAACAATATAGTGCAAATAAATGGAGGGAATGCTACCGCAAGGCTTTTGCGGTAGCTACCTCTCCGTACAAAGGGTCAACTATCACATATTGAGTTGGGATCCACCATCACTATGGCAAAGGACGGAGTATTTTTTTTAGTAAACAATATAGTGCAAATAAATGGAGGGAATGCTACCGCAAGGCTTTTGCGGTAGAAGGTATGATTGAGGGCCTAAATGTAGTTGGCTACCAAAGCCATAATTAGCCCACTCCTACACTAATTTGGCATGTGCAAACAATAAGGTTGGGACTCGACAAGGCCATGAATCTAGGGTCTCTATAAATAGTGATTTGGAACTTATTTTGGCTATCAAGCTATCATGAGTATCATCTTTTCCACATCTCTAATGATTATAATTCTGATCATTTTTTCCACTCTTTGCATTCTATTGCAACTTGCTCACTATGTGCTGAGACCATTCTGTGGTGACTATACATAGTGTTGGTTCTTTGTTAAGTGGGTTTTAGAATTATAGACTGATTGAGTAGCCTTGACTAGTATCTCATAGTTGCATTCTATTGCTATTCTATTGCATTTATATTGGAGAGATTACCTTTCTTCAGATACTTCTAGATTTTTGCGGTCAAGTTCTAGTCTCTTGAGTGGCTACTAACCCACTATTGAGTCCATTTGGACTATTTTTTCCACTCACTAAAATCATAAGGAGTTCTTAGAAATTGGGAGTTTCTCTTATATGTGTACTTGCCATCTTTTCCGTCTCTCTAGCTTCATTGTCAAGTGTTGGAACATCAAGCTTCCATTATGCTTAAGGTGAATATGCTCGACCTCAATTCCATCATTTGGATGGTGCCACATATGTACCTTGAAGAATAGAACCTTGTGCACATTATTTCTCTACATCCGTTGGTTGATCACTTATGATCATTTCTTGTAAGGTTCAAGCAATTTACCATTGTAAAAGAAAAGATTAAAAGGCTTAAAAGCCACGAGTTAGAAGTGGTTGAGATTGATTCTCAATCAATCAATCAAGAAGTAGATATGAATTAAAGTTCTCTTTCCCTAGATTGTAGGAAAAGATTCCAATCAATCTAAACTACAAAGCCTTCCTAATTTCGAATTCAAAGTTAGGAAGAAAATACATGGTTATATGCTCAAGAGTTTGTATAAAGAATCCAAAACTTTTTTAGATTACTTAAGAGTGTTGATTTGACGCAATACATATAGTCTTTGATCATTTCTTGGTGCGTGCAGAGTCCTCCCCAAGAGCTCTCTCTCCCCTCTCTCTCTCTCTTTCTCCCTCTCTCTCTCTCTCTCACACACACACACACATCGCATATGCCTCGATCTCTGTCAGCATGCATAGTCTTCCCCAAGAGTACTCTCTCTCTCTCTCTCCCTCTCTCTCTAGCCCTTTGTGCCGTGATTTCCTTGAGTCCCTGATCTGCGTGTTCCTTACTCCATCCCCTTTTTTGGGACTGATACAACATCTTTAATCTTGCCATTTGCAGCCATAGCTTTCTCCCTCATCACACCTCCATCAACCAACCCCCTTCCTCACCTTCAATCCATGGATGCGTCCCAATTCCTGGTTCATCTATCCTATGGGGTACTTTGGTTCATGAGGACTAGCCATGAAGACACAAGATCTAAGTTTCTTGTCCACCATAGCATGTCAAGCACCATAGCTCCATGTAACATGTTCTCCACATGTTCTCCTGGCTCCATCTTGTAGTGTTCTTGCACCATTCTTGGAAGTCCAATCGACTAACAAAACTATGTCATGAGGATTGATGGAATGAACAAAGAAATGGTTGCCACTTCATGGTCCTCATGATGTTAAATCAACTTCTCACTGTGCATACAACAACATTAAGTGAAGGCAACACAACATAGATGAGCTATTGTGTCGTGCTTAATATTGCTATAGAAAATACAAGTCCATTTTTTTTACACTCTCTTGTATGCTCTGAGGTTCTCTATTGGACAAGTGCCAAAATCTATGATTTTTTGCTCTAAACTCTCTATGGAGCTAACGTTCCAACCTCCATGGCTACCTGTCTATTCTCCTCATGTGTTGTATGAGTTCTCTCTATAGATTATCAATCTGCAAGGAATTTCACAACACCAACTCTAACTCTTAGTCTATACAGGCGAGATCATTCTCTTTGCACCTTCTGAATTGAAGCATCACACTATATCAGCCCGATCTCCTTCTCTTGTGAAGTTACAAAAGCCTCTGCGCAGATACTTTTCTCTACTAGTTGATTCCAATCCCTCTCTCTCTCTCTCTCTCTCTCTCTCTTTCTCTCTCTCCCTATCTACAACCTTTCTCTCTATCATCCATTAGCTCTCTGCAGATCTCCGTTTTCAAAGTATCACTATGTCTGCATCTACACATGCATTCATTTAAAGCTTGAAGAGAATACAAAAAAGAAGCTAAAATATAAAACTATAGCTATCTCATCACAAGATACTATGCATCAGAACACAATCTGTCTGAGCAAACATGGAGGAAAAGGAATCATTCGCTTATCTATCTTAATTTCTTTCTTTCTCAGCATGCACATAGTGTCAAATAACAACCTTTCATGGTTGTGGAGGAAAGAAGAAGAGAGGTGAGGGAAGAGAGATAGGAGCCTCTCTCTCTCTCACACTCTTTCTTTCTCATTCTCCCGCTCTTTCTCTCTCTCTCTCTCTCTCCTATCCTTTCTCTATTGGCATGGTGGCTAGAGATGGAGAGCTTGGGAGTTGATGATCACAAAGAGGAAATCAAAGAACTCACAAAGCATGAACAAGGAGAAGCAAGAAGGAGGAAACTACCTGAAAAAATCATCGTAAAAACCAAATGAACATTGAGAATGAATTTATAGCTTTTCCCTAGGCTCTCTCTCTAGAACTTTAGAGTCTTCTAGCCTTCTCCTTTCTATTCCAAGAAAATGTTCTTTTATTGTATTCAACTATCAAAATTCTTCTTTTTGTTCTTTTTCTATGTTTTGAAATCAAATCTTTGTTTTCTTTTTTTCATTTGATTTTTATTTTTCTTTTTATTTTGTATTTTTCTTGTTCATTTTTATCAATTCTACTTCTTTGATTTCATTTTGATTCAAGTTTTATTTCCATTCATACCTATGTACAAAATAATTATATAAACTAAGGTAGAATAAGGATAAATTATGATTTCAGGGTCCTAAACTAGGGTTTTTATTTATGGAAATTAGGATTTTATTTTATTAGGGTTAATCCACCTCAATCTATGGGTTTACATACATTATGTGCTAAAACCTCAAGGTTGCTAAGGGTTAACACTACGATTTGAAGGGTTAAGAACTAAGTTTTAAGAGTTAATTTGCATGTTTTCTAGGGTTTTAATGTGAAAGCTACATGATCTTTCAAGGTTTATAAAAGATACATGGGTTTCTAAAGGTTCAGGGTAGGTTTTAGAGGTTAAAAGCTAGGGGTTTTTTGGTTTTGGAATAGGTTAATGAGCTTTATACAAATAAATATATGAATCTCATGTAAAAAAATAAGCAATTTATGACTCTTTTCATCTTTCTACAATCAAAAAACAATTCTCTATCAGAAAAGGTAAAGAGACAATTTTGAAAACAATTTCTTGACACATAATCCCCGAAGTATCTCATCCCGATAACGTGGCCTCTCCTCCCAACCCCTCCATTTCTCTCTTTCTTTCCCTCTCCCTCTCTCTCTCTCGCGCGCGCACACACACACACACACACTCAAAGCTCGCAACATTTTCTTCAATCTTGCAGGTCGCTTCCATCTATCGGGTTTATTGTCGTCTATCTCCATGTATTAAATGCAATGGCCACGAAGAGTAATGGAAAACTAGCTTCCTCGAAAGTAGAGACCATCCATTTGGGGGTTTTCCTATACACTGGAGGATGCAAGAAGAAAGTGACAAAACTTCTGATTCGAGTAGAATGTATTACCACGTCTCTCTCTCTCTCTCTCTCTCTCTCTCTCTCTCTCTCTCTCTCCCTCTCTCTCTCTCTCCCTCCCCCGCATCTCCGCCACCCGTGCCACACCTCCTTTCGCAATGGCACATCTCCCGTACCTCCATCATGCCTCTCTGCCATCCCTCTATTTTGTCCCTTTGCGTGCACACAACTCCTCAGGACCACATCCCGCAATGTTCAAAGATTAGAATCATGTTTACCAATCTGATCAGCAATGATACATTCTCCTTTATTTTATGAAATTACGATCATCCGAATAGGATTATGATCAGCCAAACAACACAATAATATCATCGTTCTATAGGACCGTATTATACCCTTATCGTGGTCTTTGTTTCTCCATAAGGAATGCTTCCATAGATCATCTTAATTTCCTAGTAGCCCTTGACTATGTCTCCGACGTGGGCGATAGGTCCTGTGATATCCAGTTGAATTAAAATGATTACCCATTCGGATGCAAGAATTTATGGCTAGACGTTATGATTATATGATTAAATTCATTTATGAACCCACGTGCACAGAATAGCAAGAAGGGAATAGAAAGAAGGTATGATGGAGGATACTAGCGCTTTCCAAGACACCTATACTTGGAGTACTCGTACCAAGAGAGAAAGATATGAAGGTAATTGGAAAGGAGTAGGTTTATTAGGTTAAGGAACATTCATATGATCATAATGCTGGGAACAAAGCTAGGCTTCTACGCAAGGGATTCCCTCAAACATATGCAATAGTCTATCATGAGACTTTTAACCTTGTGGTTAAGATGACTGCCATTCGATCTATTACTATAATTGTGGCAAGCAAGAGTTGAAATATGTCATAACTTAATATGAGGAATGCTTTCCTCAATAGAGAGCCAAAGAAGGATGTGCACATGGAACAATCATTAGGATTTGAAAACAAAGTCATGGATTTTTATGTTTTCAATTTGAAGAAAATATTATGTGCTCTCAATAAATTCTCACGGTCATGGAATCAAAAACTTGTGGATTATCTAATGAGTTGTGGATACTATAAAAACAAAGTAGATCCATCATTATTTTATAAGAAAAAAGGTGAATTATCACGTTAATTATGTGTACATGTGAATGATCTAATTATTGCTCGAGATCATGAAGAACATATGAGGGATATCAAAGCGAAGTTTGGGAAGGAGTTCAAGACCTCAAACCTTGGAGATCTAAGGTGCTTTCAAGGCATTGAAGTTATATATATGAACAATCATATTTGGTTCATGCAAAGAAAGTACATCAAATGTCTTGAAGAAGCATGGACTTACATGATGCAAATCATTGAGAAATCCTATGGATATAAACACAATTGACGTGAAGAGAAGTTAATGAAGTAAATGATCCACTTTTATACAGCTCTATAATTGGATGATTGAACTATGCTAATATTACTAGGTTGAAGCTAGCATATATATTATATGTGTCATCACAATTCATGCACACACCTAGAGTTCCACATTTACTTGTAGAAAAGAGAGTACTCAAATATCTCAAGCATGCATACAATGAATTAAGGTCTATTTTATCCTTTTGAATATGAAGTGCAAGTGAAAGCATATATAGATGTTGATTGGGCTGGATGGAAAGAAGATAGAAGCAACATAAGTGGATCCAGCTCAATCTACACAAGTGGATCCTTACATGCCACAAAATGTATGCATATAAATCTAACATAGTAATGCTATATATACCAAACTAACCAACGAATCTGATAGTGTTTTATGAAGAGGAAGATAAATCCTAAGATATTGAAGGCATTTCCTTCATCATATTCGAACCTTCTCATTTCGACTTTACAGCGTGCAAATAATTTGAACATCTTTATAAGCCTAACATGAAATATTGTTGGGAAAGATGGATGGACACTCCAAGAAATGAGTAGGTACTGCCAAATCTTGCTTTGTTTCTTCCTTCAGAGTTGCATTGTAGGCCCTCTTAGCTTTCCAATGACACTAAATAAGTGCCTATGTACTTTGGAAATGATGTGAGAAATGATTGAATCAAAACAGACTACTCCCAAATTGAAGGACCAATGAAAACCTTCTATTTTTGTTCACACACCTACTGGTTTTTATGCTCAGTGCTTCTGGTACAGTAGGAATTAGAAAAATTACTTTTGGAGATATCAAATTAGCTTAGTGATCTAATGATTCCAAGTGGAATCACCTTAAATTATGCACTATTCACAATGCAATAAATTTAGCAATCAAATCATTACCCTCGATTTTTGAGGACCTCTACAGAGTTTGACTAGTGAGTGCTTCGATGCGCTTTTCTCCAAATTTGCTGAATGGATTATGTTCAAAATTTGTAAGCATGTAGAAAAATTGGATTTGATTCCAAGAAGCTATAGAACATTGAAAATAATAAAGAAATGACTATGATATGAGTAGTACAAGTTGACTGTTATGAATGACTATGATAGAGAGACCATAGATGAAAAGTATTGATTTATTGTATTACAATACAATGTTGTACAAGATCATAGGCATGCTAATCAAAGCCTAATGATGATAGGAAGTGTAGGATACAATGTAAGCCTCACTCTCTTACAATGTGGTCAAGGAGAACTCAGAAATGGAGTCACACACCCACGAGTTTCTACAGACATCGTTTATAGATAGGATACTTGAATTTGAATTTGAGTCCTCCATTGGATCTCACTAAAGGTAGTCCTACAATCTAGGAGATATTCTCTTAAGTAGAGTCTTGACTTTTCCAACTAACAAGTCCCATGATTTTTGTGGTAGTTACAAATATTCTTTCAAGTCAAAGAATGACTTTACAAATGGTAAAGATGAAAACTTCCTAGCAATGGTTTCCATGGAGCTTCAGTTGTACATAAACTCTAGCCAAATGTGTAGGCTTGGTATTAGCACCAATAGCTCCCCCTAAAGCCAAACATTTTGGCTTGGTCTTCTTTTTCAATCTTCTTGAATGTCCTGCAATCCAATCATAGACTTAAACCTGCAAATTTTTGTACCATCTAATCCTTTAGTCAATAAGTCTGCACATTGCATATTAGTTGATACATATGCCAACTGAATTTCCTTGCTCAATAGCTTTTCTCTCACATAATGATAGTGGAACTCTATATGCTTGGTCCCAGCATGATAAATAGGATTTGCTACAAGGTGTAATGAGCTTGTATTATCTCCAAAAATCATTGGAGATGTGGTATGCAAACCGAAGTCTGTATAAAATAATCTGATCCATATGGCCTCTTGAGTAGCATTGGCCAATCCTCTATACTCTACCTCTGTAGAAGACAAAGCAACAGTAGGTTGCTTCTTTGAAGACCATGATTTAGGTTTGTCACCTGCAAATGATAGGTAGCCTAAGGTACTCCTTCTATCATCTTTGCAACCTACCCAATCTGCGTCTGAATATATGTTGATGCCCAAGTCTGAGGTATAAGGAAAATACAACCCTTGATTTTGAGTGCCCTTAAGGTACTTCAAAACCCCCTTGGCAGTCCAAGAAAATATTTTAGTCATCCAAGGTCACTAATTTTGAACTCCTGCATCATCTAATTCTTAATCTTCTTGATACCATTAGCATCATTACCTATGAGTATGATATCATCAACATATACACATAGGTATATTAACTCTGAATTTCTCCTCTTAACAAACAAAGAAGTATCTACTTTACTCATGATGAATCCTTGATCCAGAAGATATGTAGTCAACCTATGGTTCCATGCCCTAGGTGCCTGCTTTAGTCCATAAAGAGCTTTGTTCAATTTACATACATATGTTACCTTGCTTGGATCCTCATAGCCAAGAGGTTGAGACATGTACACCTCCTCTAAAATCCAACCATTTACAAATGCATTTTTTACATCCAATTGATACATGTTCCAATTCTTTGATGCAGCCACTCTTACCAGTACCCTCATGGTTGGCATTTTTGCCAGAGGTGACAAAGTTTCTTCATAATCAACTCCTTGGGTTTGTGCAAAACCCTTAGCCACAAGTATAGCCTTTTATCTGCTTATTGATCCATCAGAATTCCTCTTGATGTTATAGATCCATCTAGAACCAATTAGCTTCATAGACTCCTTCTTTGGTACTAGCTCCCAAGTATCATTCTCCTTGATTGCTTCAATTTCCTCATCCATAGCTTCTTTCCATTCTACCTTGGTCTTGGCCTCTTCATATGATCATAGCTCTTCAAATGAAAAGTGTTTTGCAAGGTAAACAAAGTGCTTAATAACCAAGGAAGTGTCATACCCATATCTGATAGGCTTCTTGCTCTCCCTGTGTGATCTTCTGATTGCTTGGTTGGATGATTTAGGTATATCCTCCAACTTCTTCATCTTGACTTTGCCTTTGGACTTCCATGGCTTGAACACTTCTAAGTTGATGATGTCCTCATCATCTGAGTTGATGTATTCAATGTGATTAGGCTCCTCCAAAGTGAGGCTTGGAAAATCCTTTTCCAAGTCATAAGGTAGCTTTACTTTCCTGCATTCACTTTCAAACTAAGAGTCATTTTCATCAAAGACATCTCTAGTGACCATGAATCCTTTGTTGGAAGGATTGTAGAACCTGTATCCTTTCTAATTTAAGTCATATCCTATGAAGATGCACTTCTCTGCCTTAGGCTCTAGTTTACCTCTTATTTGAGAAGGGATATGTACATAAGCAACACATCCAAAGATGATACAATGATCAAGTGAAGGTCTTCTACCATGCCATGCTTCATATGGGGTCATCCCATCAATAGATTTGGATGGAAACATGTTTAAAAGATAAGTTGTAGTAGATACACTCTCTGCCCACAAGTAATTAGGTAATTTTTTCTCATTTAACATTGACCTAGTTGTTTCAACAATTAGAAATTTCTCCTCTCTGCCACCCCATTTTGCTCAGGGGTATAGCTTGTTGTAATTTCTCTCTTGATTCCTCTGTCTTGCAAGAATGCATCAAACTCATTTGAGAAGTACTCACCTCCGCCATCTGATCGTAGTCTCTTTAGACTTATCCCTGTTTGGTTCTCAAGAAGTGCAAGATATTTTTTAAAGCAATTGAATACTTCATCTTTGTGCTTCATAAAGTATAAGATAGTCCACCTACTGAAATCATCAATGAAAGATACATAATACCTTGATCTAGAAATTGAGGGATCCTTACTTGGTCCCCATACATCTGATGGAAGCTCTAGGTAGTCCTCATGCATGTAGCCTTTCCTTGAGAAGGGTAAACTGTGAGATTTTCCAAACTGAGAAGCACCACATTTATAGATCATGTGTTGCTTGGATACATTAGGTATCCCAAGCACACATTGATCGCTACATATTTGCTTTAAGGTTCTTTCAAGTTCTGATAGTGTTTGGTCTTTGTAACTATAAAGTGCAATATTCCTTGTATCTTCAAGTTCAAAAGTGAATAATCTACCTCTCTTTTCTCCTTTGGCAATTCTCTTGAGTCCATGTTGGGGATCCTCCACAAATGCTCCATATTGGTTGAACCTAACCTGCAAAGCCTTTTCCACAATCTGTCCAACACTCATCAAATTCTTGGTAATTGTAGGTACATATAGAACCTTGCTCAAGAAACTCTTTGTAATTGTAGGTACATATAGGACCGTGCTCAACAAATTATTATTTCCATCAGATATTTTAACATTCCCTACCTTGATCATTGAGTCTTTGGTGTCATCACTTGTTTGTACCTGATGCTTACCCTTTGCTTCCTCAAGGTCAGAGAGAAGAGCTACATTGCCTGCCACATGGTTTGAGCATCCTGAGTCAATGTAGAAGAGATGGTCATCATTTATACCTGGTTTTGTAGTCATCTTCATAATCAAAAGAGAATCCTCTTTCTCCTTTGTATAGTTGCTGTAATATTTCCTAGATTTGTACCCTCCTTGGTAGTTGCTATTTTAGTTGTTGTTATAGTTGTTATTTGTATCCTTGATGGTGATTGAATCTTCCTCTTGATTGTGTATATCCACATCTTTGAAATCCTCTACCTCTCTGATTCTTGAAGTTCTTGTAACACTCATCTGTAGTATGATTTGACAATCCATAAATATTACATGGTGAGGCGTTATAAGGTCTCCCCCTACCTTGCTTACCTCCTCTACCCCTTGCTCTTGAGGTTCTACCTCTCCCTCCATAGTTGGCTTGGGAGATAGCTCCTTCATCCTCAATCTTCTTGTTCTTCCCTTTCTCTTTGGACTTACTTTTATTAGTGTATGGGGTAGAAGAGCTATTACCTCTTGATGAATCTCCATTCTTGTTGAGCTTGGCTTCATGGGTAAAGAGTTACCCCATGAGTGTGGTAAGATCTAGAATCTGCACGTCCATGTACAAGTCCTTGGCAGTTGTGAAGCTCTCCCATTTGTCATCAGCTTTAATACCATTGATTACTTGTCTTACAATCTGCTCCTCTTCAATTTCTTCTCCTATGCTTGCCAATTGATCAACTACATGTAAACCACCTCAGAGAAGGATCCTAACCTATTTAGGATTCTTTCTTTCTATCTAGATCATTGACACCTTGTATGAGCATCAACTTTTTCTATGCTTTTATACTCATCTCATTGCACATCTTAGACATTTTTTATTGTATCGAAGATGGATAGTGATCATGTACCTTCCACCATTTGGTTTTGTTATGTAAGTTTTTTCTTCTTTGCTTGTAGCATCCCTTGTAAGTAAGATTGATATAAATATGTCTTTCATTCATGATTTTCTCTTAACAAACCCGTATACCTCACTAAGTCTCTTGAGATATAGTTGAAGCAGTTAACATAATCAATAAACAATGGCTAGTGTGTATCCCTATGCAAACGAGACTCATGAGAGGAGTGATCGGATCATGTGGTTGTCATATCAAGGCTTCCCTTCTTCTCGATGCAGTAAAACCCATGTAAAGTGATATGGCTACCTTAGATTGGCATTGGAGACCCTCTACATGTTACCCATACAATGAAAGTAGTAGAACACATGGCACAAGTAGTCTCTTTTGTAGTAAGGATTTTAAATTGATGTAAATATTTTCATTGCACTAAAAATTAATCATCAATAGCAAAAAACAAATTATAGGTATTTGTTTTTTCAAGTTCTTAGTTAATTGTATCACAATGGTGAGGAATCATAATATGCATTTGGTTGAAAAATACATTTTCTGCACTTAGCAACTGATTATCTTAGTTAGAAAATTTCGCAATTACTTTAGCTTAGCTGAATTTCATGATAAGAATTATAAAAATAACAAAAATAGAACAAAGGAAAAACCCAAAACTTTGAAACTTTAAAAAAGAGAGAAAAGCATAAAAAATTACAAAGGAAAACAAAAAATCAAATCGTGTAACAAATCTTTTGGAATAATTCGCTCAACAAACGAAACAAATATAGTAAGAAACAAAAAACTAAACAACAGAAATAAAAAGTAATAAAAGAATAATTCATGAAATTCACAAAGAAAAAAAAATCAAACAAATAAAGAAGTTTAAATATCCAAAGAATATTAAACTCCCAAAAATCAAAAGTCAAATCAAGAGGTAAGAATTTAGTAGCAAAACCTCAAGAAGTAACTTAAGCCTTGAAATGATTGAAAAGATTGTTGGAGATCTCATTTTAATGCATTTCTGGCTGAACATGGGATAAAACACCAGTGTACAGTGTCGTATACACCTCAACAAAATGGAGTTGCTGAACAAAAGAACAGGTCACTCATGGAGATGGGGAGGTGTATGGTCGAGAGTCAAGCTTTACCACATAGTTTCTGGCTTGAGGCTGTCATGTGTGTAGCATATGTACTGAACAGGTGTCCCACTAAAGCGCTGCAGTCTATCACTCCATATGAGGCTTGGCATGACTGCAAGCCATCTGTAGCTCATGTGCGTGTTTTTGGTTGTTTCGCATATGCATTAGTGCCTGAACAACATCGTAGAAAATTGGATGATAAAGTAGTAAAATGTATCTTTGTTGGGTACAGTTCTGAAAGTAAAGGCTATCGTCTCTATCATCCACAGACTAAACGCATTCTGGTTAGCCGTGATGTTGTTTTTGTGGAAGATGCTATTCAGCCATTGCTTTCATGTACTAAGGAGACATCTGTTAGCTCCAAAGACATGTATGATACTTTGCCGCCTCTTTTTATAGGTGGACACTCTAGTGCTGGTCCCAATGAGGCAACTTCTCAGCCTTTATAGGTTTCATGTGATGATGCAGATAATTCCATTTCTCATGCACATGTACATGATGCACTTATTGATGAGAGAGCTGATATTGAGCAGGCAAGAACTATTCCAAAATGACTAGTGCAGACCTTGCGTGCAGTAAATTAGATGCACCTCTTTCATATCGTATTCGATCAGGCTCTCATAGTGCCTCTCTTGCATCATATTCCTATGCTATGGCTGGATCTAGTCTCCGTGATGAGAATGAGCCTCTTTCTTTTGATGAAGCACAAAATTCAGAAAATTGGATGGCTGCTATGCAATATGAATATGATGCAATAATGAAGAATGGTACTTGGTCTTTATGTGACTTGCCTCCTGGCAAGAAGGCCATTGGCACTAAGTGGGTATACAAGTTGAAGCATAAACCTGATCATAGAGTTGACATGTATAGGGCTAGGCTTGTTGCAAAGGGTTATGCGCAGGAAAGAGGCATTGATTTTGATGAGACCTTTGCACCTACATGCCGTATGACTACTGTTCGGAGCATTTGTGCACTTGCAACCCATCATGGGAATGTACATCAATTGGACATTAAAACAACATTTTTTAATGGTGACTTGCATGAAGAAGTGTGCACTAAGGGCATGAAAACCAGGTGTGCAGGTTAAAGAAGGCATTATATGGTTTAAAGCAAGCACCACATGCTTGGTATGAGAGGATATATGTCTATCTGATTGCACATGGTTTTGAGAACAGTCCAACTGAAAGCACCTTATATGTTAAGCGTGCTAATGATGCACTTCTGATAATTGTTGTCTATGTTGACGACATGCTGCTCACTGGTCCTATTGAGAAGCATATTGCTGATTTTAAGGCTGATTTTCATGCCTCATTTGAGATGTCTGATTTGGGGCATTTGCATCACTATTTGGGCATTCAGTTTATGCAAGTTGATGGTGGAATGGCTTTATGTCAAATGAAATATATTGACACATTATTGTAGCGTTTTGGCCTTGAAGACTGTAAGCCTATTGCCACTCCTATGGAGACATGTTTAGGATTGAGTCTTCATGATGTTCGAGATGCATTTGATGCTGTTCTCTATCAGCAAGATGTTGGATGCTTGATTTACTTATGCATTACTCGGCCAGATATTCAGTTTGTTGTCTCACAGATGAGCAGGTTCATGCATTGCCTAGGAGTCAAGCATTGGAAAGCGGTTAAGCGCATCTTTCACTACTTGAGTGGTACTCAGCTAATTGGGTTGTTTTATCCCAAGGGGGGATCACTACCGCCAGATTTGCATGCTTTTTCTGTCTTTGATTGGGTTGGTTGCTATGACACTCGTGTGTCCACTAGTGGCTTTTGCTTCATGCTTGGTAGCTCATGTATATCTTGGTTGAGTAAGAAGCAGCCTACTAAGGCCAATTCTAGTTGTGAGGCTGAGTATAGGGCAGCTTTCACAGCTACTGTTGAGTGTGTGTGGCTCAGAAGCCATATGGCTGATTTGGGTGTTGGTCAGTCTTCTGCCACCACCATCTTCACTGACACTCACAGCGCATTGGCAATTGCAAGGAACCATGTGTTCCATGCTCGCACTTAGCACATTGAGGTGCATTATCATTATGTCAGGGAGAGGTTCTCTACTGGGGAGATCAGCTTGGCATATGTGCCCACGCAGAAGAACATTGCAGACCTTTTCATGAAGGCTCTACCTAGGGACAAGTTTGAAGCTTTCCGTAAAACTTTGGGCTTACTTCCTTTTGTGGAGTGATTTCCACATAGCTTGGCACTTCCTTATACATGAGTGCCAGCTACTTGTTCACCACATCACTCCCAGGGGGGGATTTGTTGATATATTTAGGTAGTGATGTGTGTGAACACTCTAGGACCGCCGGGGCACTTTTTTCCTTCTTTAGGAGGTTTTTCCCCCGTCTTGTTTATATTCCTATTGCCCTAATGGGCTACTTATCTTTGTACATTCTCTAGTAATACATTCAGTATTGTGTGTTGTGCTCCAAGCTTCTTCTTCTTCCTTGTGTTGTCCGCGTGCTTCCGCAGACATCTAACTCCAACACAATAAATATGTCAATTGACCTTTCAAGTCCTCTAATGTTAGGTACCATGTAATCATTGACTCCCATATAGATAATGCTCCTTTCTTGAGCATCCTTGTTCATCCATATCTTCAAATATGAGAGCTCTTCCCTAGCTGGAACACTAGGATCTCTAATTCTAGCTTCGCGTCTTCACCTGTGATGTATCCTATCAGGTCTTTGCTCTAAGATGAGCTTCCATCCTCATTGAGCAAGGAGAATAGTTTTCTCTATCGAATTTCTCTATTTGAAGAGAATCTCCCATCCTTTCTTCACCTTGCAATAAATTCTTCAAGCTTTGTGAATAATAAATGTACCTTTACTTATAATGTAATTCGTTTTGACCTTCTTGATAGCTTGAGGCTTGTCTCTCTAGCTTTCACTTCAAACTTTCACCTTTTGAATCTTCAAAGATTTATTTCTGTATATCTTCAACAGTTAGGGTCCTTCTTTCTTCAATTCTCATGACTCCTACTTTGATATCACTAATGGAGACTGTTAATCTCCAAAAGAACAAGTTATCCTTGATTCTAGAGAAGCTCTATATCAAGAAGAACTGAAAACCTCAACCAAATTTGGAAGACCAATGTCAAATTATCAAACTTTGAGCTAACTGTGAAGAAAGTCATTACATAGAAAAGTCTACTGAACATACATCACTCATTGACTGATCAAATGTGTAACGTTTTCAATGAAACTTTATACAAGGTATCTCCTAATGTTATCACACCTTCTCCAAATTAAATCTTTCCAAAAGATTGAGCAGATCTTTATATTTTCTCCAAACAATGTACCTATGTCTGAAACTCTACTTCTATATACCCGACTTTGACACTTGGAGCTTCTAATGCATGGTTCTCCCAAATTGGACACCGTTTATTCAAATGCTTTTATCCACAAGTAGCTTACTTCTCAAGTTAACGAATGAGTTTTTACTTCACTACAACATATGAGGGGCATACCGACGCTGCATATACCGACGGTCAAGTGACCATCGGTATGACCATTTTAAATGGATCGTCGGTGTGGCCCGCAGCCGTCGGTATAAGCATCGGTATACGCGTCGGTATATGCGTCGGTATAAGGGCCGATAACTTACTGGCAACTACCGACGCGTATACCGATGTCCATAACGGCGCCTATACGGGTGGAAAATTTTTAAACATACCGCGAACCCGAGAGCAAAACTTCACATTTCTGCGCGTGATTGAGTACTGTCGGTCTACTGTCAAACTTGCGTGCACAAACCTGCATTGTCTTGTGCACACACACACACACACGGATCTCTCTCTCTACACACACACACTCTCTCTAGGCTTAGCTCTCACATCTTGGTAAGTGCTGCGCGTACTGTTAGCATTTGTGTTTCTCTATGCTTTAGGGTTTCTAATTTCTCTTTTCGTTGATTTTGCAGAAGTTCGTTGGCGTCGATTATTTGGAATTGGACGAGAGATGACCTACATTACGCTTTGACGACAAGGATTCAAAGAGAGACCTACTTGTAAGTGATTCTTTTATTCGCTATTGATAGAGAGAGAAGGAGAGAGAGAGAGAGAGAGAGAGAGAGAGAGAGAGAGAAAGAAAGAGAGAGAGAAGAGAAAGGAAGATACACATTAATTTACACATGCATACATACACACATACATGTACACACATGCATGCTTACATACACACACCTATACACACATGCATGCTTACATACACACACCTATACACACATGCATGCTTACATACACACACACATATACACATATGCATGCATACACACACACATAAATTTACACACATGCATACATACACACACATGCATACACACATACATACACACACATATATACACGTATGCATACATACACATACACACACACATATACACACATACATACACACATGCATATATACACACATATACACACATGCATGCATACATACACACACATATACCGGCATGCATGCATACACACATATATACACACATGCATACATACACACATATACACACATGCATGTATACATAAACACACATGTATACGCATGCATATACATACACACACATACACATACATGCATGCATACATACACACTGTACACACACATGCACACACATGCATGCCTACATACACACACATACACGTACACATACACACACATGTATACACATGTATACATACACACACACACATGTACACATGCATACATACACACACATATATACACACATGCATACATACACACATATAATCCTATTTCTATTTTGAAGTTTTTGTTTTACATCAAATATATAGAAATAGGATTAGGGTTTTAGGATTAAATATTTAAGATTAGAGTTTTAGGGTTTTAAATAGGATTAGGGTTTTAGGGTTAAATATTTAAGATTAGGGTTTTAGGGTTTTAGGTCTAGATATTTAAGATTAAGGTTTTAGGGTTTAGTATTTCATATTTAAGTCTAAGTCTTTATGATTAGGGTTTTAGGATTTTAATATGTAGATAACATATATACACAAACACACATATACATATAATACATACATACATGTAGATACACATGCATACAAAAATATACATATTTTAGATTCAAATCTTTAAGATAAGGGTTTTAGGGTTATAACACCTACATAACATATATGCACACATACACATACACATGTAATACATATATACATGTATATACACATGTATACAGAAATATACATATTTTAGGTCTAGATATTTAAGATTAGGGTTTTAGGGTTTAGTATTTGAGATTTAAGTCTAAGTCTTTCTGATTAGGGTTTTAGGATTTTAATACGTAGATAACATATATACACAAACACACATACACATATAATACATACATACATGTAGATACACATGCATACAAAAATATACATATTTTAGATTTAAATCTTTAAGATTAGGGTTTTAGGGTTAAAACACCTACATAACATATATGCACACATACACATACACATGTAATACATATATACATGTATATACACATGTATACAGAAATATACATATTTTAGGTCTAGATATTTAAGATTAGGGTTTTAGGGTTTAGTATTTCAGATTTAAGTCTAAGTCTTTTTTATTAGGGTTTTAGGATTTTAATACGTAGATAACATATATACACAAGCACACATATACATATAATACATACATACATGTAGATACACATGCATACAAAAATATACATATTTTAGATTTAAACCTTTAAGATTAGGGTTTTAGGGTTATAACACCTACATAAGATATATGCACACATACACATGCACATGTAATACATATATACATGTATATACACATGTATACAGAAATATACATATTTTAGGTCTACATATTTAAGATTAGGGTTTTAGGGTTTAGTATTTCAGATTTAAGTCTAAGTCTTTCTGATTAGGGTTTTAGGATTTTAATACGTAGATTACATATATACACAAACACACATATACATATAATACATACATACATGTAGATACACATGCATACAAAAATATACATATTTTAGATTTAAATCTTTAAGATTAGGGTTTTAGGTTTATAACACCTACATAAGATATATGCACACATACACATGCACATGTAATACATATATACATGTATATACACATGTATCCAGAAATATACATATTTTAGGTCTACATATTTAAGATTAGGGTTTTAGGGTTTAGTAGTTCAGATCTAGAATTTTAAGATTAGGATTTTAATTAAATATATAAAATTAAATTTATAAAAATAGGATTACGTAAGGAAAAAAAATCTGAAAATATAAATAAATATATATATAAAATAAGATAATTATATACATAAATAAATATAAAAAGAACTAGTGTTTTAAATAATTTAATTAAATATTTATAATTAAATATAGAAAATTAAATATATAAAATTAAATATATAAAAATAAGATTACGTAAGGTAAAAAAATCTGAATATATAAATAAATATATATATAAAATAAGATAAGTATATACATAAATAAATATAAAAAGAACTAGAGTTTTAAATAATTTAATTAAATATATATAATTAAATATATGATTACGTAAGGAAAAAAATCTGAATATATAAATAAATATATATATAAAATAAGATAATTATATACATAAATAAATGAACTAGTGTTTTAAATAATTTAATTAAATATTTATAATTAAATATATAAAATTAAATATATAAAAAAAGGAATACATAAGAAAACAAAATTGAATCAATAAATAAATATATATATAAAATAAGATAATTATATACATAAATAAATATAAAAAGAACTAGTGTTTTAAATTATTTAATTAAATATATATAATTAAATATAATTAAGTAAAGAAAAAAAATTTGAATGTATAAATAAATATATAAATACACAAACACACATACTTATATACCTATCTATATTCACATATATATACATATACACATATATATACACATACATACATATATATACATGTTTTAGTTCTAGGTCATTTGGATTAGGATTTTAGGTTTTTAACACGTACATTACATATATACACACATACACATACACATATAATACATATATACATGTATATACACATGTGTATAGAAATATACATAATTTAGGTCCAGATCTTTAAAATTAGGGTTTTAGGGTTTAGCATACATCTAACTTAATTAAGAGGAAAGAAATCTGAATAAATAAATAAATATATATATAAAATATGATCAATCAAGAAAAAATCCGAATATATAGATAAAATACGATAGCTATATAGATTAGGGTTTTAAAACTAGGTTTTTAAGTTTTTTTAGGTATTTAAGTATTTAGGTCTTTAAGAGTTAGATTTTTACGTTTAATTGAAAAAGAAATGTTCTAAAATGTCCATATTGTAGCAGATGGCTTCTTTGGATCTTGAAGAGAGAATGGCATGTCCTTGCATACAGTGCAAGTATCAAATTTATCGTAAACGACGGATTTGTAATGCACATGTTAGAGAGTATGGATCCTTTGATAGGAGTCGACTGGAAAACCTACGATATCATTCGCATGGTCCCCTGGGTGAGCAGATGGATCCAAAGGACATTGCACCGGTAACATCTCGTGGACAAAAGAGAGCAAAAAAGCACTTAGACGTAGAAGCAAGCACTAATAATATTACACAGAATGAACATATGGAAGAGATGCTTGAAGCATTTTATGAGATGGACGAAGATCATGATGGTGAAGAAGGTGTCGACGAGAGTTTCATGGACACAACAGAAATTCCACGATCAGAAGTTGATGAAGAATATGAAAACATGTGAAGATTAGCTCTTTTACCACTTTACAATGGAGCAAAGATATCTATACTACGTGCTTCACTTGCGATGCTCAATCTGCAATCCATTTATGGATGGTCAAATAGTAGTGTCATTGAATTGTTCAGGTAAGTGGAGAACAAATTGGCTTTCATTGTTGTATCACAATAACTTCATTTACTAATATCATTTTAATTGCTTATTGTAGGCTTCTTAAAGATCAAATTTTGCCGGAGGGCAATGACATGCCTCCAACACGTGGAGATGCGAAAAAACTTTTACAGTCCATTGGAATGGATTATACGAAAATTCATGCTTGTCCGAATCATTGCATTCTCTTTCGGAATGAGTATGAGCATCTCCACGTATGTCCAAAGTGTGGAGCAAATAGATTTAGAGAAGACGTTATAGGCGAAGCAATCCCCGCAAAGGTTCTTCGCCACTTTCCTATCGTTCCACGAATTAAGAACATGTTTAGATGCAAATCTATAGCTGAGTTAATGTCATGGCATACAAAGAGCAGGTCTACAGATAATGTTATGCGAGTGTCAGCTGACTCTGATGCTTGGAAGCACATAGATAGTAAGTGGCCAGAGTTTGCTAGTGAGCCTCGGTCCATACGTCTAGGCCTAGCTATGGATGGAGTGAATCCATTTGGATTATGCAGTTCTTCATGGAGCACATGGCCTGTATGTTTGGTCAATTATAATATCCCACCATGGTTGGCCACAAAGAAAGGTCATTTATTATTAGCTCTTATTGTACCAGGTAAGTATAAGGTAAAAAACATGGATTTATATCTTGCACCACTTGTAGAAGAACTGCGCATTTTATGGGATGGGATCACTGTGCGTGACATGTCTCAACCTATAAGAAGACGAGACGTGCGAGTGCAAGACATACTTATGTGGACAATGCATGATTGGCTTGGTTATCGTGAATGTTCAGGTTTATCGATTTCGGGTTACCATGCTTGTCCTTTTTGCGGACCACGACTCGAAGCACGCTATTCCAAAGCACTACGTAAAACTGTCTATGAAGGACATCATAGATATTTGCCTGATGGGCATGTTTTACGTGAAGGACAAATTGGTCGACAAGCACAACACCAAATGAAAGCTAGCGATTGGAAACAACTGTGGGATTCAGAAAATCCAGTTGCTGGCATGAAACGGTTGTCCATTTTTCATGAACTCCCTTATTGGAGTGAATTGGTGATCAATCATTTGGTAGACCCGATGCATATTTTCAAGAATTTGGAAAAGATGCTTTGGAAAACTTTGATCGGAAAGAAAGAAAGCAAAGCACAAAGGGACGACCTAGAAGAGCGAGGTCGTATGCGAGAGTTGTGGGCAATTACTAAGCCCAACGGAACAGTATCGTTACCAAGAGCTCCTTGGGTGCTTCGCAAGATGGAAGAGCAACAAGTGAAGAAAACAATTTTAGAGTTTTGTACACCTACTGGATGCATGAGATGTCTAAAGACTGCTTTCACATGAAACGATGATCTTGCAGGACTCAAGTCTCATGATTGGCACAAGTTTTTACAGTTTGTGCTCCCTGTAGCCCTAAGAGATTGTCTTTCAGAGGATGTACGAAAAACCATTTATAAAATTAGTTCTTTAGTATAGTGGATATCTTCTAAAGAGATAAATAGAGATAGCATAGAGAGTGCAAAACTCAATGCTATCGAGGTTGTTTGTGTGGTAGAGAAATACTTTTCCACAAGTATTCTCACTATTCAACTTCATTTACTGGTTCATGTAGTAAATGAAGTTGCAATAGCAGGAACTGTCCATAGTCGATGGATGTTCTTCTTAGAGCGCTTTATGAAGACATTAAAAGGGTTTGTTCGACAGAGAGCACGTCCAGAGGGTAGCATGGCAGAGGGATGGCTTGTACAAGAATCTCTTGTATTCATTACTGAGTTTCTACGTATATCGGATCCCGAAATGCCTCGCTTATGGAGCGATGATGAAGATGTTCGTCTCGTAGGCGATGAACCACAAGGTAAAGGATTGCAAAGAAAAATGGATGTAGCTTTCAGAGAGAAGGCAATGAAGTTTTGCATAGTTAACTCTGAGCCTATGCAAAAGTGGTTAGAAAGGTATGAACTTGCCAAGGAAACTAACGCAAAGGAAAGAGCTCAGTTTCGAAGAAATCGTTCCACTCGATTTTTGCCTCTTCCAAAAAATCTTCGACCTCTCCCACCTTTTCCAATGAGCAGATGGCTAGATGCAGCGGTTTCACAAGCAAAGGCAGCGGGTGAAGATATCTCCAAAGAAGAAGAAGAACTCGCAAAGGGATGTGATTGGGAGTATATCAAATACGGTGCACTATGGTCTCATGGATGACACTTTCGAATCGCACGAATCGATCAAAACCGGTCTACTTTTGATAGAGGAGTGATGGTGAATTTTTTGCAAAAAAGTAGAGTGAGTGCAAGAGATGATAATGCTCTAGAAGGTGAGTTAGATTATTGTGGTGTGATTCAAGACATCTTGAAACTATCTTTCAGAAAGTTTGATTACTTTGTTTTTGACGTGAAATGGTTCAAAGTAGTCACCTTTGGAAGGAACGAAACACTGAGACGAGATAAGAGCGGTTTGCTTCAAGTCAACTCCACAAGATTATGGACAGATGAAAGGGATACATTTGTACTTTCCGAACACTGTGAGCAAGTTGTTTTTATACCAGATTCAAAAGACCCAGAGTGGCTATTTGTTTTACAAGTCGCTCCACGTAGTAGACAAATTTTTGAAAATGCAGATGTAGAAGAAAGTCCATCTCTAGTGGACTCAGAGATTCATTCGATAGTTGAGGAGGAAGAGATCATTGTTCCAGAAGAAGAGGTCATTGTTCGAGAAGACGAACCAATAGACGATGATCAGGAGGAAACCAGCATAGCAAGCGATTTAGAAGCCATCAATTTAGAGAGAGATATTCTTGGTGCATCGGATCTTCAAGACGATGCTAGAATAGAGGACTTTTGAATAAAAGACTTGTACGTACTAATTTTTTGTTTTTTTTTGTTTATTCCCTATATTATTTTTCTTATCGCATTCTAATTATTTGAGTTCTTTTATTACAGAGCACGATGGGAGACAGTCCTCCAGTCACTCCACAGTCCATGATAGAGGAGCAGTTTTTGGAGTTCATCTCTCACGTTCCTCCTGCGTATATGGCCGCTGCATCAGAGTATTGGATCGCTCGTGGTAGCACTCCTCCCGACCTCACTCCTGGCGGCCTTACTCCTGCCGGCCTCACTCCCGCTGGCCTCACTCTCGTCGGTGTCACTCCCGCCGGTGTCACTCCTGTCGGTGTCACTCCTGAGGGTGGTGCTACTCCCGTAGGAGGTATGTCTCCTAGCTTTGTGACTCCACCACGACCATCTTTGCAGCCATCTCCTACCGGATCTACTAGTAGACATGTGCGTTTGACACCTCAGCGCGATACAAGGTCTGGCCCGTCTCGTAGATCGAGGTCACGCTCTGGAGCAAGAAGTTATAGGAGTGGATCTATAGGTAGGTCTGGAGGCAGAGGAGGCAGTTGTTGTGGAGGCAGTGCGATGGACATTGTGTCGCCCGCTTCTACTCTTAGGACGAGTACCTCGGATGTAGGTACGCCACGCAGTACACCACGCAGTACACCACGTACACATTGGGGTGCTCATGACCATGATGACTCCAAGGTGTATAGTATCCGAGATGGAGCTCCCATGATGGATACGGCTGGCAAAGCAATGCGTGCACGCATACGAGAGCTTTGCTCCATCCAGTTTGGACACTCCATCATGCGGAAATGGAGTGAACAAGATAAAGATCGGAAGAATTATATCACACAGACGATTTACCAGGAGTTCCGACCAGTCAATGGACAGTCGATTGCCAGTTCAAAGTGGATTCTGCATACCGCATGTGAGCTCATGTCGCATCGACGATCCGAGGCTCGTGATGCATTCAGAGAAGGCTTACCAAAGCCTGTGTGGTTAGATGCTGAGGAGTGGGACATGATTCGTGATGAGCAACAGCAGACTCTTGATCGATATCGCCAGCAGCGAAATGCCACAGCCACACGTCTAGAAACGATTGGACCGTCACATTTGGGCAGCGGCGGATATGACACGATGCATCATGAGTTTGTAAGTACCATTTCATTTATAGAATTTATTTGTGTTAAATTTCTCATATATATTTCTCTAATCTTTTTATATTTGTTTCAGGGGCTGGCAATGGGTCGTCCTCCAACACGATCGGAGGAGTCTTATGGATATAGTCATGGGTTGACTGCACTATTGCAGGACTTGGAGGGACGCGGTGCGGTAGTTTCATGGGAGCATTTGCGATGAGGTAATTAATTTATAAACTTGGTTTTTACTTGTTTGTAATTTTCATGTGAATTTATCTCATTCCATTATTGTTCTTTGTTGCAGGACTGTTGATATGGAACGTTCTTTGCATGTGTATGGCAGTGGACGACCAATATTTTGTATTTGATTTCCATATGGCAATACATTGCTTTGCCACATTTTGTAAAAGCGTCATATATGACAGTGGTTTGCCACACTCTTGTACAGGCTTCATTATTGAAATATATAACTTCTTTTGTACATGGTTCATTGTTCATTCTGATTATCGATCTCTTTTGTGTACAATAATACTCTGTTTCATGAAATCATATTTCGGTTGTCATTAGAGTACACATCACATGTACTCGGTTTTTTTTGGGCAGAGTGTATTGTCTTTTGTTCAGCAACATCATGGTAATGTTGCTGTAGCAAAAGACAAAACATTCTGCCCAAAAAAAATTTTGCAGGTATGGTCGTCGGTATAAGCGACGGTACTCCTAGTAGTGTCATCGGAATTAACCATCAGTACACCCAGGAGGCGATGCAGCGACATCTAGACCGACGCCTATACCGACTCTTTGGTACCGATGCGGAAACCGACCTTTACACCGGTGTCGCGACAAATAAAGCCACGTTCATTTTCCTTGGTAAAAACCTCGGTATACCATCGATCTGTTGTAGTGCTTGCTCAAAACATTACACTGTGGAGGTAGATCTGATCAAAACATTGACCACCGAGATTGCACCTATTCTTGTCTTTACTTCTTCACTTTACACATTCAAATGTTCCTACTTAAAATTCTCTCAGCTTGATTACAATTAAACTCTTAAAACTTATACAGAGGTCACTCAACTATAGAATTAGACTTGCACAAAAGCATTCATCAAGAAGATAAACATAAAAGGAGCATTGAGCAAAATGCCAAGGTGCAAGTTTCTTCTATTTAGGAAAAAATTACATCTCAATGGTACATCAGGTTGTTCTCACTCTCTAAAGTCTCTAATGACTTATAAAACTTTTCACTCTTCATCCCTCTACATGTCTCTTGACTTTCTACTTGTATATATAGGCATATATGTTAAATACCATGTGTATATCTTATTGACTAGATCATAGCATATTCTTTTTGCACATGGAGCATATTTTATGAATCGATATGGATCATTGGAAATTTTTAGTAGACGAGGAATGGAGAAGTCACATTATAGGGCTAGAGGTGTTTACTTTAAAAACACTCATCATAGGGGTGGGGTATTCCAATCAAACTATTTAGAAGAAATGTTGAATTGATCCTTTCGTGTGACATTTGCTAGAAAATCTATAACAAAACGAGCATGTGAGTCACGAATAACAACGATTACACAAAAGCTACAACATGATATTGCAAGAGAGAAGTGGATGTCATCATCAAGACCACTACATCATGCCCAATGGCATGCACAAAGAGTTCGCAAAGGTTCTGCTTGGAAATAGTTTCCCAACTCTTAAAATGCATTATTTTTTTATTGTTTTTATAACTCCTTTCACTTCAAATAAAATTTCAATGTTTTTGTGAATATACTTTTAATGTTTTAAAACTAATTTTTATCCATTTACATGTGAACAAGAAAATTCTTAAGTGAAAGGCTATAAATAAAGGTTTCCTTCCTCATTTTCACCACTTTACATCCTAAGAGAATGGCACGCACAAAGTAGACTGCTAGAAATGATCATGTCATCTACCCTAGCCATGTGCAAGGTACTCAGCGCCCAACATGGATGACACCCCACAAGAAGCGTCAAAGCACAAGCCACTCTTCTAGACAAAAATCGGGTGCAGGGACACACTCAGGTAGCATTCCATCGCAGGGGGATGAAGCTTCACAAGAGAGAGATGTAACACAAGAAATGCAATATTTCCCTCCCATATCTGATGATGAGCCCCCACAGAGGACACCACTCAAGGCAAGGCCCAAACAACGAGGATGGATACAAGTTGTGTTGGCGACAACATCAAATTTAGGCAGTTCCTCGGATGAAGAAAGTGTTAAGGATCCACCATGGAACCATGATCATATCCTGGTGAACCATCGAGTAACACAAGGAGGCAAGACACTCCCCATAGGACGAGGACAAAGACCAACTAATGAAGAAAGAGAGCAAAGTCGGGCAGAGCAAGTAAATGATGAGGCAGGGTCATCTAGGCGTGCTCCAAGAAGAAAGAAGAACTATCAACCGTGGCGTAGACCACAATGACCACAACCCAACATCCCCCCAAATGCAAGAGCACTGCAAAGGTGCAGAAAGCAAACCAGAGCCTTTGCAGAGATTCGACACTATCAAAAGTATGTGGAGCTACTTATTCCACAAAGTTCATTTGCAAGAGTTGTGAAGGAAGAGATCCAAAGCTATTGTGGTGGACTTCGTATCCAAGGGATAGCCATTCAATCCCTCCAAGAAGCTGTAGAGGTGTATCTTATCTCAATGTTGGAGGACTCTAACTTGTGTGCCATCCATGCAACGACAATGACAATACAACCTAAAGATATGCAGCTAGCTAGAATAATTAGAGGGAATAACCCTTAACATTTGCACTCCCTTGTTTAGAGAACTTTTTGTATATCCCAAATGATGAATATAATCTTTCTCTTATTATATTTGCTCTCCCAAGTGTTTGTCTCTTAGTGTACATGTTTTGAAGATGATTTCTCCTATGTATCTAAAAGTGTCTTTTTCCAGTACTTCTTTAAAGTGTTTTGCATAGTTTAATCAGTCCCTTTATTGATTTTTTTGCAAGTGTTGTTGCTTAAGAATGCCTGCAATGGCCTAGGAATGCAAAAAAAAGGCCTAGCACAACGATGGGGGGATGGGCCCTCCAAAAGTTTTGCAGGGCCCATCCCTGCATTTCTCTAACAGGCCTTTTTTTTGCATTTCTAAGCCATGAAACCACATGCCATACACATTGGAGCATATGATTCCCTTAGATAGGGTGAATTCATGCAAAGCCTCTAACCAATAGATAAACAATGTTGATGAACATTCAAATGTATTTATAAATTGTTGCATGCTTATATGTACCCAAAGGAGTCTAAATATTCTCTAATCATTGCACATAAGAAGATTCTTCCACACTTCCGCAAGTTTAGGTTGTAATTGCAGGACATAGACTTCCAATATAGGGCAACTAGTGCATGGAATGGCCTAGAAATGCAAAAAAACGCCTAGCATAGAGATGTGGGGATGGGCCCTACAAAATTTTTGCAGGGCCCAACCCCGTGTCTCTATGGAAGGCCTTTTTTTGCATTACTAGGCCATTGCATGCATTTTTTGGCAACAAAACTTACAAGAAATAATGGAAAAGGAAAGATTTAACTGTGCAAAAGTTATGAGATTGTCAGAAACATAAAAAAACAATAGATTGAATGCACATGGAAATTGAAAAAACAATAACTGGTATTATACAGTTTTTACAATTGGCTCTTGGCCTTGAGCCTCTCTACTACATTCTTTCTTCTCTGAAAAGATAGTCGCAATCGATAAGTCAAAACTGATTGGGATATTAACTGAGGGTCCGTCAATCCAAGACCTAAAGCTATTCCTATTTGACCTAATATTTATGCTCTAAAGTTAAATCCTAGGGTAGTAAGGGCAAAGGACTTCCTAACCAGATATATACAATTAGTCCCTTTCATTATTGTAGATAGGCACAAAACTTTGCTCAAGGCCTTCAGACACCACGTCATGAAGTGTCTTTGAGGGGAAGTCCCTGTGGATTATGATAAAATCTTCCTTTGGCAATTTCCCAATGTAATGTGCCAAGGAAGAGCCATTACCATGGGAAACATGGTCAGCACCACTCCTTGCTGCAAATTTATCCACTTCAATTGCTTCGCGCACATATACAATCATAAAATTCATTATATGCATCTTGTATGAATATGAGACAATCATAAATGTCATTAGATATTGAAGAGTGAGCCATGCCACTTTGCTCCACAATAGGAGATGTTGGAATATTCTTCTCCAAAATTCTTTCCCTTGCTACGGCCAGATCTTCTTAAGTGGAATTTTGGTTGGCATCACTCAAAATATCCTCACACATAAATGCAATGGTGTCTCCAACCAAATCATCAAGTGGAATTGTTGTCTTTCCAATTATGTCAGAAGTGTTGTCCATGTGAACATCCGAGGTCGAACAAAAAATACTTAGGCATTCATCGAGGTGTAGACCGAATGCCTTCTCAATATCGTGCAGGAACAAAAATTCTTCTCCATCGACAAGTACCAATGAAAACATTTCCATCTCTACCTCTGTTAGAGTGGGTTCTATGGGCTCTAAGTTGGAGGGTGGACTATTCTATGTAGTGGCTTCCTTTAATTTGTCCACTACTCCTTGTGGAAATTCTCTACAAATTTTTTAACTCTCTTCTAATAATTTGAGAGCTTCTATGTGGGGTTCCTTTTTTCATCTACAAAACCCCCAATGACAAGATGGGGTAGGTCCATGGGTGTAGGTTCGGACTCCTCATTGACAAAAAAGATTGTTGTTGAAACATAGGAAAGATATTTTCTTCCCATTTTCCTCTTCTTATTTAATTGTTTAATTAAGGGCACTATGTCATATAACATGTGCCCTGCATCCTCAACAATAGCCATGAAACACTTTAAGCGCTTCACAAATGCCTCGTCTCCTTTATGAATGTACAAAAGTAGGTCACATGGGACCCATTTACACTCATATGCTGGAATATCTATACTGTATCTTAATATATAGAATTCCATAAAATCTGTAATCTCCTCGATCACATCGGAGTTCATGGCTATTCTCCCTTCAAGATTAGGGACTCTACAGACTAGGTCATACAAATTTGTATGACCGTCGTAGTCTGTAGTATCCAAAAACTCCATGAATAGATCTCGTGGAGATTTCATGAGAGTGGAAGTGCTAGCAGTCATTGCTTGCGCACGAGAAATCTATTGGCTTGTCTATGCTTTCTGGCTCTTTGTGAGTGCAAATGTGAGAAATGAGCACATAGAACCCATGTTTATAGCAGTTCCAAGTTTTTAAACTGACTAGGCCCACTTTTAAACGTACATATTAAAGTAGTAGAAGTTCAAAAAATGTGTTTCTGATGACAAAATAATGCACAGAACACCGAAGCATATGAATTTTTTTGCTTCAAAGCAAATTTCTAAACATAACACAACAGAAAACATCAGCAACCACATTTCAAAGTAGTGAACATAGACTTTTTGACATTCCAAGTATTTTGAAATTACCATTGCAAATAAGAAGGTATATACAATATCTAACATGAATTGATTGTCCTAATTTTTACAAGGTTCTTGAAAGTGCAAAAACCATGAGATACAATGATTAGGACCCAAAAAGTGACATTATCATGTTGCAAAAGAACTATGACAACGAGAGTTCTGTTCCATCTTTTCTTCAGTCTATAGGGACTTTCATTTTGTATTCCAACCTTCTGCCCACCTATAATGAATTTGCAAGAAATTGAAGTTGTAAAAGTAACATAAGCAATAATGAAAAGATTAGTTTAACAAAAGCACAAAACATCTCTCACCTTATGTCCTTATATTTTGAGTTTGGATTGAGTTAGTCCTTCAAACCGCATAATCACCAAGTGTTCTCTGAGATTAGCCAAGGTCCAATGATTCTGCACTAAAATAGTTTTTGTTTCATTGTTGGGAAATCTAAGCTTTATTTCAAATGAATGTAAAGATCCTTCTGAACTTTGAAATGGTATCCATTTGCCAAGATTGCAGATCCAATGATAGTAGAATCTATTGTATAATAAAGTACGTTGTTTCAAATATCAAAATCCTATACCTATTCCACATATTTTACAAAGATATTTATCACCTTTTGCAATTCCTTCTATCAAACCCCAATTTTTACCAAGAAGACTTTCGACTTGCTCATATGTGATATTATTACACATGAACATGGTGGAAGTCTCTTGGAATGAGAATTCTTGGAATAAATATACAAAACAATGGATGGGAAAAGACCAGTGCAAACCTACAGACCTAGAGACTTTTGTGAATTTCAAAGAGTTATGTAAATCCATTACCACCTTGTGCTTCAAAGACGATACGGACCATATATCAGGTTTTGGCCACTCCAATCTAAGAAGATAATGTACTTCAATTCTCTCTAATCTTCCAAAAGGAGTCATTGTAGAGGGTACAAAATATCTATGTTTGTAAAATAAAACTCTATCATGCTAAAGTTGAGCAGGAGATATTTCTAGAAAGACTAGTGCACCAACATCTACATGCAATGCCTAGAAAGTAACTATAAGACTATGAAGTGGTTGCTCTTCCACCAAAGTAGAAGGAAATATATTTGAAACACACCATAAAACATATATAAATAGTTCAGAAATATATTCAACACTAGAAAACATACAATATTGTATAGTGATACTTACAATTCATAGGATATCTCATTCTATTAGAGTTTTCAAGTTTCATATTTGCCATTGTAAAGACATGTTGTACAATAACAACCATCCCATTGTCTCTGTGCTTCTTGAAGCCGAGTAACTTTCCCTTCCAATGAAGATCCAAGTTTCCACGATCTCTAACTCGATGAGACCCAACTCTAGAGGGTTGCATGTACACCCATGCACCTTTGGAGTACTCATGTGATAGCGATTGTCTATATGTGGCTTTGATATTGTGACATATTAACGTGAGGATTTCATCTTTTGGTCGCCTAGAAGCTTTAGATGTTGCCATTGAAGCTAAAGGTCTTCAAACTATAATAGTAATTCGAGATAGGAGATGCAGGTAGGTGGGAATCTAGAAAGAGGAGCTTCAATGGTGTGATATAGAGTGAAAGTAGTGCGAAAAGATGACTTTTTGGGATGTGGGTATGAAAATGTGAGGTTTAGGAGGGAAATAACTCTTTTTTGAGTATTAAAAAAAAAAGCAAATTTTTCGAGCTCAAAACATGCATGGATTTTGAATTTGGGGTCAAAGAGAGTACTTTTGACCCTAAAAAGTAATGGGGGGTCCATTCTCAGGTGTTATGATGAGTTTTTTAACTTTTTAGAAATTTTGAATTTTTGGGCCCAACTAAGTTATGAGATTCCTTCTCTCTCTAGAGACAAATCATTAAATAAGGGAGAAATAAGTCCCCTCTCCCCCCTTCAGCCTAGTATTTTATAGGGCATAGACTGTGGCCACTAACTCTTCTAATTGGTCCATTACTAATCACTCCTTAATCTAAAAGGCCCATGTAGGGTTCATTTTTTCCCCTAGTGTCCACATTGCTCTATGATCCTCATAAACGAAAAGGCTGATCCCTTTCCTCGGCTCTAAATTGCATCTGGCTCCCCCTTCTTCGAATCGCTAGCTCCACTTCATTCAGAATGTGTGATAATGAAGAAAAGATTCCCAACAATGATGACCTTGATAGACTAAAAGATTCCCAACAAAGATGGCCCAGATATTCCAAGATCCTTAGAATGTTTTTTTGCTTTACAGTTCTATTTTTCTCTCTTGCACTATTCATGTGTGATCACAAACTTGTTATTGAGGATGGATTCTTTTTCACGAAGCACTACATACCCCTATGAGAAAGGAATTGAAAGTTTCAGAGGATGTGAGATTTGATGAACTTATACCTTAGTATGCTTCAAGTGTATCTATGCAAGGTAATGAAGATGAAGGGGAGAGGATTTAAGGAGATGAAACAAAGAGTATGGTTCCTAGTTGATAAAAAGTTTCAAGATCTCAACCAAGATGCAGTAGAAGGAGTTGTACATCAAGTCAGTTAAGTGATATGTGGAGTGGAGTTATACTCAAAACCATAGAAATGGAAGAAGATAAATACCTATAGATTTAACTCAACTTAAACAAGGGGAGAGGTAAAAGACTAGCTGCAACAAATATCCAAATCAATGGAATGTCTAGATAAGAAGGTTTGATAGGGTAGGGTATCTAGTCGAAAGACTTACAGATGATTCATTTATGGCTAGTTGAAGTTGCTTGGAAGCTCTTTAGAAGCTCCCATTTCATTGTGAGAGAATTCACTTATTGAAGTTTGCTCAATTCTCATACTTATAACAAAGCAATGAAACGTTCTGAAAAGATCTTAGAGCATTTCAAATCAATATTTCTTCTCTCTTGATTTTTTTTCCAACACGGGTCTCACATGGAACAAGAGAAGTAAAAGTGAATTTGTGGTTGGTAGGTTAGAGAGAGCATATATGGAACTTAGTTTAAGGCTTCAAGTTCTCTAAAAAAGTTAGTGACACTAATGCTTATTTGTAACTATCTGACCACACTCCTTGAATTATTAAACTCTTTAGGAACTAACCTGACTATAGACCTAGTGCGACCTGCCTTGATGCCTCTATTCTCAAGACTCTTAGTATCATTGATAAGACCAAAGTATCTTTAGACACTACTTCTCCTATAATATTCCCCTTTTGTCTACTTGAAAGAAGACTAGTACAGATGTTCAAGAGCTTTTTAAGAATTAGAATATGCTAGCTAAGAAGGTTAGATCTAAAAGAAGGATGATGATCATTCATTGGATTATAGCATCAAGTATTCTATCCTTGGAAACTCCAATGGCAATTAAAGTATCCTAGACCTCAAGGAGAAATTGATACATGAAGACTACCTCTTAGCTTATGGTTCTCTTGGTTCCTCAATGAAATTATGGTACTCGAAGGTTGACAAACCTAACAAGAACATGTTTGATTTCATGAATAGAATAAAATAGGAGGTAGAAGCTACACGAACACTATGCATTGGTGATACAATTCAAAAACATGTGAGAGATAAAATGAAATGATTATAAAAAGATAGAAACAATGTAGGCTCATACAAGATGT
The DNA here is from genome assembly GCA_020310875.1 of Ceratopteris richardii. Taxonomy (NCBI): domain Eukaryota; kingdom Viridiplantae; phylum Streptophyta; class Polypodiopsida; order Polypodiales; family Pteridaceae; genus Ceratopteris; species Ceratopteris richardii. The sequence goes on from CM035416.1 coordinate 137,483,022, forward strand.
CAATCATCTACATAGATAGAAAGAATCCTAAATAGGTTAGGAACCTTCTCCAGACTAGTATTCTTTACACAAGGTTCATATCTTCATCCGCTACATATTTCATACCATAAGTTGCTTGAATATAGCGTTTTGAACTTGGTGATTTCCCATAACTCCCTCAATGAAGGAACTTGAAACTTCGGCAAAGTTTGGCATGCTATATGAGAGACGAAATGCAACTTGAAATCATCGAAAATAAGTACAATGAGTAAGCAAAACATTTTGTGCAATCTTGTACAATTAGATTTGTGAAAGGCTAAATGCACCTCTAAATAGGGAGGAGCAAAACCTTGCACATATGAGATAAGCAAGCAAGGGGGATGCTTGTTGGAGTTTAGGACTTCAGTGAAATGGGTGGGAAACTTGTGGAATGCACAAAATGTAAGAAGCAAAGGAAGAATAGTGCTTATATAGAGCTTTTACGTTTCGTACCATATAGCTAACCACCCAGCAATTAGTGTAAGTGCACTTTTTTGTACGTGATAGATTAGATTTGAACTTGATTGAGTTTTGAGGAGCTTCTAAATTGGTTCCACATCTTTCTGTCCTTCTTTTTTATTGGTCCACTTGCAAAACTCATGGATGAGTTCTTTTGTATAGTCGAGGATTGATTTTTAACAAAAACACTAATAAAAAGTCTTCTTGATTTGAGAAATACAAAAGAAAAACAAAATTGTTTCCCCAATTTTGTATAATGTCCAATATATTGAAAAGAATATGAATCTATTAGACCAACTCACTTATTTGATATCACATCTTCTTACTTCAACCTGATTATGTTGTATTGCTCATTAGATCGAATAGGGATGCCTTGTCATATATAAAGTACTATAGATAGAAGAGCACATTACTACACACAATGAGGATATAATTCGAGAGGGTTTCGTTCGTTTGAAGTGGACTTTAAAAAGACATCACGTCTAGTTGTAGGATGGACCGTCCACATCTTGAGACTCGTACTCTTAATTGGAATGCCACGTGGAAGCAGACTCTTAATTGGAATGCCACGTGGAAACCATCCCATCATAAGAAATGACTTTCAAATTTTAAAAGTGGGATGCGTTTGAGGAGATCGTTTTCCAACTTATTCGATTCTATAAAAGGAGAACGAAACAAAACATGTGATCGTGAGGTTCTTTTGACCCGCACTGAAATCCAGATGTGACTGTGATAGAATTCTTTTGAAGTTGTTTGGAAGCTCTTTCGAAGCTCCCATGTCACTGTGAGAGAATTCACTTATTGAAGTTTGCTCGATTCTCATACCTGTAACAAAGCAATGAAGCGTTCTCAAAAGATCTTAGAGCATTTAAATTCAGTATTTCTTCTCTCCGTCCCGCTCCTCTCTTAAATCTCTTTTGATAGGACTGCAATAAAAACAGCTATTTATGTTTTCCGCAACGCTGGACGCTTGAGTGAATCAAGGCAAGGCAGAGATATAAAAGTTGGCTAGCACCAAACAGGGAAGTAGACACAATGAAGAGAGTACAAAGGAAAATGAGGGAAAGAAACCTTCATGGATACAACTCATCTTTGGAACACAAGGAGGGAAGTTCTTTTGACCTGCACCAAAATTCTCATGTGATTGTGATATAATTATTTTGAAGTTGTTTGGACGCTCTATTGAAGGTCCCATGTCATTGTGACAAAATTCAATTATTGAAGTTCTCTCACCTATAGTAAAGCAATGAAGCATTCTGAAATAATATTAGATCATTTCAAACCATTCTTTTTCTCTTTATCTCACTAGTGCCCACGGGACCCCCCAAATCCCACAAAGCAGGGGAAGCTTTTACAGAGCTTAGATGACATTACAAAGAAGGTTAATCACCCTCTCATCACCCTCATGTGGGGCCCACTTGGGTTTAAGCTTGTTGCTGATCAAAAGGAGTACTTGATGATGCCTGAAGGGGGGGGATTTCTTACAGTTAACAATCCTTTTGCCAAGGAGGAACAACGATTTCTCAATTGACCACTCTTTGGGGGAGTCACCGAAGTTGAGAGCACATCTTTCCCTCCATATTTTCCATAGGACCTCCACTCTGATGGCTTTCCAGAGAGTCGCGGAGCAGTGGATCACTTCTTCCAGCAGGGCTTGCTGCCAACTGAGACGTTTCTGAAGTCTAATTTTCTTTCCAACCGTCTGCCAGATTCTGTTGGAGTTAGGGGAGGTAAAGAAGATGTGTGAAACATCTTCAATAGCCCGGTAGCAGCGTTTGCACCAGGGAGGAATCCCACAAAATTTGCTAGCCTTAAGGTTGGTCCAGATTCCATGATGAATTATAACTCTACTTGCTCCTCCGAGTATTTGAAGTCATAACTTTCATTCAAATTTAGCAAGTTTTTTTGTGAGCTAGTCAATCTACTTTGCATCAACGTGTTCTTGTTGATCTTCCAAAGTAAGTAGTTTTGCGTTTTATTGCACAAACCATAAGCCTAGAAGGTCTATTTTACATATAGAAAGAGCTAGGGTAGATCCTAAGCTTGTTTGTTGGACCACCTTTAACACTTGATAGGCTACTTCCAAGCTTCTCCATACTTCTCCCAGATCTTTCATAGTCAGTAATTATGCTGTCGACTCCAAGGGGGATAGATCCTTCTCTTGGAATGACATTTCGGCCATTTTTGATGACCTTATTTTACTTGATGCCTTCAATATGGTGATTGACCACCGATATGGGGTTGATGATAAGAATAGTATTACACAAGACACTAAGAAGCTTGCTAGCTTGGATCAATTCTATCACTTCTATGAACATGTTTGATTTTTTTCTTTTTGCCAACACGGGTCTCACATGGAACAATAGAAGTAAAAGTGAACTTGTGGGTGGTAGGTTAGAGAGGGCATAAATGGAAGTTAATTTCAGGCTTCAAGAGCTCTAGAAAAGTTATTGTGACACCAATCCCTATTTATAACTATTTGAATACACTCCTTGAATTATTAAACTCTCTAGGAAATAGCCTGACTATACACCTAGTGGGCCCCACCTTGATGCCACTATGGTGAAGAGTCCAAGTATCATGGATAAGACCAAAGTATCTTTAGAAACTACTTCTCCTATTGTATTCACCTTTTTCTACTTGTTAGAAGGCCAAGTATTCCCATTTTTCTACTTGAGAGAAGGCCATTACAGTTGTTCAAGAGCTTTTTAAGAATTAGAATATGTTGGCTAAGAAGGTCTGATCTAAAAGAATGATGATGATCATTCACTCGATTATAGCCATCAAGTCTTCTCTCCTTGGAAACTCCAATGGCAGTTAGAGGATCCTAGACCTCAAGGAGAACTTGACACATAAAGATTTCCTCTTAGCTCATGGTTTTCTTGGATCCTGAACAGAGATATGGGATTGGAAGTTTGATAAAAGTAACAATAACATGTTTGATTTCATGAAAAGAAGAAAGCTAAAGAATTTATTTGTATGCTTTAAAAGAGTCCAGGTAGTCATATATTAAGGAGATTTTGAAAGAGGCTGTTGGCTTCTTTATGAATGTTTTGTTTAGTCCTCCCAAGTGGGGAGAGGACATCCAAAGAGGGAGGGCCCATATTTACATTAAGAGGAAAAAGATGATTTCTCAGGGGATTGGCTTCTATCCTCGATGTGCCCCTCTCTCTCAGTGAGGTTAGAGAAACTATTGGTTAATTGAAACCTGAAGTGGTTTTGAAGCTCTTTTGAAGGTCCCATGTCATTGTGGAAGAATTCAACTCTTGAACTTTGCTCACTTCTCTCACCTATAGTAAAGCAATGAAGCGTTCTGAAAAGATTTTGAAACGTTTAGAAACTTTCCTCATCTTTCCGTCCTTCTCATGTCTTAAATCTCTTTTGACCTGCACCGAAATTCCCATGTGATTGTGATATAATTATTTTGAAGTTGTTTGGAAGCTCCGTTGAAGGTCCCATGTCGTTGTGAAAAAATTCAATTATTGAAGTTTTCTCACCTATAATAAAGCAATGAAGCATTCTAAAATAATCTTACATCATTTAGAACCAGTCTTCCTCTCTCTGTCCCACTCCTATCATAAATCTATTTTGATATTATTTCAAAAACAGCAATTATGTTTCTTGCAACTAGTTGGTTAGTTATTTCTTCCATTTATAACTCTACTTGCTCCTCTGAGTATTCGAAGTCATAACTTTCATTCAAATGCAGAAAGTGTTTTTGTGAGCTAGTCAATCTACTTTGCATCCACTTGTTCTTGTTGATCTTCCAAAGTAGTTATTGGGTTTTATTGCACAATCCATAAGCCTACAGGGTCTATTTCACATATCAAAAGAGCTAGGGTAGATCCTAAGCCTGTTTGTTGGACCATCTTTAACACTTGATAGGGTACTTCCAAGCTTCTCCATACTTCTCCCACATCTTGCAATAGTGAGAAATTATGCTGCCAACTCCAAGGGGGATACATCCTTCTCTTGGAATGACATTTCGGCCATTTTTTATGACCTTATTTTACTTGATGCCTTGAATATGGTGACTAACCACCGATTTGGGGTTGGTGATAAGAATATTATTACAGAAGACACTAAGAAGCTTGCTTGGATCAATCTTGTCACTTCTATGAACATGTTTGATTTTTTTGTTTGTTACCATGACGGGTCCAACATTGAACAATAGAAGTAAAAGTGAATTTGTGGTTGGTACGTTAGAGAGAGCATATATGGAAGTTAATTTCAGGCTTCAAGAGCTCTGAAAAGTTATTGTGATACTGATGCTTATTTATAACTATTTGACCACGCTCGTTGGGCCCCACCTTGTGGGCCCCACCTTGATGGCACTATGCTCAAGACTCCTAGTATCATTGATAGGACCAAAGTATCTTTAGACACTACTTCTCCTATAATGTTCCCATTTTCTCTACTTGAGAGAAGGCTATTACTGATGTTCATGAGCTTTTTAAGAAGTAGAATATGTTGGCTAAGAAGCTTAGATCTAAAACAGGGATGATGATCCTTCGCTGGATTATATCCATCAAGTCTTTTCGCATTGGAAACTCCAATGGTAGTTAGAGGATACTGAACTTGAGGGAAAAATTGACATATGAAGACTATACCTCTTAGCTTATCGTTTTCTTGGTTCCTCAACAGAATTACAGGATTGGAAGGTGGATCAACCTAACCAGAACATGTTCGATTTCATGAAAAGAAGAAAGTTAAAGATGTTATTTGTATGTTTAAAAAGAGTTCAGGTAGTCATGCTATCAATACTAAGGATATTTTGAAAGAGGTTGTTAGATTCTTTATGAATGTTTCCTCTAGGCCTCCCAAGTGGGGAGGAGACATCCAAAGAGCGAGGGCCCATATTTCCCTTAAAAGGAAGAAGTTGATTCCTCAGGGCATTGGCTTCTATCCTGGACGTGCCCCTCTCTGTCGGTGAGATTAGAGAAATTATTGGTTAATTGAAACCCGGAGTTGTTTGGAAGCTCCTTTGAACGTCCCATGTGATTGTGAAAGAATTCAATTCTTCAAGTTTTCTCATTTCTATGACGTATAGTAAAGCAATGAGGCGTTTTGAAAAGATCTTAGAGCATTTAGAATTTGTCTTCATCTCTCAGTCCCACTCCTGTATTAAATTTCTTTTGATACAATCTCAATGAATCAATTAGTTATGTTTTCCACAACGCTGGACGCTTGAGGATAAAGGTCTATAAAGAGATGTGATCTTAAATCTGCTAACAAGTATTAGCGTTTCAAAAACTAGGGGGGAGTGGAAAACCTCTATCGTTCAGAATACAATGTCTGCATATCCCGAGGCCGAGGAAAACCCAGAAATGATCCTACAAGCAAGGGATGATCAAAACGAAAGAAAATAGAGTTTGAGAATGTCATGATGCAAGCGTATCGATTTATAATTGGTACGTTGTGTGTGTCCGAACGTTGTGAAGTTAAACGAAAGAGGAAATCTATAGAGAGTGCTGATCCTGCGCAATTCAAATGGAGACGGAACAGATGGAACGCGCAAAAGACAAAGGAGTGAACAAACCATTGAATGAAAGTCTTACACATGAATTGGAATCGTAGTAAACTTCTTGAGCATTATTTACATATGAATCGGGATTTGAAGGGGTCTCGAGCATTTACTCAAGTGTATGGTGCAGATAACTCTATAAAAGAGATTTCAGTTGTATGTACTTGTATTTAAATCTTAATATAAAAGAAAATAAGCGAAAATAAAAAGAGAAAGGTAAATAAATACATAATCAATCTAGAATAGAAGACGAATACGTCTATATTTGTATACACATGTAGATTTTTGATATATCTATCAAATAAGTGAATTGTAATAAGAGCTTACATGAAGATGAATATCGATGTATGTAACTATAAGATTTTCTTCACATTGATTGTTTCTTATTCTCTTTCTAGCATTTAGATTGAAGTAAATGAAGATTTTACTATCTTTCCTATAGCACTCTACTCCGAGTAGCTCATGTATGGAAGATTGGACCTACTTGTATCTTTCACATCCCAACTCGCCTTCTTCCTGATAGAGTGAAGCAAATGTCAAGGGATGAAATCTCATGGTGATTGCAAATATATAGAGGTACAATATTACGACATTAGAGAGAAGGTGTTGGCTAAACAAGTTCAAGTGCAATATGTGAGTAACAAGAAAAAAAATGTGGTTACCTGTTCAAGAAACCATTGAAATCATTGAAGCTAGAAAAGTTCACGAAAGGCATTGGATAGTTGGAGCTAGGATGAAGATTTCTAGCTTGAAGCTTGAGGTGCAGTTTTGAAATACAAGCTCCAACCCTTTTCTGATTTGGACTATCTGATGGATGCCACGTAGAGTTGTTGGGAATTTCACGAGACCATGTAATGCTTTCTTGAACCTAAAAAGGTAGCCACCCTTAACTTTGTCTTCAATTCCTAATCGTTGTTCCATGTACACAACTTCCTTTAGCTCTCCATTTAGGAAAGAATTCCTCAAATCAACTTGGGACATATTCGAGTTCTTGCTTGTTGTAGTTGAAATAATAGCTCTAATGGTATTCATCTTAACCATGGCTAAATGTCTCCTCAACAACTATAGAGATTTGTTGCATCAAGAAGTAAGAGCCCAAAAATCCGAGAATTACCTTGTAAATGAGATTTAGAATCAGAGTGAGAATGAGATTGAGAATGTGACTCTGTAAGTAAGTGAAATAGCTTGCTGATGGTGAAAAGGTCAAGGTTTCATCAAAAAGCTTTTTTACAAAGCTATTGTATCGATTGATTCAAATCTATAAATCCTTAACTTCTCTTTTTTTGAGTCCTATCTTGTCTAGTCTTTTGCGTTGTGTTTTCTCTTATCTTGTATTTGTTCTATTTTTCCCTCTTTCACTATTCTTGTGTGATCACAAACTTGGGATTAAGGATGGCTTCTGCTTGAGGAAGCGCCACATACGCCATTGTGAAAGAAATTGAAAGTTTCAAGGGATGTGAGATTTGACCAACTTCTTCCTTGGTATGCTACAAGTGTATCTATGCAGGGTAATGAAGATGACAGAGAGAGGATTTCAAGATATGCACCAAAGAGCATGGTTCCTTGGTGATAAAAAGTCTCAAGTTCTCAACTAGCGTGCAGTAGAAGGAGTCGTACATCAAGTCAATTAAGTGATATGAGGAGTGAACTTATACCCAAAACCATAAAAATGGAAGAAGATAAATACCTATGAATTGAAATTAACTCCGACCATCATGGGAACAAGGGGGAGAGGTAAAAGAAAAACTGCCACAAACATCCAAATCAATGGCATATTCACATAAGAAGGTTTGGTAGGGTAGGGTATCTAGTTGAAAAAACTTACCTTTGATTCATTTATGGCTAGACATTATGCTTATATGAGCAAAGTCATTGATGAATCCACATGCTTTGAGGAAGCCAACACATGGTGGGAATAGAAAGAAGGTGTGTTGGAGGAGAACTTGGACTCTTCTACCAAGAGATCAAGATTGTAAGGTAATTGGAAACGAGTGTGTTTATAAGGTTAAGAGACATTAAGATTGTAGTAATCCTAGATACAATGTTAGGCTTATAGGGAAGGGATTTGCACAGACATTTGGAATAGAATATGAGGAGACATTTAGCCTTATGGTTAAGATGACTAATTTTAGATCTATTATTGCGACAACAACAAAAAGCAAGAATTTAAATATGTCCCAAGTTGATGTAAGGAATTCTTTCCTCAATGGATAGCTAAAGGAGGTTGTGTACATGGACCAACATTAGGATTTGAAGAAAAAATTCAGGATGGCTATCTTTTTTAGGTTGAAGAAGGCATTATTCAGGCTCATGAAATTCCCAACAGCTCTACATGGCATCCATCAGATAGTCCAAAATAGACAAGGGTTGAAGCTTGTATTTTAAAAATCCACATCAAACTTCAAGCTTGAATTCATCTTGGCTCCAACAATCCAATGCCTTTCGTGAACTTTTCTAACTTCAATGAGCTCAAAGCTTTGGTGACCATGTCAGCACATTCGTTCTTGGTACTTACATGTTGCTCTTGAACTTGCTCACAAGAAAACTTGCTAAATCTGAATGAAAATTATGACTTCAAATACTTACAAGAGCAAGAAGAGTTATAATTCGAAGAAATAACTAACCAACCAGTTGCAAAAACATAACTTACTATTTTTATTGAAATTCTATCAAAATAGATTTAAGATAGGAATGGGAGAGAGAGAAGAAGACTAGTTTGAAATGATCTAAGATTATTTCAGAATGCTTCATTGCTTTATTAAAGGTGAGAGAATTGAGAAAACTTCAATAATTGAATTTTGTCACAATGAAATGGGACCATCAATAGAGCTTCGTAACATTTTCAAAATAATTATATCACAATCACATGGGAATTTCGGTGTAGGCCAAAAGAACTTCCCCCCTTGTGTTCCAGAGATGAGTTGTCTCCAAGAAGGTTTCTTTCCCTGATTTCCTTCGTACTCTCGATGGTCCTACCCCTAATGACTTCATTGTGTCTACTTCCCTGTTTGGTGCTAGCCAACTTTTTATATCTCTGGCTTGCCTTGATTCACTCAAGTGTCTAGCGTTGCGGAAAACATAAATAGCTGTTTTTATTGAAGTCCTATCAAAAGAGATTTAAGGGAGGAGCGGGACGGAGAGAAGAAATATTGAATTTAAATGCTCTAAGATCTTTTGAGAACGTTTCATTGCTTTGTTATAGGAATGAAAATCGAGCAAACTTGGAACCTACCTGGGGTTTTCAAGACTGGCTCTCTCCGTGCATGCGGGCTAGGGCTTCTGTTCATCGTAGCCTCCCCGGTTGGGGGCCTTGGGGATTTCTCTCTACGCGTGTCCTCGCTGGCTCGGAGCCTCGTGACCTGCTTAGGAAGTCTCCTGCCTCTCCTTCTCCCTCGCAAGGGGGAAAACATGTCGCTCCAGGATGCTGTATTCAACTGCTCGTCCTCACGCTCCTATGCTGAAATCACCCGCTCGCCGAAATGCTCTGCACTTCAAAATATCAAAGATCAGTCCCACAATATTGGTAATGCTTTTCCTATCAACTGTGACACAGGTATGAATCTCTCTCCTCGTTTCCACTCTACAAGAGAGAAAGGTAAGGGGCCTGCGGAGGATTTTCCTCATTCTTTGAATGTAGGTAGTCAAGATATATTTGATGAGGAAGAGTTCATCATCGATAGGAACTCTCTCTCTAATTGGCATGTGCAACTTGCGGAACGAGTAGTCAAAGGCCTCTGTGATGGCCCGAGACCTGCTCAAGATGTTCTTAGGAATAGGATAAAAACGAGTTGGGAGTCTAGGGGTCTTTTCATTAAACAGGTGCAATATCTGCCCAATAATTATTACTTATTTTTCTTTGATGACTCTACCAATGCTCTGAAAGTCATAACAGAAGGTCAATGGCTTGTTAGAAATATCCCTATCTCCTTCTTCAGATGGCATGTTGGTTTCAACCCTAAAGGGCCCAAGCCTACCAAACTCCCAATATGGGTGGATTTCCCTGATCTCTCAATTGACATTTATCTCTGGTTGAACAAGCTTGGGTCTATGCTAGGTAAAGTTTTAGGGCAGAAATCTAGGACTGGTGGTATAAACCCCAAATGGGACCCCCAACTAATGATTGAAATTGATGTAGCCAAACCGATTAAACTCTCTATTCGCATTAAGGACTTCAATGGTTTATTTTTGCATGAACAACAAATCGTTTACAGAAATGTTCCTAACGCTTGTTTTAAGTGTTTTAACCAGGGCCAGCTTATCAAGGATAGACCCTTGCTACACAATACCTCCTTGGTCTCCAAAGATGTTTCTTCGGCTCATGAAGTAGATAGTCGTGGTGCACCTCTCAGTAAGTCCAATCCTAATGGACAGGTAGGAGCAAGCTCCAAAAAGGTCAACCCTAAACCCCCAAGAAGGAAATCAGGGAAGTTTTCTAACCCCTATAGTGTTCTCCTTGAGGTTACTAATCATTCTTTCATGGATGAATTTGGATCAGACAAGGAAAATTGTCCAAAAAATCAACATAACGAACAGATTATGCTAGAATCTTCTGATAAACAATCGTTATCCGAGTCTAACACTACCAACGAGTGGCATGTTGTTGGAAAAAAAAGCCCCACAATACCAATTATGCTTCAGACATCAATGATGACACTTTAATGGAGGAAATTAATAAAGTCGATGGGAAACTTTTGGTTCAAATGGCTCATTTCCTGTTGAAACTCAGCTTCCCTCGACCTTAAATAAAGTCAATGACATTGTGGTAAATCTGCAAGGTAAGCCAAAAAGGAAAGATGGGGTTAGGACCTCAAGCTCTAGTCTGCAACCCAGTAAGACTTCAAAAATCTAAGTGTCCTTGCTCCTGTCTCGCCGTTGTTTTTATGGATTATCTTAATTTAATTTCTTTTAATAGTAAAGTCTGACTGATCCGGTTAGTGTGAAAATCATTCATAATTGGAGTAAGAATCTCTCCAGGTCCCCTGATATTATTTGTCTCCAGGAGCTGAAGATTGGTTGCCACAAGCTTGATACTCATCTAAAAATCGTGGATAGTCACTTTAAATGGTTTTTAACTGATCATGATCAAGGAAAAGGAGGTGCAGCCATTGGTATTGACCCGAAGCTGGTCACCTTATGAAAGGGGTGTCTAAAAGTCCTTCAAATCAATGGGTTGTTGTCTCCTTCGATTCTCCTATGGACGTAAGCATTGTTAGTCTTTATGCTTCTAACTGCAAGAATATGAGAAGCAAATGTTGGGAGGAGCTAAAGATCATTCAAGGTAACATCTGTACTATTGGAGACTTCAATATGGTAACTAGCATTAAGGATAGACTTAATAAAAAGGGTTCTTGCATTTATGGTTTTGAGAAGATGTGCTGGTTCTCTCTGTGTCATTATCATGATTTAATTGATCACTCTGAGCACACTGGTATTACTTTGCACAATAGACAGTCTAATGAGAATGCCCTAGGTGCTAGATTGGATAGTTGCTTCATTAATTCTGCTTATGGTAAGGAATTTTGGGAGATTAGTGTTGTCATTGACCAATCCCTACTACTATCTGATCATTATCCTCTCTGTCTTACCTTTAAAAGAAATTGTAAAACTTTTAGATCGCGCTGGCCCCACCTTGGTGCTAGACTGCTCAACATTCCCTTGGTTATTAATCATATTAAGTTGGCCATTAATTGGCACTTCTCTCAAAACACCTCTGCTCTCAAAAGCTGCGAGTATGCTGTGAAGGATATTCAGAAGATTTTTACCTACTATAAAGACAAAGTGACTAAAGCTAGGTCTCTCAGAAAAGAGAAAATCTTGGATGCCCTCAAGCTTTATGATCCTAATAACCCCTGTGTGGAGTCCATTGAGTTGAACCTTAAACTTAGATGTGAAGAGTGGCTGGAAGCTAGCTGGTCTCTGGCCAACTCTAGAAGGTTCTGGGAGAGGAACATGGACATATGCAATAAACATATGTATGATTTGCTCAAACAAAAGAAGAACAAGGACTTCATTCCTTTGTTAACTAAAAGAAATGGTGGTACTACTGCTAACATGGAAGAGTGCTTACAAGAAGCCTATCGTTTCTTTATGAATATTTTCTCTAGTCCTCCCAAGAGGGGGGGAGGACATCCAAAGAGCCATTGCCCATATTGATTCTGTCAGGGTGAAAACTCTCCCTCACGGATTGGCTGCTCTCTTGGACCTACCCCTCTCTGCTGGTGAGGTTAAAGAAACCATTGATAAATTGAAACTTTGTAAGTCTCAGGGCATTGATGGAATACCTAATGAATTGTTTAAGGAGCTCAAGGATTTCCTCACCCCTTACCTTCTGGAGATCTAGAGAGAGGCCACTAGGAAAGGTACGCTTTCCTCTGACATGAACATGGGGGTTATTAGACTCATCCATAAAAAGGGTCCTAAAGAAGATCTCAATAATTGGAGACCTATTACTTGCCTCAACTCTTTCTACAAGGTTTTTGCTTCAGCCCTTGCTAGAAGACTTAGTCCTATCATGAACACTATCATCTTACCTATGCAAAAAGGTTTCATCAAAGGAAGATATATTCTTGACGCTATCATCTCTCTTTGGGAAGGTTTTGATTATGCTTGTGAGAAAGATCTTGATTTCTACTTTTTCAAGGTTGATTTTGTCAAGGCCTATGATAGAATAGAATGGGATTTTATCCTTGAGTCCCTTTAGGATATTGGAATTGGGAAAAAATTTATAAAGTATGTTAGTACCCTTTTTGGTAATGCTTGGTCTAGAGTCTCCTTGAATGGTCAACTTCCCCCCCCCCCTTAAAATAGCCAGATCCATAAGACAAGGGTGTCCCTTAGCCCCCCTTCTTTTTGCCATATCCAGTGATGCTGTTGGTTGGTTGGTTAATCATTAAATGTCCAGAGATAAGATCAAAGGCCTCCCCATTCCCAATTCCAATTACCAACTTCGGCTTCAAATGTTTGCTGATGATACTAATATGTGCACTCTTGCTGAACCTATCTTTGATGAGAATTTTCTGGAATGTTTGAATACTTTTTGTTTAGCTAGTGGCTCTCATATCAATCACTCCAAAACTCGCTTCAGATCTTCCAATCATGTGATTCCCAATTGCATTACTAACTCTGGTTGTCTTATCCTACAGGACCAGGTCATCTTTAGATTACTGGGTATTCCCATGGGTTTCAATGTCACTCTGCAGCAAAGGTGGGATTGGGTTATCAATAAATTTAAAGGAAAAATGCTTAGGTGGTATAATGTTTATGCTTCCCTATCTCACAGATATTTTATTTTAAAGCATTATCTGCTCCCATCCCTGGTCTATTTCCTAGCTTATTGGAGCCCCTCAAAAAAACAATTAAGTCAGGCTATAGCTCTTGCTAGAAGATTCTTGTGGGGAGGAAATGGACATACTAATAAAGTCCCTAAGGTTTCTTGGAAGATTTGCTGTCTGCCCAAGCATGAAGGAGGGTTAGGTATCATCTGTCCTCTTAAAATGGCTGAAAACTTGGCAGCTAAATGGATTTATACGGCCTTAAACTCTATAGACCTCTGGGCTGTCCTCCTAAAAAGAAGCATTCATAAGTTTCATGTAAAGCTTGGACTAACAATCATCTCTGGGACATTGTGGTTTCTCCTTCCATCTTTACCCCTGTTGGCAGTATCCTCTCCTACAGGTTTTGGAATGTGTGGATGAAAGTTAAAGCTGCCTTTTCTCCCAATCTTAATTTTACATCGAATCTTAACTTTTTTCTTCAGGAATCTCCTTGGCTGGGGTGGATTGCCTTGTGGAATAATAAAAGTTTAGAGATAAGAGAGCATAAATGGTTCAAACTTGGGATCAACAATTGGAACTGGTTCTTCCCCTCAGGTGAGCTAGTTTCTGATGAGTATATTCTTAGACTGACTCAGTTCTCTACTGCCTGCTTGCAGATTCTGCTTGAAAGGAAGTCCCTCCTGAAGGTGAAGATTAAGGAATGCAGTATTGGGAACATACACATTGGTGACATTGGTAAAGAAATGTGGCAAAGCTTTAAGAATAATAGGGGCTCAGCTCTCTGTGTGACTCACAAACTCAATCTGAGATGGGGCTGCAAGTGGTCTACCAATCAATGGAGATATCGGTTTAAAGCCATTTGGGCTTTCCCCTACAACATCAAGCATTCCTACTTGGAATAGTTGATTATTCATAATGGGCTTTGGACTGGCAACAAGGCAAACAGAGTAAATCCCAACAATGGAAATTGTTCTCTGTGTAGTAAGGAAGAGGATTTAACCCATCTTTTTATTAACTGTTGGCATGCCAGACAATTTTGGAAGTTGCTTGACCCCATCCTTGTTGTCAAGAAGCTCCCTCAACTTGGCCTCAGAGAGATCATTCTAGGATGTTGTAATAAGCTTGACCTGGTGCTCTGAAATTTGTGGAGGGGCCATATATTATGGCACATCTGGATTAGTAGAAACCAAACCCTCTTTAAAACTGGTAAGAGGAATTTTCTTTGTTCTCTTAGTAAAACCTTGTACCTTTCTGGTATGCAAAGTCTGCAAGCCATTACTAAAGCCCCCCAGGATCTCACTGACATTATAAGGACCCTTTCTCCGTGTAGATGGAGAGAATCCCTGTTAGAATGCTACTCCAGTGACAGATTTGCCATGGTCTTCAATTTGTAACCTTTTGGCCTTGTGGTTGATGGGATCACTGCTTCCCTGTACTCAGTGTAATTTTTTCCATTAATTTACTGCCTTTTCCTGTTGTCTCAAAAAAAAAGAAAATCGAGCAAACTTCAATAAGTGAATTCTCTCACAATGACATGGGAGCTTCGAGAGAGCTTCCAAACAACTTCAAAAGAATTCTATCACAGTCACATCTGGATTTCAGTGGGGGTCAAAAGAACTTCACCATCACATGTTTTGTTTCGTTCTCTTTCTATAGAATCGAATAAGTTGGAAAAAGATCTCCTCAAACGCATCCCACTTTAAAAATATGAAAGTCATTTCTTATGATTGGATGGTTTCCACGTGGCATTCCAATTAAGAGTCTTCTTCGACGTGGCATTCCAATTAAGAGTATGAGTCTCAAAGATGTGGACGATCCATCCTACAACTAGACGTAATGTCTTTTTAAAGTCCACTTCAAACGAACGAAACCCTTTCGAATATCCTCATTGTGTGTAGGAATGTGCTCTATTATCTATACTACTTTATATATGACAAGGCATCCCTATTCGATCTAATGAGCAATACAACATAATCGGGTTGAAGTAAGAATATGTGACATCAAAGAGTGAGTTGATCTAATAGATTCGAATTCTTTTCAATATACTGGACATTATACAAAATTGGGGAAACATTTTTTTTTTTCTATTTCTCAAATCAAGAAAACTTCTTATTAGTGTTTTTTTGTTAAAAATCAACCCTCGACTATACAAAAGAACTCATCCGTGAGTTTTGCAAGTGGACCAATAAAAAAAAGAAGGATAGAAAGATGTGGAACCAATTTAGAAGCTCCTCAAAACTCAATCATATTCAAACCTAATCTATCACCTACAAAAAAGTGCACTTGCACTAATTGGTGGGTGGTTAGCTAGATTGGAGGAAAAGTAAAAGCTCTATATAAGCACTATTCTTCCTATGTTTCTTACATTCTATGCATTCCATAAGTTTCCCACTTATTTTAGTGAAGTCCTAAACTCCAACAAGCATCCCCCTTGCTTGGTTATCTCATTTGCACAAGGTTTTGCTCCTTTGTATTTAGAGGTGTATTTAGCCTTTCACAAATATAAATGTACAAGATTGCACAAAACGTTTTGCTCACTCATTGTACTTATTTTCTATTATTTCAAGCTCCATTTTGTCTCTCATATATCGTGCCAAAGTTTTCCAAAATTTCAAGTTCCTTCATTGATTGAGTCATGACAAATTCCCAAGTTCAAAAAGTTATATTCAAGCAACTAATGTATCAAAGACTCAACGTACTTGTAGCAGATGAAGATGTGAACCTCGTGTAAAGCAAACTAGTTCTGAGGAGATTCCTGACCTATTTAGGATTCTTTCTATCTACCTAGATGATTGACATCTTGTATGAGCCTCCATTTTTACTATCTATTTATACTCATTTCATTGTATATCTCACAAACTTTTGATTATATCACTGATGGATATTGTTCGTGTACCTTCTACCACTTATTTCTTATATTTTCTTCCTCTTGTTCATGAACATTATAAAATTAACATAATTATAACAAAGGAAAAACCCTAATAAATGTAAAACATTAAGAAAGAGATAAATTCGTAAAAAGTAAAAGGAAAAAATCCAAGGCCTTCCCAAGAGTAGAGGGTCGGAGTTCTCATGTGGCAAAGCAATAACAACAAAGGCTAAAACAAAGTGACAACCCTGCACTATCATGTGTACCTTTTCAACAATGCCAAGTGGTGCAACCTAGTGTTGATCTGCTAGTGTGACTATAAATGGTGCTGCCTTGGTGGGGTTTAGGTTTAATTTACTCAATATGAAATCTGGCATCAAATTGATGCCAGAACCTCCATCTATAATAACACCATGCATGCCTTCATCTCTTATGAAAATTGATATCCCTGAACTCTGATAGTCAGCCAAGGGTGCTGGGGGAAGTCAACCATGAAACGATCAATGCTGGGAGGTGGGCTCAGGTAGGAAGAGTGTATAATCTTTAACAAGTAACTTCTTACTTTTGAATCCATCTTTATGAGTTGGTACAGACTAACCTTATGATGAATACCTTTCATGATTTCTTCAATGTTCACCACCTATGTGTCTTCCTGCAAACTTGCTTGGCCCTCTCATAAGCTCCTTCTCATGAGCTCCTCTCAATGTTTGCTTGGCCCTCCCAATAGCCTTATTGTCCTCATCTCTATCTTTGATTCCCTATTATTCCTCCCTACAGGTTGGTGCCGCTTGCCTGGTGCTAGTCATCATAGGCATTGAAGAAGATGAAACAATGTAAGATTGTATGGTCATACCTTCAACTTGTGGGGAGACTACAATCATGTGAATTGGTGCAGGACGGCTTGTTGGACAATCCTTGGTATATTGATCCTTTGCATCTCTACAATGTTGATAAAGAGGTACACCTTCTAGTGGAGAGCACCTTTTCTGCATATGACCATATTCACCATACTAATAACACATCAATGGAATTTTTTATATAGGCTTGGATGATTCCCTTCTCTATTTGTTGCATTTGATGTACTAGCATAATAGGAATCAAGAATAGGAGGGTTACCTCGCTGCTGTGCTCCCTTAACGTAGTAGCAATCTCTTGTTTCATGACCATCCTTGCCATAGAATTGATAGCTGAACTTGTTATTAACATTGGAATGTTCACTATTGCTACATATTGTACACCAAACCTGCCTCTGTATGTCTTGTGTGGTCCGCAAATCTTCTAACTCACAACGAAGTTGAGCTACTTCATCACCATTGTGGCGTGGTGGTGGTGGCATGACCTTCTCTTCTCGGTGACTTTGTTGCATGCTTGAGGCTTCCAACTCCTTCATAAGCTGCCCGATAGGATCTAAGTCTAATGTGTTATTTGGTTGGGCCGCCCCTTCAAAGTGTAGCCTAGCTTCATCAATGCTTGATGCAACTGCAACAAAATCATCAAGTGTTGCATCCAATCTAGGATATTCGTGAAGCTTTTGCTGTGATGACCTGGGCAAAGCTTTTTCTATCCTTTTTTTTTTATGAAGAAATCACCAAGGGCATGTGGCAAATGTGAAACAAGTGCCTTTGTCGTAGTATGAAGTGCATGATAGGATTCACCTAATGTCATATAATATAAGTTCTTTAGCTAATATAGAGCTCTTTCCAAGGAGTCGCTTGGTGAGAATGTTTGCAAGAACGTTGTCATGAGTGCCTCCCATTTAGTGAAGTGGTTGTCAGCGTATTGACTATACCATTTGTCTACAAGGCCTTCCAATGTAGATGGCAAGTGTACTAGCATTGCATCGTGTCGTTTTTGCAGACCTCCCCCATGGCATAAGGAGATGAATCTCCTCACGTGATCATCTGCATCCTCATAAGCTAGTCCCTTAAAAGTAGGAAAGTTGATATTCAATCTAGAGGGTAAATGAAAAAGATCCTCCATCGGCACTAGTGTTTCTTTTGACATATCTAAGGAGAAATCTAATGGTCTCCCATGCTTCTCCTTTTCGAGTGGCCTCACACCCAAATCAATAGATAAATTCAAAGAGTGTAGAGGGGATCTAGGTTGAATACTCAAAGGTCAGGATGATTTCTTAAGGCTCCTTTGAACACGAAGAGGCTCGTTATCTGCTTGAGTGTGGATCATGTACCCACTTGCGAGATGCGAAAATAAAGGATAAAGCAAAAACAAGTATTTTTTGTTCTAAGGACCTCACACAGTCATGCAAGGGCCCCATCGTGCATGCCAAACTGTAGAGGAGGTACTAGGGTACCCACTTCGAACAAGAACAAATAGTATGCACTTCTAGTACTCCATCTACTCAAGAGGGGTTCTCCTTAAGGAAGTATACCCTTTAACATTCATGTGTGCAAGTACATTCACTGAAAATAGAGACACTACATAGTTGAATCATGGAGAGAAGAGTAATGACAAGTGACAATAGTAGAGAAAGAAGCCACTCCTTAGTTCAGACAAATGATTAGAGGGGCCGAAATGCTCCAAAAGATAATGCGGTCGGCTAGCATGCCATTCTAGAAACTAAAAAAAATCAATACAAGAGCTATCTCTCGCATAATGAACCCAGCAAGATAAAGACTTAAACGATAAAGACGTGATGCAAGGAAACACTAATGAATCACACCGATTGACTAGAAACAAGCCACTCAAGTCAACCACTGAGAAGCGCATGCTTTGTATCCCCACCACATAGTGACCTTCAACAATATGCATGTAGCAATACAATGCATACAGTAGACTAGAAAATGATGTTGTATAATACCACTACTAAACTATGCCCACTGTGTTCCAAGAAAAGACTCTAAGTTCTAAGATGTAAGATGGAAGATGTAAGATGTTCTCAATGAGTGCTAGACACTTGCTTTTATAGACTTCAAGGGGCCAAGAGGGCCTTGTTCACTAAATGTGCACCAAAGTGATTGCCCCAAAATTGGAGGGGTATGCCAAATATGGCTCTCATAGCCCTTGAATTAAGCAGAGGGGATCTAGGTTGAATACTCAAAGGTCAGGATGATTTCTTAAGGCTCCTTTGAACACGAAGAGGCTCGTTATCTGCTTGAGTGTGGATCATGTACCCACTTGCGAGATGCGAAAATAAAGGATAAAGCAAAAACAAGTATTTTTTGTTCTAAGGACCTCACATAGTCATGCAAGGGCCCCATCGTGCATGCCAAACTGTAGAGGAGGTACTAGGGTACCCACTTCGAACAAGAACAAATAGTATGCACTTCTATACTCCATCTACTCAAGAGGGGTTCTCCTTAAGGAAGTATACCCTTTAACATTCATGTGTGCAAGTACATTCACTGAAAATAGAGACACTACATAGTTGAATCATGGAGAGAAGAGTAATGACAAGTGACAATAGTAGAGAAAGAAGACACTCCTTAGTTGAGACAAATGATTAGAGGGGCCGAAATGCTCCAAAAGATAATGCGGTCGGCTAGCATGCCATTCTAGAAACTAAAAAAAATCAATACAAGAGCTATCTCTCGCATAATGAACCCAGCAAGATAAAGACTTAAACGATAAAGACGTGATGCAAGGAAACACTAATGAATCACACCGATTGACTAGAAACAAGCCACTCAAGTCAACCAGTGAGAAGCGCATGCTTTGTATCCCCACCACATAGTGACCTTCAACAATATGCATGTAGCAATACAATGCATACAGTAGACTAGAAAATGATGTTGTATAATACCACTACTAAACTATGCCCACTGTGTTCCAAGAAAAGACTCTAAGTTCTAAGATGTAAGATGGAAGATGTAAGATGTTCTCAATGAGTGCTAGACACTTGCTTTTATAGACTTCAAGGGGCCAAGAGGGCCTTGTTCACTAAATGTGCACCAAAGTGATTGCCCCAAAATTGGAGGGGTATGCCAAATATGGCTCTCATAGCCCTTGAATTAAGCTCCTCCAATTAGCTTGTTTCAAATTTGGCTTCACCCACCACCAAGAATTGGTGGCAATATCAAGTTAACAATTTAAGACTTTTACTCACACTTTTGAATTATCCTCCAACTCCACAGATATGACTTCACATACTTCACCTAACTTTCACATCTTCCTAGAGAGTGCATTTAATGCTTTGCTAAATTCCACACGCTTGTGCAGTTCTTCTATTATTTGTGGAAACTTGGTATCCCTACCAAATGGCAACAATACCATTCTTTCTTATCATGTATTGAGCTTGTTGCCTCCCCTTCTTGTGTTGATCATGCAAGCCATACACCTAAAATATCCTTACAAGATGCAAAATATTCCTTCATGCTTTTGCTCCCCAAGTTATTGCTTCTCCATTCTTTCTTGCTGGTCATTGGTTGCGGAGATCAAGGAGGGATGGTAGGTTCGTGGGGTTGCGGAGTAGTGTGTTCGCGGGGTCACAGGGCAGTGGGTTTGTGGGGTCATGGAGCAATGGGTTCGCCGGGCTTTAGGGCAGTGCGTTTGTGGGGCCGTAGGGTGGTGGGTTTGCGGAGTCGTGGGGCGATGGGTTTGTTGGGCTCCAGGGCAATGCGTTCGTGGGGCCACAGGGCAATGGGTTTGTGGGGTGGTGGGGTAGTGGGTTCATGGGGCCACAGGGTAGTGGGTTCGTAGGGCCATGAGACAATGGGTTCCTAGGGCCACATGGCATTGGGTTCGTGGTGCAGTGGGTTTGCACGGCGGTGGAGTCGTGGGTACGCGGGGATGCGGGAAAGTGGGTTTGCAGGGCCGTGGGGTTGTGGTTTCGCGGGGCCACGAGATAGTGGGTTCACAAGGCCACACAACGGTGGGTTCGTAAGTTCATGGGGCGGTGAGTTCACAGGTTCACCGGGTGGTGGGTTCTCAGGGCCGATGGGCGGTGGGTTCGTGGGACCATGGGGCGGTGGGTTTGTGGGGCCGTGGGGTGGTGGGTTCGTGGGGTTGTGGGCCGTAGGGTTTGCGAGGTCGTGGGCGGTGGGTTCACAAGGCTCTTTATTTTGCAGGTGACCGACGACATGTGTTACTTCATAAAAGTCTACATCTCCAAAGTAATAACTTGAGGTAATAACTTGTTCAATCCATCTCAAGGCGAAGGAACAATTTTCTTTATCCTCCTCAAACGGATCTTCAAATATGTCGCTACACCATCTACACAATAGCAGGGACAGTTGAGAATATGCTCATGGCCACGACTTGGCATGGGTGTGACAACATGGTCCCGAGGAGGTGAGGAAGATTGGTTGTCGACACCAATGCATGGATGTGGTCCCGTGGAAGGAAAAATCAGCTGGTAGGAGATGTGGGCGCACCTAGTAGGCTCCCAAAACACAGGGAAGAGGGGAGAGATTGGGGGCTTAGGACATAGCACGTTGGGGGGATGGGAGGGTCGCGTGATGGCGGGTTGGGGGCTGGGGGGATGGTGCATGAGGGGATGGCGAAATCGAATGCTAGGGACAATCTGATTGGCGGAGGAGAGAGAGAGAGAGAGAGAGAGGCCACAGCGGGCTTTGACCTGAGGCAAACTCGATGTGCACGGAATATATGCCACGCGGAGGGGGAGATGGCGTAGAACTCTTAGCAGAATGCAGAGAGAGAGAGAGAGACAGAAAGAGAGAGAGAGAAGTGGGTAGATGCTTGCATCTGCTCAATCGTTGGAACCTTCGAAGACTTCCCATCGTGATAAAAAGCCATCGATGTACAATTGTCCATATGATCCAAGAACTAGAGCTTCTCTTTCCCGAGTCGATGAAGTTAAAAGATGGCATCGTAGAAGGTGAATGCAATGCTCATGGTATTTAGTGTTGCACTCAAGTTGCTTCCCAATTGTAGAAGTGCAATTGCGAGGGAGGTAGTCATGTGAGGGGGTGTTATTAGACAATAGACTTTAGCAATGAATTTTCCTTAGTTTGAAATATCAAGAACTATCCTTCACAGATCGATCCCCCATGCACAGCCTTTAGAGCCCTCCACGTTGTTCTATGATCCTGATAAACGAAAAGACCGATCCCAGCTTTCCTCGACTCTAAATTGCATCTCGCTCCCCCTTCTTCGAATCGCTAGCTTCATTTCATTCACAATGTGTGATAACAAAGAAAAGATTCCCGACAATGATGACCTTGATAGACTAAAAGATTCCCAACAAAGATGGCCCAGATATGCCAAGACCCTTAGAGTGTTCTTCTCCTTTACAATTCTATTTTTCTCTCTTCCACTATTCATGTGTGATCACAAACTTCTGATTGTGGATGGCTTCTTTTTCAGGAAGCACTACATAACCCTAAGAGAAAGGAATTGAAAGTTTCCAAGGATGTGAGATTTGATGAACTTATACCTTGGTATGCTACAAGTGTATCTATGCAGGGTAATGAAGATGAAGGGGAGAGGATTTCAAGAGAATGAACCAAAGAGCATGGTTCCTAGTTGATAAAAAGTGTCAAGTTCTCAACCAAGGTGCAGTAGAAGGAGTCGTACATCAAGTCAATTAAGTGATATGTGGAGTGGAATTATACCCAAAACCATAGAAATGGAAGAAGATAAATACCTAAAGATAAAACTCAACTAAGACCATCATGGAAACAAGGGGGAGAGGTAAACGACTAACTGTAGCAAATATCCAAATCAATGGAATATTTAGATAAGAAGGTTTGATAGGGTAGGGTATCCAGTTAAAAGGCTTACCTATGATTCATTTATGGCTAGTTGACGTTTTTTGGAAGCTCTTTCGAAGCTCCCATGTCATTGTGAGAGAATTCACTTATTGAAGTTTGCTCAATTCTCATACTTACAACAAAGCAATGAAACGTTCTCAAAAGATCTTAGAGCATTTAAAATCACTATTTCTTCTCTCCGTCCCACTCCTCTCCTAAATCTCTTTTGATAGGAATACTAACGTTTGATTTTTTACTTTTCTGCCAACACGGGTCTCACATGGAACAATAAAAGTAAAAGTTAATATATGCTTGGTAGGTTAGAGAGAGCATATATGGAAGTTAATTTCAGGCTTCAACAGCTCTACAAAAGTTATTGTGACACTAATGCTTATTTATAACTACCTGACCACACTCCTTAAATTATTAAACTCTTTAAGAACTAACCTGACTATAGACCTAGTGGGCCCCACCATGATGCCACTATCCTCAAGACTCCTAGTATCATTGATAAGAACAAAGTATCTTTAGACACTACGTCTCCTATAATATTCCCCTTTTTCTACTTCAGAGAAGACTATGCGGATGTTCAAGTGATTTTTAAGAATTAGAATATGCTAGGTAAGAAGGTTAGATCTAAAAGAAGGATGATGATCATTCATTGGATTATAGCCATCATGTTTTCTATCCATGGAAACTCCAATGGCACTTAGATGATCCTAGACCTCAAGGAGAAATTGACACATAAAGACTACCTCTTAGCTTATGGTTCTTTTGGTTCCTCAACAGAATCATGGGATTGGAAGGTTGATAAACCTAACAAGAACATGTTTGATTTCATGAAAAGAAGAAATAAGTGGTAGAAGGTACATGAACACTACCCATCGGCGATACAATGAAATGGTTATAAGTAGATACAAACACTGTAGGCTCATACAAGATCTCAATCATCTAAATAGATAGAAAGAATTTTAAATAGGTTAGGATCCTCCTCGTAACTAGTTTGCTTTACACAAGGTTTACATGTTCATCTGCTACAATTTTCATACCATTAGCTCATTGAATATACCTTTTTGAACTTCGCTATTTCTCATAACTCACTAAATGAAGGAACTTGAAACTTTTGCAAACTTTGGCATGCTATATGAGAGACGAAATGCTGCTTGAAATCATCGAAAATAAGTACAATGAGTGAGCAAAATGTTTTGTGCAATCTTGTACAATTAGATTTGTGAAAGGCTAAATAAGCCTCTAAATAGAGAGGAGCAAAACCTTGCGCAAATGAGATAAGCAAGCAAGGGGGATGCTTATTGGAGTTTTGGGCTTCCTTGAAATAAGTGGAAACTTGTGGGATGCATAAAAGGTAAGAAACAAAGGAAGAATAGTGCTTATATAGAGCATTTACTTTTCCTACAATCTAGCTAACCACCCACCAATTAGTGTAAGTGCACTTTTTTGTGGGTGATAGATTAGATTTGAACTTGATTGAGTTTTGAGGAGCTTCTAAATTGGATCCACATATTTTTGTCCTTCTTTTTGATTAGTGCACTTGCAAAACTGAAGGACGAGTTCTTTTGTATAGTCGAGGATTGATTTTTAACAAAAACACTAATAAAAAGTCTTCTTCATTTCCCCAATTTTGTATAATGTCCAACATATTGAAAAGAATATGAATCTATTAGACCAACTCACTATTTGATGTCACATATTCTTACTTCCACTTGATTATGTTGTATTGCTTATTAGATCGAATAGGGATGCCTGGTCATATATAAATTAGAAAAGGTAGAAGAGCACATTACTACACACAATGAGGATATTTGAAAGGGTTTCGTTCGCTTGAAGTGGACTTTAAAAAGACATTACGTCTAGTTGTAGGATGGATCGTCAACATCTTTGAGACCCATACTCTTAATTGGAATGCCACGTGGAAGAAGACTCTTAATTGGAATGCCACATGGAAACCATGTCATCATAAGAAATGACTTTCATATTTTAAAAGTGGGATGCGTGTTGTCAGGATCTTGCTCAGGTGCATACAGAGATTACGGACACAGAAAAATACACAGAAATTAGAGCCAACAAGAGACGAGACCGAACGCAAGATTGGGTGCAATCTCCCCCCATGCACTCTGTTCCGATAGTCCACAGAGTGCATGTATTTATAGGACTTTTGATTACGTCGAAAATAGTGGTAACATGAGGGCGGCTTCAAAAAGTAGGCGTGAAACTAAAAGTTAGTAACTTTTACAAAAAGCCATTACTTTGAATAACAGAAACTGCGGTCTACAACGACCCTTATTCTAACCATTACTTTTCTAACAATAGAACCTTCTACGCAGGTTTGTTTACAAGCTAAATAATAATTATTCGGATTATTGATGTCCGCCCTTTCACGCCTTGCACGCTCCTCACGAACCTTCAGCTGCTATATCAGAAAAAACATATTAATACATTAATAATATAACACTTTAACAATGCATTGTTCAATAATATACAACATGCCTCTCAGTTGACAAGCAACTGACCTCAGTTGATAAAATAAGTTAATACTCTAACAATAACAATGCAGTGTTCAACATATTTCATGTGACAATCCAACAATGCATTGGCTATTTTATATTTCAATCCAACAATGCATTGGCCAACATCTTCCATAATACATTAATAATTTAACACTCCAACAATTACTTGTTCAACATATTCCATAATTCATAACATGCCCCTCAGTTGAAAAGACAACTGACCTCAGTTGATAAAATAATAAACATGGATAGCCAGTCACATGTTTCATCACTGAACGAAAAAAAAAAACATAGGCATGTTCCATGTAAAAACACATGCATGGAAATGTTCATGGAGGTGTTAAGTTATTAAAAGTATCTGTGAGATGCGGACATAGTCTTTTTAATGAATTTGGGCAAGCAAAACTTGAATATGCTCCTATGGAATAAATTCAATATGTAAATTCATCACAATTATCAAACATGTAGGGTAAACTTTAAAGGTAAAAATGAATCCTTAAACTCTTCTTGAAAAGCCTTCCAGGTGCGTGGACAATCTGCACTATGACAAAGATCACTCCACCATTGCTGCGCTCTGCCTACCAATGAATATAACTCATCGAAAAAGAAATCGTTGAATAGGGATAGCCATGATAAGACAAAGCGGCCATCTTTTCGTGCGTCGAATTGAAGCATAGCATAACGTCCTTGTATGGCTTGTTGAAGTGCTTGAAGTTCTTGGTTCATAATCTCTAACTCTTGCTCGAATGAAACTCCAGGTAAAGGTGAATTACAGAAATCTTCCATGGTGCTCTTGGACCCTTGCTCTTAACCTTGGTGTATCGAACCTTCTTGTTTGCAACCTTGGTGTCTCGATCCCGTGTTCTCAACCTTGCTTGGTATCTTGAACACTCAATCAAGTGCCACCCAAGGATTTTAAAGGAATTCACACTTCCAAGCTAGCTCATTGGAAAGCTCGTTCCGAGAGCTTTCCAACGGTATATTACACGCCTCAATCCGACCTACGGATTGAGAGATACACTTGATTCTTTCTTGGGTCCAATCTTGAAATCGTCGCGAGCGCCTTCCACAAGTAATAAAGAGAGAGAACTTGAGTACAACTCCAAGAGATGGTGGAGTGGTCAAAGTACTTCCCTTGAAATTAGGAGGTTGTGGGTTCAAATCCTCCTACCTTAGGGACTCTAAACCTCTCTATTACCACTCAGAAAATAAAATTGCCTCGCGCGTAGCCAACGGCTGCCAACTGTCGCCAAGGGAGCCTTGGGTGCCAATGTTGCCTAAGTTCTTTGCCTTAGTCGAAAAGTAAGCCGAAGGAGTAAACGTAGGTGAAAATGTAGGTGAAAACGTAGGTGAAAACGTAGGTTTTTGGTTCTGGAACAGGAACAGAAACAGAAACAGAAACCGAAATAGAAACCGAAACGGCTGCCAACGGTCGCCAAGGGAGCCTTGGGTGCCAATGTTGCCTAAGTTCTTTGCCTTAGTCGAAAAGTAAGCCGAAGGAGTAAACGTAGGTGAAAATATAGGTGAAAACGTAGGTGAAAACATAGGTTCTGGTTCTGGAACAGGAACAGAAACAGAAACAGAAACCGAAACAGAAACCGAAACCGAAACCGAAGACGGAGACGGAGATGGAGATGGAGATGGAGATGGAATCGGAATTCAGAATCGCGAGCAGAGAACAGAACCCTCTGTATTGACGCGTGCAGAGCTCTGATACCATTGTTGTCAGGATCCTGGTCACGCGCATACAGAGATTACGGACGCAGAAAAACACATAGAAATTAGAGGCAACAAGAGACGAGACCGAACGCAAGATTGGGTGCAATCTCCCCCCATGCACTCTGTCCCGACAGTCCACAGAGTGCATGTATTTATAGGACTTTTGATTATGTCGAAAATAGTGGTTACATGAGGGCGGCTTCAAAAAGTAGGCGTGAAACTAAAAGTTAGTAACTTTTACAGAAAGCCATTACTTTGAATAACAAAAACTGCAGTCTACAACGACCCTTATTCTAACCATTACTTTTCTAACAATAGAACCTTCTACGTAGGTTTATTTACAAGCTAAATAATAATTATTCAGATTATTGATGTCCGCCCTTTCACGCCTTGCACGCTCCTCATGAACCTTCAGCTACTATATCAGAAAAAACATATTAATACATTAATAATATAACACTTTAACAATACATTGTTCAATAATATACAACAATGCGCTTATTAGGACAATGGACGCCTAGTAATTTGAAAAGATCGTTTTCCAACTTATTCGATTCTATAAAAGGAGAATGAAACAAAACATGTGATGGTGAAGTTCGTTTGACCCCCAATGAAATCTAGATGTGACTGTGATAGAATTATTCTGAAGTTGTTTGGAAGCTCTTTCGAAGCTCCCATCTCATTGTGTGAGAATTCACTATTGAAGTTTTCTCGATTCTCATACCTATAACAAAGCAATGAAACGTTCTGAAAAGATCTTAGAGCATTTAAAATCAGTATTTCTTCTCTCCATCCCGCTCCTCTCTTAAATCTCTTTTGATAGGACTTCAATAAAAATAGCTATTTAGTCCCAAGCCGCTTGTCCTGGTGGTTGGACCTCTCGCCTCTTGAGGCGGGGGGAGGGTTCAACCCCTAGTGGCACCATGTAATGGACATGTTTGACATGGAAAGTTGTATCTTGTGTGTGATATACCACTGTTTGTCTTGCCCCATAGTAGTTGTGAACGGAGTTTAACCCAGCTATGTAAACCCTCGTTCTCGTGGAATAAGGGGAGTCCCATGGCTACTATGATCTTCCTTATACAATTGCAATTTCAAAGTTAAAGCTTGGAGCAGCAAGCCTCAACTGAACCTCCATTTAAAAAGAAAAACAACTATTTATATTTTTTGCAATGCTAGATGCTTGAGCGAATCAAGGCAAACCAGAGATATAAAAGTTGGCTAGTACCAAACAGAGAAGTAGACACAATGAATTCATTAGGGGTAGGACCATCCAGAGTACGAAGGAAAATCAAGGAAAGAAACCTTGTTGGAGGCAGCTCATTTCTGGAACAGAAGGGGGGAAGTTATTTTGACCTGCACCAAAATTCCAATGTGAATGTGATATAATTATTTTGAAGTTGTTTAGAAGCTCTATTGAAGGGCCCATGTCATTGTGATAAAAGTCAATTATTGAAGTTTTCTCAATTCTCTCACCTATAATATAGCAATGAAGCATTCTAAAATAATCTTAAATCATTTCAAACCAAAGTACTTATTGGGTTTTATTGAACAAAACATAAGCGTACAAGGTCTATTTTACATATACATTGAGCTACGGTAGATCCTAAACTTGTTTGGTGGACCATCTTTAACCGAGTTGAGCACCATGAAATACCTCCACCTGCAAGGGTGTATACATAGCCACTTCTGAACTTGAGTGTGTCCCCGTCACCTTTCGACACTGTTCTGAGAAGAATAGGTCATTTGACCTACCAACTGATGTCCAATTTTTCTCAAACTTGCATAGCATATAGTTCCTATTACCTACATTCATTAATATACATTTCATAGTATTTCAACATTTGGTTCTTTCACGATGACCAAAGTACTAAGCCTCTATACTTGCAATATTTTAAACATTTGGAGAGGCTAGCTTTTACTCTTTTCTTTATGTCTCCTATGGAGAGACATATCATGAAGTTTTGTACGCTTCATTAGGAAGTGTTTAGCAAATGTTAAAAACAAAAAACATTCAATTCTCATAAATGGGCTAAGAGAACCAATTACCTCTATGTGACATGGTCTCTGGTTAGTCTATAAATTTGAGAGGCTAAACTTTGATCTGCAGAGATTTATTGACCTATCAAATGATCTTTAAAAATAATGAAAATTGGTACACATAAAATGCAGCTATTAAGCTTTCATTTCCAACAACAAGCATTTTATTGGGATCTACCAATACACAGAAATGCCCTTTGTAACAGGCCTATGTCACTTGTTTTAGGCCTTTACCTCTACTAGCATCACTTCTATTACAGAGGTCATTTGAGCTTTCTACAAATAGCCAAATTACTTGCAAATTGGTCAACATAAATAACATCGTATGAGCTAATTTTAATCAAAAGTTCAATAAATTTGGGCATTCCTTCAAAAGAGAAACATCCAAATCTCTATCAGGCTACTACCTCACTAACTATTAGCTCAATCATGATTTGTAATCGAAAAATGATGAGACATGTCAATCCGAATGATTAGAAATACTCATTCATTTTCTTGGATGGATTATGACATGAAGACATATCCATGAATATAATGATCGTCTAGATCAATGCAAACCAACTAACCATCCAAATTATCTCATTGAAAAAATCAATTGTTTACATAGTATCCACCTTTCAGTGAAAGTGAATATCTATGGATGTCATTCTATTCATTATGCTTCTTGCACATTGATTAATCTTATCAGAAACAATCACATACAAGCATTTAAAACTTGTATTGATGATCATAACCATAGCACCAACTTATGCTGACTAGAGATAAAATTCTGTATCCAGTACATAGATTCCCATGAAGAACAATTCATGTGATCATGCGTTACTAGACGAAAATACATCTTAGT
Source organism: Ceratopteris richardii (assembly GCA_020310875.1). Lineage (NCBI taxonomy): Eukaryota > Viridiplantae > Streptophyta > Polypodiopsida > Polypodiales > Pteridaceae > Ceratopteris > Ceratopteris richardii. Next base: position 137,512,962 of record CM035416.1, read on the forward strand.
TGTTCTTGATGCATATACCTTGTCATTTTCTTTCTAAAGGCACATGTAGCCTATGCATGGTACCTCTATCCATACCTTATGCTCACCCTAACTCATCATGGTACTACATAAAAGTGATTTTCTATAGAGAGTAAATGCATCATGCACCTCAACTTTCTAGCAATCATATCATCTATGTATGCATGCATCCACTCATGCATCTTCTTCTCTACTTCAATCAATTTATATGTTTTAGCTATGCATACATAAGACTTCCTCTCTCTCACAACTCAACATCACTCTAGTCCTCACATGGCATATAAGGATATGTGGCTACAAAATTTTTGGTATCATTTACCTAGTAAATAAAGCCTGAAAAAATAATAACCATGATACAATGATAGCCATCAGCCTAGTGGTTGGGAAACCACTTTCTTTATCTCTAAAAACCTACAAATAAAAAACTTTTCCAAATTGTGTTCTTGAGCACTACACGCCCTCATAACTAGATCTTTTCTTGCTCCAATACGTGCATAAAGATCTTGGAACACACAAAAATAAATTGTTCATGCTTTTATGAATCAGCATAAGTTAATTTAACTTCATGTGCATAGATAAATTCATGTAAAAACTAACTTTAATGCACATTCCAATGTTGATTTCATGAAATCAGAAGAGAATACAATGCCAAATTATAAACTTTGATGCAAAAAGTATCCAAGTGAATATATTTAAGAGCACAACTATGATGCAAAGGTATGAAAATTAATTCATTCCTATCCAAAATGGTTCAAATATGATTGGAAATTCCTATTATCATAATTGGACACTCAAATCACTCAAAAAGAGTTTCTTGTTAGTCAACAGCCATCTAAAAGCTTGTGCAGAGATGGCTTCCAATGGTCAAAATATGTCCTATAACCAGTCAAAAGAAAGGGCTTGAAGATTAGAATCTATAGTAAGTCAAAGTTCTTGATTTGGAGCTTCCATTAGGAAGTTATGGCTAAAACAATGAAGCTGGATGAGTGGGCAGCATACCTCCTTGAAGAAGTATGTAGAGAATTAAATATTCCCTACAAGTGGTTTTTGATTATCCAACAATAGCATCCAACCATTTATTAGAAAGCTCTTGAAGTCTACATTCTATACCAAGTTGAATCATTCAATTTGAGCATCATACGAGAGAGTTATGTCCATTTTAGCAAAGGTAGGTATGCTAATTTTGCTCTTTCTCCTATTTCCTATCTTTCTTTTTCTGTTTCTTTACTCTTCTCTCTCTTTCTAATCTTTTCCTTCTCTCTCTAATCTTCACTTTCATCTTCTCTCTTCCTCTTTTTTCACCCATTTTCTTGATCCTTCATATTCTCTTATCTCTTTCTCTCTACCTCTCTTTTCTATCCCGTCTCTCCACCTCTTTTTTTTCATCTCTTTCTCTATCTCTTTCTCTCTCTCTCTCCATCTCTTTCTTTTTCTCTATCTCTCTTGGCTTCTCTCTTTCTAGCTTTAGCTTTTCTCTTTCTACTTCTCTTTCTTTTTTTCTCTTTCTTTCCTTCTTCTCTTTCTCCTTCTCTCTTTCCTTCTTCTCTTTCTCCTTCTCTTTCTTTTTTCTCTTTGTTTCCTTCTTCAGCAGCAAGACTTACCAAGACCCTAATTGTTGGCATCTTTTCCACAAGAGAAAAGGTTTATTCATCATCCACTCCATGAGTTTGGGCAAATCCTTTTGCAAGTAACCTTGCCTTGTACCTCTTTATAGAGCCATCTGAGTGGTTTTTTATTTTGTATATCCACTTAGATCCAATTACCTTCATGCTTGGCTTCTTGGGAACTAGAACTCAAGTCAACTTTTCTTGTAGTGCCTCCACTTCTTCTTGAATAGCTTCTCTCCATTCTTTCTTTTTCCTAGACTCTTCAAATGAAAAAGGCTCTTCTATCATAGTCTTTATTGATATACACAAAGTGCTTGGTGACTAAAGATGTATCATATCCATACCTTATGGGCTTCGTGCTTTCTCTTTGTGATCTTCTTAGTGGTTGATTTGAAGACTATGGTATGTCTTCTAATTGCTTGACTTTGATCTTGCCTCTTGACTTCCAATCCTTGAAGTCAATCTCTTCTTCATCCTCTTAGTTGATATCTTCTGCTAAGTGTTGATCTTCTTGAGTGAGGGTTGGAAAATCATTTTCCAAATCATATGGTAACTTGACTTTCCCGCAATCATCTTCAAACCATTAATTATTTTCATCAAACACTACATCCCTACTAACTATAAATGCTTTGTTAGTGCAATTGTATAGCCTATACTCTTTTTGGTTCTGGTCATACCCAATGAATATACATTTCTCACCTTTAGAGTTAAGTTTACCTCTAATTTGTGAGGGGATGTGTGCATAAGCAATGCACCCAAATATTTTGCAATGGTCCAATGAGGGTCTCCTTCCACTCCATGCTTCATAGGGTGTCATACCATCCAATGATTTGGATGGAGGCCTATTGATCAAGTAGGTGGTTGTGGAGATAGCCTCTACCCATAGGTAATTAGCTTACTTCTAACATAGACCTAGCAGCTTCAACAATTAACATGTTCCTTCTCTCTACCACTCAATTCAATTCACGAGTGTATCTGGTTGTTACTTCCCTCTTTATGCCTCTCTCCTGTAGAAATGAATCAAATTCATGTGAAAAATACTCATCACCTCCATCAGATTTGATCCTCTTCAAGCTCCTTCCTTTTGATTTCAACCTAGTGCCAAGTACTTCTTGAAAAATGTAAATATGTCATCCTTATGCTTCATGAAATAAAAGAATATACATTTTCTGTAATCATCAATAAATGAGACATAGTACCTTGAACCTGAGATGGATGGATCTTTGCTAGGACCCCACACATCAGTGTGTACAAGCTCCAAATAGTCTTCATGAATGTATCATTTCCTGTTGAATGCTTGCATATGAACTTTCCCAAATCGGCATGCTCCACATTTGTATATCATATGTTTCTTGGTCACATTGCGAATGGCAAGCACACTTTGATCCCTCCACATTTGCTTCAGAGTTATTTTTCGTATGTGTCCTAGCCTTTTGTGCCTTCAATCTCAAATCTGAATAATCTACGAGATTTCTCACCTTTAGCAATTGTCTTGAAGCCTTGTTGGGGGTCTTCCACGTATGCCCCACGCTTAGTGAATTTGACCTGTGAACCTTTCTCAACAATCTCCCCAACACTAATTAGGTTTTTGGTTATAGTTGGAAAGTACAGAACTTTACTCAAGAGGTTCATGCTACCATCAGATGTTTTGATATTTCCAATTTGCTTGACTGAGTGCTTAGTATCATCACCTATTTGTACTTCATGCTTTCCTTTGAGTTCTTCAAGATCAGATAATAGAGCTATATTTCCATTCACATGATTGAAACAACCTAAATCAATATATAAAAGATGCTCATCATCTTTACCTTGATTGGATGTCATGTTCATGATGAGTAATGTGTCTTCTTGATCTTCAATATAGTTGTTGTAGTCCCTTCTTCCTCTAAAAACACCTTGATAATTGTGGTTGTTGTAGCCTTGATTGTAGTTATGGTTGTAATTGCCTCCACCATTATTGTATCTACCCCTTGATTGCCCATAACCACCTCTATGGAATCCTCTTCCCCTCTGATTCCTAGTATTCTTGAAACATTCTTCTTTGGTGTGGCTATTAAGACCACAAATGTTGCAAGATGTATTGTTGTAGGGTCTTCCGCTGCCTTTCTTTCCTCCTCTGTCCCTTACTCTAGCACCTCTTTCTCTTCTTGCATAATTAGCTTGAGAGATACTACCCTCTTCTTCATGCTTCTTGCTCTTACCTTTATCCTTAGCTTTATCCTTATGTGTTTAGAGGGCAGAAGATTGGTTACCTCTAGACCTGTCACCATTCTTGTTAAGCTTTGTCTCATGGGTGAAGAGTTGCCCCATCAAGGTGTTGAGGTCAGGTATTTGCATATCCATGTAGAGGTCCATTGCTATGGTGAAGGACTCCCACTTGTCATCAGCCTTGATTCCATTAATGATCTACCACACTATGTGTTCTTCTTTTATCTCCTCTCCAATGCTTGGAAGCTGGTAAGCCACATCTTTCATCTTAGTTATATAATCAGCCACTCCTTGCTCTAGTTGTTTCTTTAGAGTTCTAAATTCCATCCACAACTGATTTTTTCTAGCTCTTGTATTTGATGAGAAATATGATGAAATCACTTTCCAAGTCTCTTGGGAGGTCTTGCAATTTCTAACATGTGGCAAAAAGAAATTAGAGATTGAGTTTAGTAGATATGACTTGGCAAGAGCATCCTTTGCACACCATGTGGTCAACCTTTCTTGCTCTTCCCTTGTAGGTTGTTGCTTGCTCCTAAAGATTGGCATCTCTTCTTCTCTTGAGATGTATCCATATAGACTTCTCCCTTGAAGGTAGGCTTGCATCCTAAGTGACCATGCTCAGTTGTTCTTCCTATCCAAATTGTCAATGAAGGATGGAAATCCATCACCCATCTTGATTGTTGTTGATTTGATACAACTGTTGGAAGAGATGGTGGATAGTCACAAGAGATGAAGTCGTGTAGCTAGATCTTGCTCCAAACCTACTAAGAATCATGGATGGAGAGTGTAGTAGGCATCTTTAGCTTGTTAATGAGCACAAATAATCATATATGCGGTTGGAAGATGATCCACTAATTGATGGATCAAAACAGATAGGTACGAAGTTGATCCAAGAACAAAAACCTGTTATTTTTGTTCTTACACCTATTTAATGTTTTGAACAATTCTCTAAGCACAACAACAATTGACTTAATTCCTTTTCGAGAACTCTAATTAACTTAGTAAGCTATTATTCATGAGTGATCGCATAAAAAATGATGGACTACATGCATAGAAAGATGTTTAGCAAATCATAGCTCCATCTCAACATTCACGGGCTGCAATGATGTATTAATATTTCATGATCCCGAGAAGCAATACTAATGAAACTTTGTAGGTGTATAATAGATAGTATGTTGAATCTAACATGCTTTAAATCATGGAAAAAGATCAACTACACAATGAGAACAAGATCTGAGAAGATCACTATTTTGATGGAAGGATACAAAGAAGTAAAATGAGAATGCAATGATAATATATTTATTAAATTGTATAGGTAACATGGAGAGGATCTCTGATGTTATCACTAGAACTGCATCGCTTCATGTCAGGTTCACTCTGTCGACAAGAAGGGGAGTTTTGATATGACAACTAGGTGGATTAGTCCTATTGCCAATCCCTTTTGAGTGGGGATTTCAGGGGGGGGGAGAGAGTTATACCAGTATGGTAAGAGAAACTCATAGATGAAAGCTTCATTAATACTCATCTTAGTTACGAGAGATGATGCAAGGGGGGAAGAAAAAAGTCACATAACCAAATCAGTGGTAGTAGGTACATGATCACTATTCATTGGTGATACAATAAAAAAATTATGAGATATACAATAAAATGATTATATATACATAGCAAAAAAGGATACTCATACAAGGTGTCAACGATGTAGTTGGATAGAAAAATCTGAAAACGGTGAGGATCCTTCTTTGACCTGATTTGCTTCATTTCAAGTTCAGTTCTTCCTCTACTACAAGAAAGTTGGGCCTTCGATACATCAACTAATATATAGTAGAGGAGTCTCGCTTCTAGTAGCAGACATGGAATGTCAATTATTTTGGGAAAAGGGATACACTTGCCAACTTTATCTAACCACCAGAGTTTGTGTCCCTGAACATCAGAATCTCAACTCGATCATATGATCAGAGCCAATAATGTATTTTTCTTGTTTCTTACCATCTTGGTAGCTTTGGGGTCCAAATGCTCTATAAGAATTATAAATGCATGATGAAAAACAATCCTCTCTCTCTTCCCCACTCAACCACCATAGCTCCATCCCGCACCCCCTCTTCTCCACCATCCTACCTCCCCTCAGCTCCACCACCTGACGCTCTCTCTCCCTCTCTCTCTCTCTCTCTCTCTCTCTCTCTCTCTCTCTCTCTCTCTCTCTCTCTCTCTCTCTCTCTCTCTTGCTCCCTCTGAAACTCCATACTTCCATCCCACACCCCCTTGGCTCCACCATCGTGCACCCCCTCAGCTCCACCACATCACGACCTTCTCTCTCTCTCTCTCTCTCTCTCTCTCTCTCTCTCTCTCTCTCTCTCTCTCTCTCTCTCTCTCTCTCTCTCTCTCTCTCTCTCTCTCTCTCTCTCTCCCCTCTTCTTCCCCTCTCATGCACCATCCCTCACTCTTGCACACCCACCAACTATTTTCAATTAGTGTACCTACACACAAAAATCTCATAGGGTATATTTTGGTAAGGAAGAACCTACATTAGGTAGAGATGTATGGGAAGTGTTGGAGTCTAGTTTCTCCCTAGAGTTCGGCACCTTTCCAAAGTCCGATACCCTAGTACCTCCTCTATAGCTGCTTCAGGTGCGTTGCTATAGGAAGGATGATAAAAACTTCATTTTACTTCAATGTGCTGGAAAAACGAAAATTAGAAAGACTCAAAGAGAATAAGAACGTATACTTATATACATTAATATTCATCTTCATGTGGAGTTTTATTCTATTTCACTAATTTGATAGAGATCTCCCAAAAACTACAAGTGCGTACACATATAGACATATTCTTCTCCTTTTCTAAACTGATTACTAATTTATTTACATTTCTATTTTTAGTTTTCACTTATGTTTTCTTTCACATTACGATTTATATAGATACCTTATTATTTACATATACACATAACTAAAGAATTTATATAGACACCTTATTTTTTACATACACACATAACTAAACAACTTAAATCATCACCACATCCACTCACATAAATGTTCATACAAGGTTACATACACACTCATAAGGATGCAAAATACACATAGTATAGCACACATATACACACATAGATACGATTGAATATAGGGTTTCATGTAAATACATACATACATTCAAAGGGTTTACGTAGGGTTTGTATATTCACATACTAGGGTTTGAGGGTTTTTATACTAATGGTTAGATGTATAGCTAGGTTTTAAATATAGACATTATTTTTCACTTTAGGGCTAGGTTTCATTAATCCTTATTCGTCAATTCGTTTATTCATGAATAATTACCGAATTTTATGCCGAGCTCTTATTATTCAATCGAGTTATTCGGCGACATGTCAGCTTATTCGGACACGATGGAATAGTTTTTGCATGGAAATTCGACCCCTTTGGATCGAAAATGCTTTCGATCGATAATTTTTCGATCAAAAGCCTTTTCAATCGAAGAGCTTTTGATTGAAAAACATTTTGCATGAAAAATATTCTATCAAATAATATTTTATAAAATAGTAGAACTAGACTCATTTTTTCATAAAAGCTACTTTGTTCTTTACGAACTTAAAGTGTCGTAGAGAGAACAAGGTATAAATTTTTGCCATATTAAATAATTGAAACTATTGTGATTGTTTGACTCAGTGGTTCTTACTTCACAACTGCATTCTTCAGATAATCATCCCAATCTACACGTCGATGAAGAATATCTTGTACAAAAACCTTTTGAATGAAATATAATGCTATTTGATTATTATTTGGTAATGATCTCTCAACTTGCACAAAGCGTTCAAGTAGCATTTCTGCTAATCCTTTATGTTGTATGTCTAAAAGCTTTAAGGGTGCTTTTTCTTTTGCCCTTCCTGTAACCTGAAAGAGAACATCAAGAACAAAATAATTTGGACATAGCTTTTTTACTTCTTTCATTGATAATGCTTCTCCTTCTAATCCCTCTAGCTCTAAATCTTGATGGAATAAAAATGCTATTCTTGATTGTGCAAATTGAGCATTTTGCTAAGATAAAATCCTTTGAGATTCAGTATGATCAAGATCATCATTCACATCTGGCATTCTTGCCATGTTTTACTTCTGCAAAAATAACAACATTAATTTTATCTTAAGAGAATTCAAATGAATTCACATAATTCAACATGAATCCACAATATTTAATTCACATATGTTAAATGAATCCACAACATTTAATCCACATAACTGAGATAATACCACAACATTTACTCCACTTAATACAAATGATTACACTTCATTTCATCCACTTAACTCAAATCTAAACACTTCATTTATTCCACATAATTCAAATGAATCCATAAGATTTAATTCTCATTTGTTAAATGAATCCACAACATTTAATCCACATCCCTCAAATGATAGCACTTCATTTACTCCACATAATTCAAATAAATCCACATTATTTAATCCATTATTATCAATGATTACACTTTATTTCATCCACTTAACTCAAATGATACCACAACATTTACTCCACTTAATACAAATGATTACACTTCATTTCATCCACTTAACTCAAATAGTATCACAACATTTACTCCATAAATGATTACATTTCGTTTCATCCACTTAACGCAAATTTAAAAACTTCGTTTATTCCACATAATTCAAATGAATCCACAATATTTAATTCAAATTTGTTAAATGAATCCACAACATTTAATCCACATAATTCAAATGATAGCACTTCATTTAGTCCACATAATTCACTTAACTCAAATGTAAACACTTCATTTAATCGCGATAGTTCAAATGAACACATATCATTTTCAATATGGTTGTAATCCATCTCTCATGGATATCTTTAAACCATATCGAGTAAGATGCGAGAATACTCTGAGCAGTTCATGTGCATGTACTCTTTTTGATACATCTTTGTCAAAAGATAATTCTAAAACATACTTGAACTTGTAAATCCCATTCTTATCAATGGGATAACTATTGAAATCTATATATTTCAGGAGTTGTAACAGAAGTGTCGAAACTATAAATATTTCCTGACTCTTATTAAAAGGTGGAGGACTGGTGGATATGCATTCGGGTGCAATGTATGAGGAGATGGTTGGATACACTCCAGAAATGAGCTAGTGTTGCACAAATCCTACTCTACACCTGCCAATGTTACTTCAAATTACCTTATAATAAACCTTTCCCTTCCCAAATATGCATTTGGACCCATAATGTGCTTTGGAGCATCACCTTCAAATAGTTGCATCAAAACATACTACTTCCAATGTTGAAGAATTGTAAAAACTTTCTATTTATGGATTGTAACCTGCTTAGTGTTTCATTTAGAGCTCAGACATTGATTACAATTGATCCAAGAGCTTTTAGCCATATCTAATTGGACCCCTCAGCTTGCTATAGGAAGTTATTTCACTAATTTAGGATGAGTATATGCTGAGAAATAATCTTAAGAAGTTAGGGGTGTAATCCCGACATTTTAGGAGGATGACAGACAATAGACATAGGTAGATTGTGATGAACATATCTTGCAAATCCCTAAACCAATGGACGTGAAAATTGATAGCATAGAACTAGAAGGTTTAATCTACATGCATCAAGTTGAGTCAAAGTAAAAGGATAAGTATACACAGAGAACTCCTCAAAACAAATTCATTGAAAATGAGAGTATAGCAGCAGGTAATAGTGAACATGAAATAGTTGCATAATCTGAAACAAATGTATATTGTATTGAATGTATGATACAAAGGAGATGTTGTAGGCTTACTCATACATGTGTGGACTAAGTGTGCCCACAATCTTGAAGCTCAATGTGTCCTTGAGCTCTAACTTTCACGACTAAAAGTCATGAGTTTTTATAGACGAATTCAAATTTGAATTTGGAATCTACCACCTAAAAGTGATCCTATCTTTTATCCTTCTAATTAATTTGATTCCATTCACTTGGTTGTTGTGAATTACAACTCGTAAAGCTACGAGATTCTCTCAAGCTTTTCCTTTTACATTTATCTTGATTTAAACTCAAGATATTTACAATAGGTGTTCACATATGACTTATGAATATTCATCATGAAGATATGAAGTAAACCTTGAACTTTTGGTCAAGCATCAAGGCTTTCCAAATGTACCAGTACCTCCCCCTCAAGCCTAAGATGCTTTAATCTTTAATCCATAAGTATCTCTAGCATTCCAATCATTGATTTTAATTTGTTGAGTTTGCTTCCATGAGTTGCTTTGGTCATCATATATGCACATTGCATCTAAGTAGACACATAAGACAATTGAATCTCTTTGCTTGCTATTTTCTCTCTAACAAAGTGATAATGGACTTCTTTATGCTTATTCCTAGCATGAAAGATAGGATTAGCTGCTAAATGCAAAGAACTCATGTTGTGTCCAAATATGTATGGAGTGCCAAAATCCAACCCTAAATTTGCATATAAGGACTTGATCCACCTTGTTTCCTGAGTTGCATTTGTCAATCCTTTGTATTCAACTTCAGTTGAAGAGAGTGCTACTATGGGTTGTTTCTTGGAAGACCAAGAAATGATCTTTGTACCTGCAAAGGATACATATCGAGATGTACTTCTTCTATCATCTTTTGATCTAGCCCAATCTGCATCTGTGAATAGCTTTACACTCAAATCAGATGTATAAGGATAATACAATCCTTCATTCATAGTTTTCTTCATATATATTTCAATATCCTCTTTGCTGCATCCATGTGAGGCTTTCGAGGAGTGTGCATAAATTGGCTAAGCACACTTACACCATAGCTGATATCTACCCTAGTAGGGTTGCATAATTCAAGCTTCCAACTAAGCTTTGGTAGCTTATAATGTCTTCAATAGGTTCCCCTTCATGAGCACTTAACTTGTGATTGACCTCCATGGGAGTACCTTCAACCTTAGCATCCTGCATCTTGAACTTTGCAATTACATCTCTAACATACTTCCTTTCAGTAAGGAAGATCCCTTTATCTGTATAGACAAATTCTAATCCAAGAAAATAAGTGAGCAATCCTAGGTCACTTATCTTGAATTATTCCTTCGTTTGGGCTTTGATCTTCTTGATTCCATCTATATCATTACCTATAAGAAGAATATCATCTACATACACACATAAATATGTAACTTCAGAGTTACTGTTCTTAGTGAATAGTGAAGAATCAGCTTTGCTCATCTTGAATCCTTTGTCCTGCAAAAATGTAACCAATCTATGATTCCAAGCTCTAGGAGCTTGTTTGAGACCATAGAGAGCTTTTCTGAGTTTGTTTACATACTCACGATGTACATCATCAACAAATCCAGGAGAATGTGCCACGTATACCTCTTCTGAAACCGAACCATTTAAAAAGGCATTTTTTACATCTAATTGATAGATGTTCCAATGCCTTGAAGCAGCTATGCTTATGAGAACTCTCATTGTTGGCATCTTTGCCACAGGAGAGAAGGTCTTCTCATAATCAATCCCTTGGGTCTGAGCAAACCCTTTAGCAACAAGTCTTGCTTTGCACATGTTTATTGATCCATCAAAATTCTTTTTTACCTTATAGACCCATCTAGATCCAATGATCTTCATGGATTGGTTCTTGGGAACTAGGTCCCAAGTCTGATTTTCTTGAAGTGCTTGTATCTATTCCTCTATTGCTTCCTTCCATTCAAATTTCTTGTTTGCTTCTTCAAAGGTTGATGGTTCTTCTGAATTGATATCCTGAGAAATATAGATTGAGTGTTCAGTGACTAAAGAGGTTCCATATCCATACCTTTTTGGCTTCTTCTTTTCCCTACTTGATCTTCTTATTTTTTGTTGAGAGGATTCTATAATATCCCTCAAGTCTTGCATCTTCTGTTTTCCTTTGTTGCTCCATACTTTGAAGTTCCTCCTTGGTGTACTCTGATCAATATCAGAATCACTTGAATCTTAACATTGTTGACTATTTACCTTCTCAATTGTAGGAAAGTCTTCTTCTAGGTCATAAGGTAGTTCGACCAATCTGCAATCATCTTCAAACCACGAGTTGTTTTCATCAAAAACAACATCTCCGCTAACAATAAAACCTTTAGTACCTCGATTATACAAACTCTACCCTTTTTTATTAAGATCATAACCTATGAACACACATTTCTCTACCTTAGGATCCATTTTACCTCTGATCTGTGATGGAACATGTGCATATGCTATGCACCCAAAAATTTTACAATGATCTAGGCTAAGCCTTCTTCTATTCCAAGCTTCATATGGTGTCATCCCATCCAATGCTTTGGATGTATACAACCTCTACCCATAGATAGTTGGGCAATTTCTTCTCATTGATCATGGACCTAGCTGCCTCCACAATGGTCTAATTCCTCCTTTCTGCTACTCCATTTTGCTATGGAATATATCTGGTTGTGATTACTCTTTTGATGCCTCTATCTTGGAGATATGCATCAAACTCATGGGAGAAGTATTCTCCCAATCCATTTGACCTTAGCAACTTTAATGTTTTCCATGTCTGATTTTCAACAAGAGCAAGATATTTTTTGAAACAATTGAATACTTCATCTTTATGCTTCATAAAATAAAGTATGGTCCATCTACTACAATCATCAATGAATAATACATAATACCTAGATCCTGAAATTGAAGGGTCTTTGCTAGGTCCCCAAACATCTGTGTGGCCTAGCTCCAATAGATCACCATGAATGTAACCTTTCTTCATAAATGGTTGTCTATGAGACTTCCCAAATTGACATGAGCTGCATTTGTATATCATATGTGCTTGGATATATTTGAAAGTCCAAGCACACTCTGATCCCCGCATATTTGCTTTAAACTTCTTTCTCCTATCTGAGCTAATCTTTTGTGCCACATTTCTAATTCTGATAGGGTTTGTCCTCCATAATTGAAAAGTGCTATATTTCTAGTATCCTGCACTTCAAATGTAAAGAGTCTACCTATCTTTTCTCCTTTAGCTATCTTCTTCAATCCTTGTTGAGGATCTTCAACAAATGCTCCATTTCTTGCAAACCTTACCTGCAAACCTTTTTCTACAATTTGTCCAACACTTATCAAGTTCTTGGTTATGGTAGGTACATACAATACCTTAATGAGTAGATTCATGTTTCCATCTGAGGTCTTCACATTTCCAATCTTTTCAACTGAGTGTTTTGTATCATCTCCCGTCTGAACCTCATGCTTGTTCCTTGGATCCTCCAAGTCAGATACTAATGCCACATTTCCTACTACATGATTTGAACAACCAAAATCTATATAAAACACATGTTCATCTGCTTTACCTTGCCTCATAGTCATGTTCATTAACAAAAGTGAGTCTTCTTGTCCCTGCTTTTCAGTATAATTGTTGTAGTATCTCCTTCCTCTATAGCCTCCTTGGTTATTGTAGTTGTTGTTATACTTGTTGAAGTTGTTTGATCTTCCTCTTCCATAGCTTCCTTTGTTGAAGCCTCTTCCTTTCTGATTTCTAGGGTTCCTAAAACAATTCCTAGTTGTGTGGTTAGTCAATCCATATATGGGACATGGAGAGGTGCTTTGAAATCTCCCCCTACCTTGTCTACCTCCTCCGCCTCTTTCTCTTGTACCTCTACCTCTTCCAAAAAAGTTAGCTTGGGACGTATTAGCTTCATCATCATATTTCTTGTCTTTACCTTTGCCATCCTTAATCTTGTTCTTATCAGTGTATAGGGTAGAGGATTGATTACCTTTTGAGTTGTCATTGTTTTTCACAAGCTTGGCTTCATGAGTGAATACCTGTCCCATTAGAGTATTGAAGTCAGGTACCTGCATGTCCATGTATAGATCCATTGCAGTAGTGAATGCTTCCCACTTGTCATCTACTTTGATTCCATTGACCACTTGTCTCACAATTTGCTCCTCATCAATGACTTCTCCAATGCTTCCAAGTTGATCAGCTAAGTCCTTCATTTTAGTGACATAATTAGTCACATTCTGTTTGGGCATCTTCTTGAGTGTTGTGACATCCACAGTTGATTCTTCCTTCCTCTAGTGCTTGAAGAGAAAAATGCTTCAAGTGCATTCCCGGTTTCTTGTGATGTCTTACAATTTCCAATATGTTGGAGTAAGAAATCAAAAACTGAGCAGAGAAGGTAGGACCTGGCCAATGCATCCTTTGAACACCATGTTGATAACCTTTCTTGTTGTTCTTGAGTGGGTTGCCCTTTGCTTCTAAGTATTGGCATTAACTCATCTCCACATATGTAACCATAAAGATTTCTACCTTGTAGATATGCTTCCATTTTAATACACCAAGCAGAGTAATTACCTCGATCCAATTTGTCAATGGATGATGGGAATCCATCTCCCATGTTGAGTTAATGATTGCTCTGATACCACTATGAGGAGATGGTTGGATACACTCCAGAAATGAGCCGGTGCTGCACAAATTCTGATCTACACCTGCCAATGTTACTTCAGATTACCTTAGTAGACACCTTTAGCTTCCCAAATATGCACTTGAACCCATAATGTGCTTTGGAGCATCACCTTCAAATAGCTGCATGAAAAAAAACTACTTCCAATGTTGAACAATTGTAAAAACTTGCTATTTATGGACTATAACCTACTCAATGTTTCATTCAAAGCTCACTCATTGATTACAATTGATTCCAGAGCTTTTATCCATATCTAGTTTGACCCCTAAGCTTGCTATAGGAAGTTATTTCACTAATTTAGGATGAGTATATGCTGAGAAATAATCTTAAGAAGTTAGTGGTGTAATCCCGATATTTTAGGAGGATGACACATAGTAGACATAGGCAGATTATAATGAATATATCTCGCAGATCCCTGAACCAAATGACATGAAAGTTGATATCATAGAACTAGAAGATGCATCTACCAAGCTTAATCACAGTAAAAGAATAGCAACAGGTAATAGTGAACATAAGATAGTTGCATAATCTGAAACAAATGTATATTGTATTGAATGTATGATACAAAGGAGATGTTGTAGGCTTACTCATACATGTGTGGACTAAGTGTTCCCACAATCTTGAAGCTGAATGTTTCCTTGATGTGCTCTAACTTCTGTGACTAAAAGTCACGCGTTTTTATAGATGAATTCAAATTTGAATTTGGAATCTGCCACCTAAAAGTGATCCTATCTTTTAGCCTTCTAATTAATTTGATTCCAATCACTTGGTTGTTGTGAATTACAAATTGTAACCCTACGAGATTCTCATAGGCTTTGCCTTTTACATTTATCTTGAGTTAAACTCAAGATATTTACAAGAGGTGTTCACATATGACTTATGAATATTCATGATCAAGATATGAAGTAAACCTTGAACTTTTGGTCAAGCATCAAGGTTGCCAAATGTACCAACACAATCCACCAGTTCTTTCGAATCCACTCATTTCTAGTAGATATTTCTAGATTAGGTAGCTTCGGAAAACTTTTTTTAGTTGGTAAATAGGTGGCTCTAACAAAATCACATAACCCGATGTAAGCCTGTTGATCTTCAAAAAGCAACAAGACGTTGCTTAGATGGAGATCGTTATGGGATATATTACAAGTGTGTAAAAATAATATTGTTTGTAATAGGCTGTTGATCAGCTTCCAAATATTTGTTTTCATGGTTGTTATATCTCCTTCTGTGTCCTTCACACCTCTACTTTGTGGTACGTTTAGGTATTCCTTCTTCATTCTTTCTAGCCACATGTCCAATGTACCACCATTCCAAAATTTGAAAATGAGGCATACACATTTGCCATGGTGTGTAGCCAAACCAAGTGGACTAATAATTCCACTATGCTTAATAGATAACACTATGGCTTCATTGATGGCTTCATTTTCTCGTGTTTGTATGTCAGCACCATGTAATTTGAATAGCTTGGCCACAAACACTTCATTCCTGAATCTCGGGTGGGATATCTTGACTTTATGGATCATTCCATATTTTCCTTCCCGCACGCGAGCTGCATCTTTGAAAAGAATAGAGAATTATGGGAGCAAACAAAGACTATTTGATGTTTGATCTCCCATATTCGCATATGTATCTCTTGTATTTGGATCTTCTTGTGCTCTCACAAGGTGTTCAATCGTGTCTGGTTTTAATTGCTTTCCTCTCTTCATAGTTTGATAATGTAAATCGATAAATTTAATTTTATCAATGAATTTGGGCATACTGGTGATATCCACCGCCAATGACTCTGCTACTTTGATGATTTGTCCAAAGATACATGTAAGTTCTTTTGACATCTGTCATCTAAGACCTGTGCTCAACTACACACAGTGCCCAATTTGTTTTCAATATTAATAAATGTTTTTCTAGATAATTGCGCAATGAAATCTTTGTAACTAGAAGTGTCCATGGCTATAGTGATTTCATCTTCTCTCATTTGATACATGTAAGAGCACACAAATTCTTCTAAAAAAATTTGCTCCTGCTTGTTTCTTTTACGTGCCATCTGTACAAAAAATAAAATATACTATCAGTAAGTGTATCGATAAATAAATCAATAGTATCTGTACAAAAATGATGGACATATGCATAGTTAAATAACTATATTTTTAATTAAGTATAAAGTGTAATTATAATCTTGAAGTGAATCTTGTGAAGAGATGGATAGATATGTGCTTGAAGATGAAGTGGTGCTGTAAAATCCTTGATCTACATCAGCCAAATGAACTCCAGGAGTATGTGGTGGGCCCTTTTACCTTTCCAATGGATGTGTTAGACACCCTATGCACCTTGGAAGATCAATCCCAAAAAGATAGATCAAAACAGATGAGCTAGAATTAATTGAGAGGTGAAAAACTTGCTATTTTGATTCATACACCTCTCTAGTGTTTTGAATAATTCTCTGAGCACAGCAGTAATTAGCTTAATTCCTTTTGGGGAACTCTAATTAACTTATAGAGCTAACATTCAAGAGTAATCTCATCAGAAATAGTGAATCACACAATGAAAATGAAGTTTAACAAGTTATGACATCATCTCGATTTTCATGGGCTGCAACAATACTTAGATGAGTAAGCAGAAAAATGATCATAACTCAAGATTTGAGTATTCAATGATTATAAAATTTTGTATGCTCATAATAGATAGCATGTTGAATTCAAAAAGCTTTAATTCATCCAAATGGATGAAGTACACGGGAGAACCAGCTCTGACAAGTTGACTGAAAAAATCAAAACTCTATAGAGAAGTGAATATGAATAGACAGGGTTGACTTCAACTAAACATAACTCAAGATTGAGAACTCCAATAGCAACCAAATTTTGTGAGCACATAGTAGACTCTAAAAGAAAACTTTAGCAAGTTAAATCATTGAAAAGGATGCACCACATTGAGATAAATGATCTCTTCAATCTGACTGAAAAATCTGAGAAGCATATTAGTGAAGAGTAGACTCACACAACCATGAAGGTATGAACTTGTACGATCATAAATATGACTTTATATTGATTGTAGAATACCATGAACTTACAGATACATGTGTGTGCCTTGTATCCACACTTGATATAGCATATATCGCAGCTTATGGACGTCTCTAAAAGTGCGACTAAACTATCATGTATATATAAAGAGTTTTGGAGCCAAGATTTGAATTTGAATCTTGCTCACCTAAAAGTAGTTTCCTATTTTCTGGAGATTGATTGATTCTCCAACCTCCAGATCAAGAATTCGTGGCTTCTGTCTCTATTTTTATCAAGTGAAATCAACTACTTTGATTCCTCTGACTTTTACATCAAGTAAATGATCAAACAATTACAAGGGTGAGTTCACAAGTGAACTCTTAGATTTCCATACATTGTCTTCTCTTAGAAACTCAAGCCAGTACTTAGGCTTGTAATGAATTTGTTCCAACAGCTCCCCGTCAAGCCAAGTATGCTTGAGGTCTTCAATCTTCAAGAATAACCTGCAATCCAATCATAGCCTTGAATTTGCAAAGTTTTGTACCATCCAATGCTTTGGTCAAAATATCTGCACATTGTTGATGAGTGGACACATATCATATCTGAATCTCTTTGCTTAGAACCTTTTCTCTTACATAGTGATAATGAACTTCAATGTGTTTACCTTGCATGAAAAATAGGGTTAGCAACTAAATGAATAGAACTGATGTTGTAACCAAAAATAGTTGGAGTTCCAAACTCGAATCCAAGATCTTTGAATAATGTCTTCATCCACATAGCTTCTTGTGTAGTTATGGCTAGACCTCTGTATTCAGGTTCAATAGAAGAGAGAGAAACTATGGGTTGCTTCTTGGATGACCATGAAATAAGCTTTGAACCTACAAAGGTAAGATAACCTGAAGTGCTCCTTCTATCTTCTTTGGAGCCAACCCAATCTATATCACAAAATAGCTTCAACCCTAAATCAGATACATAAGGATAATAAATCCTTCATTTATGGTTCCATTGAGATATTTGAGTATCCTCTTAGCAGCATCCATGTGTGGTTTCCTTGAAATCTGCAGAGAAGTGAATATGAACAGATAGGGTTGACTTCAACTGAACATAGCTCAAGACTGAGAACTCCAATAGCAACCAAATTTTGTGAGTATATAGTAGAATCTAAAAGAAAACTCTAGCACGTTAAAGCATTGAAAATGATGCACCACACTGAGCGAAATGATCTCTACAATCTGGCTGAAAATTTTGAGAAGCATAACAGTGAAGAGTAGACTCACACAACCATGAAGATATGAACTTGTATGATCAAGTATGAATGTATAATGATTGTAGAATACAATGAACTTATAGATACATGTGTGTGCCTTGTATCCACACTTGATATAGCATATAGCTTAGCGTATGGATGCCTCTAAAAGTGCGACTAAACTGTCATGTATATATAGAGAGTTTTGGAGCCACGATTTGAATTTGAATCTTGCTCACCTAAAAGTAGTTTCCTAATTTTTTGAGATTGATTGATTCTCCAACCTCCAAATCAAGAATTCTTGGCTTCTCTCTCTATTTTTATCAAGCGAACTCAACTACTTTGATTCCTCTTACTTTTACATCAAGTAAATGATCAAACAATTACAAGGGTGAGTTCACAAGTGAACTCTTAGATTTCCATACATTGTCTTCTCTTAGAAACTCAAGTTAATACTTAGGCTTGTAATGGATTTTTTCCAACAAATCTATGTAACTATTAAGAATGTAGTAGTCAAAGAATCAGACATTTATAATATTTCATATACATTCCCTATACTATGTATGAGTTTTGTCACATAACTATATATAACTATTGTGATAGTAAGAGTCAAAGAATCAGATAATCACAATAGTTTCTATACACCTTGTGACCTACACTAAGTATTCTCATCGGACTTTAAGTGACTATTGTGATGGTAAGAGTTAAAGAATCTAACAATCACAATAGTTTCTATACACCTTGTGACCTACACTAAGTGTTCTCATCAGATCTAAGTGACTATTGTGAGAGTAAGAGTCAAAGAATTAGACAATCACAATAGTCCCTACACAGTCCCTATACTATTGAGAGAGTAGGAATCGAGGTGGTAATTCAAACAATCTCAATAGATCTTTTACTATGTCCTATACTATTCTGAGAGTAAGAATTGATGTAGCGAGTCAGACAATCACAGTAGTGGTTTATTTTTAAATGTTTCTCATCGATGTATACAGGTAAGAAACGCTTGCGCGAATCCAACATGTATACAATTGATGATTAAAAGACACAAAACAAATTATATAAATAGAAATCGAGCATATGTAAGAGAAAAATATGCGAATCATACCATACGCATGATATAATTAACCAAACAATAAAATAAACAATAAATAAAAATTAAAACAATACCTCAATGATCGAAAAGGAAGCTCTCTGATAAAAACTACAGGCTTAAAGCTCTCTAGTACATCAATGAAGCACGTGCAGAATAAGTTTTTCGATCGAATGTAAAAATATATATTTTTCTGCTAGAAAACGCTTTTCGATGGAAAGCGCTTTCGATCGATAAATATTTTGATCAAAAGCGCTTTCGATCAGAAAGCACTTTCGATAAAAAATGTTTCGATAAAAAACGTATCCGTTCGTTGTTTTTTAGTGTTTATTTGGAAAATCACGAATAAGGCGAACATATTCCGTATTTTTTTATTATTTGATCGAATAAATACAACCTAGCTTTAGGGTTTACATATTCACATTAGTGTTTTTAGGCCACTCCAGGTTTTAATTGACCTAGGGTATTAAGCGTTAAGGGACATTGGGTAGGCACATTGCGGTGCCATTGAGATACATGCAAACAATTTTTATGTATACATGATTTGGTTTTCAAAGGTAATATACACAAGATTTTTAGCCCAATTATGATTTTCCATACATATGCATTAGGGTTTGATACACATGAACAAGGGTGCACATACATTCATGGGTTCACAAACACATATATAGTTGGAGTTTCTCATCACTCACTCACTCAAAGACATGCTTTGAGAATTTCGCTTCTCTCACCATGACAAAAACACTCATCATTCATGGGAGTATTTGTCTTTGTAGGAAGAGGATTAAACATACCCTTATGTATGGATCTATTGTATGAAAGCTACATTCTTTGTAGAGAGGATGATTCGGGGATATTATCTCTTTAGATGATTCTTTTACAAATGGACGGACTTTCAAAGGAAAGTGGGAGAATGGAAAATGTAGGACTTGGACTATCCAATTATGTGTATGTGTATATGTGTTTTCGTACATGTGTGTGGATGTGTTTTTGAGTATATGTGTGTATGTGTATGTATATTTGTGTTTATGTCTAAGTCCATGTGTATGTATATGTGTGAATGTCTATGTGTGTATCCAAGTGTGTTTATATGTGTGTATGCAAGTGTAATTGTGTGTATATATGTGTATGTGCATGTATGCATATATATGTGTACATGTTTATGTGTGTATGTATGTATCCATATGCTTGTGTATGCATGTGTCCATATCTTTAAGTGGGAGTGTATGTGTGTACCTCTTTCTCTCTCTCTCTATCGATGGATGGAAGAGCTCTCTCTCTCTATATATCTATTGAAGATCTCTCTCTCTCTCTCGCTCTCTCTCTCTCTCTCTCTCTCTCTCTTTATATCTATCTTCTCCTCTCTCTCTCTCTCTCTCTTGGAATCCTTTCACAAATGTTCCCGGAGAATTCCTTTTTTTTGTCCTTGAAAAAATGTTGCATAAGCAATGCTCTAGCTTCACATGTAGTTTGGGAGCATTGTTAGGAGCATTTTTACTAGAGGATGCTATCAGTGATGCCTCTCTATCAATGTTGCATAAGCAAAGATAACCGTAGGTTATGCAATGGTCCCCTCTTTGTCTGGCATCATTGCTTATGCAATGCTATGGTTTCATAGCATCACATAAGCAATGGTTCGCAATTGTTTTTTCAATTTGGGACATTGTTATACCCCTCCTCTATGTTAGTGAAAGTTAAATTTCTTCTCTAAGTTCATATGTAAATTTGGTTCTATCTCTAGGTTTTTTATAGTAGAGATTGAATTTAACTTTAGATATTAGTTCCTTACGTCGAAACCTACTTCTAGGGTTTGCATTCTTTGATTTTCCTCTTCATAGTTGTAGAGGGTTTAACAAAGACTATGATTGTAGTACTCCTAGTGAAGGGACGTTCTTCCTTAGGGAAGTATACGCTGTAATATGACTATGCAGGTATCACAAGAACCTACAATGCCATTTTGCACCTTGAGTGTGCTTCCTTCTTAGTTTTGTATTCTTTCTAGATTTACTATAATGAGGAACTAATCTTACCTTTGGAATATGTCTTCCTCGTACCATAATCCTGTTGCTTTGTGGTTTGCTCAATTGAAAATTTTGGTTGTCTTCAAATTGCACATCTTGCAAGAATGATTCTTCTTCATTAAGTCTTGCACTTATCTCATGCTTTAGGATTGGATCCATGGTCCATTCTGACAAGATTTATGGAAAGAGAATTGCCTTAGGTACCATTGAGTCATGGGGTGTAACCTACGGTTCCTTGACGTGTTCTGCATATTCTAAAACAACATCCAAATAACCATTGATCCTTGTTTGTTCATCTAGAGAAAGGACTTGCAAATAAGTGCTATGTAGAGGCCACTTTGCCACTTGGAAAGCACAAAAGACTACATTCTAACAAACATTCTAACCAAGGAAATCTTTAGAGAGAGAGAGAGAGCTCTAAACAATTCAAAAACTTGAAGCTAAGAACAGGTGAATGTTTTTACGAATTGCATACCAGGACTAAAGCACTTATCTCTTGATTGCAACATGCTCTAGGTTATTTCTAGTGACTGCAACATGCTCTAGGTGATTTCCTAGTGAAGAAAGGGATAGAGAAAGCTCTTCCTAGATCATCCTAATAAAATCTCAGGGAGTCTCTTAGACTTGATGTCACACTCAACAACTTCGTTGCATCTTCCTTGCGCATAGAGGAAGCTACAATACATTTTGAAGGAGGTACTCACCAAACTATGCAATGGGTTCAGATCCTATTGAGAAAGTCAGGAGTGAGCTGGAAGTAGTATAAAAGCAACAAGTTCACCATGAGGAGAAGGTCATGCCACAACCGTCATGCCATAATTATGATGAAGTAGCTCAACTTTTTATTGAAATAGAAGAGTTTCGGACCATGCAAGATGTACATAGGAAGGTTTGGTGCACCATATGCAATAACACTAGAGACTCCAATATGAATTGTCCTAACAAGGTAAGCTGCTAGTTTTGTGGCAAGGGTGGTCATGAGATAAGGGACTCCTAATACCTCAAGGGAGCATAGTGGAAAGGTAACACTCAAACCCTTGATTCATTTTATGCTAGTACTTCTTACAATGTGAATAATAGAGATGAAAATCATTCAAGTTTGCCAAGTTATAGTAGACGATTAATGTGCTATGGCTATGGAGAATATGTTCATATGTAGATGAAATGCTCCCTAATAGAGGGCACATCTACATGTGAACATATTTGAAATGCTAAAGATCATAATACAAGAGATTGCCCAAGAGATCGTGTTGCTCCAATCCACATGATTTTAGTTTCTCCACCAACAGAAGGTATG
Organism: Ceratopteris richardii; assembly: GCA_020310875.1. Taxonomy (NCBI): domain Eukaryota; kingdom Viridiplantae; phylum Streptophyta; class Polypodiopsida; order Polypodiales; family Pteridaceae; genus Ceratopteris; species Ceratopteris richardii. The sequence continues at coordinate 137,535,836 of CM035416.1, forward strand.
ACTACCCAATCTTATGTTGTTCATCATCCATAGCACCCATGATGACTTGAGCCAGAAAACTGATGGCATCATACATGGAGGAACAAATTGTACTTAAGGAAAGAGAAGAAGAAAAGAAGGCTAATTTGAAGGCTCAAGTGGTCATTGAAGAGGCCAATGACATGGTTAAGACTTCATTGAACGAGGAATCTGCCAAGTCTCAAGAAGACAAAGAGGTGATAAATATTGAAGAAATCTTGAAAAGGGATTCACCACAAGGTTAGTCTCTTTCAACTCATAAAAATGGACTCAAAGGTGAGAAGTGACTTACTAAAGGTCATAGAGTCACCCTACGTAAGTTCGCCACCAAGTATAGATGGCTTTATGGTAGATATTCTTTCTACACCCTTGGAAGACTATCAAAGTTCATGTCTATCTATTTCCATTAAAGATGAAGTTTTGACGGGTATTATCATAGATGGAGGCTCCAACATCGATCTGATGTTTGATTTTACAATGAAGAAATTGAAATTGGACCTCGCCAAGGTGGCACCCTTTACTAGCACATTAGCACATCATTGAAAAGGTACAAATGATAGTGCATGGTAGTCAGTTTATCTTAGATATCTTTTTGTGATTGCCATACCATAGGAAACCTCTTATCCTCTACTTTTGGGAAGGCCTTTGCTAAGGCAAGAACAAGCACTATAAGATTGGGGAAGGATCCAATTATGGATTTCTTGGAAAACTAATAATCACTTACAATTACATTTAGAGGAGGGATGTGACACTTCGAAGGCAATTGGGTATATATTAGACACTCAAGTAATGCCTTCTCTACCCCATGTAGAGGATAATCTATTAAATTGGATGATGGGTGGTGTAGTGTTCCACTATTGAAATTAGTGCGTTAAATGAAGAATTTGTAGAAGAAGCCCGAGGAGGCCTGAAAGAGTCAAAGAATATAAATTTACACTTGAACACTAATAGAGGAGTTAAGGTAATTCATTGCAAGAGACAAGAAGTAGTGGTCTAAATAGAGCCTCTAAGGACCATAATTGGGCAGTTTTCACAAAATGGTCCTTCTTGGCAAGAGTTAATAGGCAGTAGTCCCCTAGGCTAAAATGAGTTCATTCCCTCTCTCAAATTGACTACCTAATTGAAATAAAATGGCCAATTTCAATTTCTGAAGGGATCTTCTACATTCATTTTTTCTTTAAATACTTGTTCAATGTTTTGGTTTTCTACTTTTAATTTTCCACTTTTACTTTAGTCAATACGTTTATTTTGATTTTCAATTGGCAACGTGCTATTTTGTTCATCTGTTTTCCTTTTGCCATATTTTTTTCTTGGTCATGGGTTTCAAATTCTTTTATACAGATTTGGTTTAGTTGTTTTTCTATTCAAAGTATTCTTTCATCCCATCGCTTCCTACATTCAAATGTAAAGGTGATTGTTCTTGATAATTACAAGTTTTCTTTGATTTCAAATTTATTTTATGTCTACAAGCATATTCATGTGCCCTATAATCCCAAAACGTATGACTATATTGATTGAACCAAAAACATCGTAGAGGTTTATTCTCTAACCTATTTGACTTTCTAGGTGTCACTCTAGGGATGGATCTTATAAGGTCAAATGAGTGTTTTTTTTATCAAACATATATGCAAACATAACGTGTATTCTTACCTCATGTCTTGATTATATTTCAATAATTGAAGTTCTTTATTGCATTGCTCAAATGTTCAAACCTACTTTTCAATCCAGAAATTTCATGATCCATTGTCTCTTTTAAGTTTTTAAGCCTGATGCCCATTATTTGCATAGTCTAGAGATGACATGTATGGTTTTAGTTGAGTTTAATATGATTTTAAATTTTTTTTGTATAGATTCATTGCATCTGATCTCCATTTCTTTAAACCTTTCTTCATATTCTTTTATTTTTCCTTTGATCAACCAATTCACATACAATTCTTTATCTTGTGTGCTATGTTTAATGAATCTCTTTTGGTTATGCTGATTATATTCCGTCCCAAATTCTTTAATTAACTCGACCATAAACACATTCCAAGCCATGTTTTTATGATCTTGAATATGCTTATTAATTGATCCTTTTATAATTCTTTCAAAATATGTACTTATCATAGTTTCAAGTAGACCATGAATTCTAGCATGATCTTCAAAAGTACCCTTATATTCACTGACATTAGTACTTGTGATTGTTCCTTTCCCCTTAAGGACTAGTTGAGCTACTTTTCAGACTTGATATTCAATGTTCATAGTGTAAAATATATTTTCTAGTTTCAATTGTCCCTTTGTACCCATCACTCACTTATATTTTGTGCTAATGTAACTAGTGATCGATTCTTGTTGAAATGCAACCAAAGATAGAATAAAAACAATGCCTTTGTGATAATGTTTGGATGGTGTTAAATGCAAGCATATGATGTAAAAAATTGAAACTTTTTTTATGTTTTGATGTGCAATAAAAAATGCAAGCAATTTAGAGAAACTAGGAAGTGCAATTATGCACATGATTGTTTTATTTTTTTCAACAATCCAAGTATGAAAATAAAGCAGAATGTTTAAGTATATTTGAATTTCAAATGTGCACAACTTGGTGGAATTTAAAACAATTGTTACCTTAGCTTGGCTTCAAAAAGGGGCCAAAGTGAGTGCAAATAAGTGAAAATTCTATATGCACTTTGAAGAATAAGTCCTAAATGAAGGAAGAAATATGTGAGCAAATGTGAAAAAGTGTCAATTTTCTCAATGAAAATGTAAACAGATGATGTAAAGACTTCTCCAAGCTTTCATGGAGGTGCTCAGGTCATAACACTAGCCCTTAAAAACAAGGAAGCCTTAAAGACTCTTGCTTAAGCTCCTTAAGAGACATTGGTCCACAAGGATCATATTGGTCCATAGGGATCATTCCATGTGTATGTGGGACGAGGGCCAACCATAGCCAAGGTCCCAAGCTTAGGGGATATCCTAAGGTATGTAGTAGGAATGGGGATAAGTGCTGCATGATGGCCACATGGTAGCACTAGACCATTTCCAGATCAATACTATTTTTAGAATACACACATCATTCACATCATTCACAAATCTTATATCTGAGAGAGCTTTCTCATACTTGGTATCATAGCATATAACTAAATTTAGACGAGTTCATGGGAGTTTTTTTTAGGTGTGTTTCTTTTCATTGTGGTTTTTTGCATCATATCTATCAGATTCTTTGTGTGTGTGAGGAGGAGCCAATCGTGCGCTTTGTCACTGAGCTTGATGGAGCAAGAGAGCAAAAGAATTGGGCTTTTGGAAGGAGCACAGAGAGGCCCATAGGGCTCACCCCTAACCTACAGCCCCACGTGCACGTGTCCAAGCCCTTAGCCGCCCGTGAAGGCCTTCCTGAATTTCAAACCAGTGTTGCTCGTGATCCGAGAGAGAGAGAGAGAGAGAGAGAGAGAGAGTGCTGCTCGTGATTCGAGAGAGAGAGAGAGAGAGAGAGAGAGAAACGAGGCTCTTTTTGAGCCCTTCCTCCTTGTGTTCTCTTCCTCTATATATACATGCATTCAGCGCTTACAGCATGTTATATGGGATTAATGCTTTGCTATGTATGCATTCATGGTCTCCTTTCTTACATACGAAAGATAAATCAACTTCTCTCTTGCCTTTCATAGTCCAGAGCTCACCAATTTAGAATCTTTGCACTACATAATGTCACCTATTTGGCCATAACTTGGGCATACCAATTCCAATATCATATATTTTTATTGATATGGATTGCTTTCTGAGATCTCTTTCTAGGGCATGGTCAGAAGCCATCTTTTTTATTCAGTTCAAGTCTTTTTCAGAGTTTTGAGTTTGATCCTCTGTCATCATCGACCCTCATTTGAGCATCTTATTGGGGCAACACCTATCCGGCTATTCTTGGAAAGATGAAAGAAAGGAGTGTGGGTCATCCTCAACACTTGCACCCACTGGCATATCATCTCTTTGAGCTTCAGATAATTTTTTATGTCAATTATTATGTGTTCCTACTTTCATTTTGCTTTATACTACATATAGGAACTGCATATGTGCATAATATCTATAGTATACGCATAGTTAAGGACATTGCCTAGTCTTCTATGGTGCAAGAATTCTTATTTGCAGGTATAGGTAAGTATCTTTCTTACAGATTCAATGAGGAAAGCGAAAAAATTTATCAAGGTGTGTAATCTTGTTCGATTAATTTGTAGTTAGATTGTGCCTACTAGCACTATTATCGCGGAAACTGCATGTTGAGTAATTAGTATAATTTTTTCGATTTTTAATTTACTCCATTATTTTGTTAAAAATTTTAGAATGTAGTATGCATATTCATTAAAGAATATCAAGAATACTAAAGGTTTCTTATTTTATCATTTTCATTTAAGCAAAGGCTTGCAACTTGTTTATTTTCCATTGTCACGTATTTACTTTAGGCATACATAGAGTGTATTATTTGCAAAATAATATATATATATATATATATATATATATATATATATATATATATATATATGTGTGTGTGTGTGTGTGTGTATATATATATATATATATATATATATATATATATATATATATATATATATATATATATATATATATATATATATATATATATATATATATATATATATAACAAAAATTATAAAGTGACCAAAACCCATGTCCTAGAATGGAACCTGGATCATCCTCACCTATTAGGAAAGGTAAACTCATGGAACAACACCCCATAGATTCCATTCAGACCATGAGTACTAGGATTACCAATCTAGAGAGCAAACTTTGCGAGATATTGGCACACATGAGTGGGTCTAAGAGGACTTCCTAGCAATCAACATGTCATCAAAATAAATTTTCAAGCATATCAACTTGCCATATGAGCATCTCTTTGTGTAGAGATAGTGATCATCATTGCTTTGAAAATAGCCTTGAGACTTCATAAAAGCATCAAACTTTTGGTACCATTGTCTAGGGGGTCTGTTTAAGTCCATATAAGCTCTTCTTTAGCTTATAAACTAGACTTTCTTTGCCAATAGCTACTTAATACTCTAGTTGTTCCATATAGATCTCATCTGTAAGATCTCCATGCGATAACATAATTATCATATCCATTTGGACAAGCTCTAAGTCGTCCATTGCAATGAATCCAAGCAACATGCACAAGGTAGTCATCTTGACCACTAGAGAGAAGACTTACTCAAAATCAACACCATGTTGTTGCTTAAAACCCTTGGCAACAAGTCAGTCTTTAAACTTTGGAGAAGTACTATCTTATGTGAATTTCAACTTATAATATACCCATTGATTACAAGGAATTTTAAATGTCCAACGGAGTGGGAATTGAACCCAGGCATTTTGCCTCACGGCGTTCAATGGATATCGCTACACTAGACCCATTTGGACTGACCACTATATAGTTGACCAAACCAAAAATCTGGAAGAATTGAACCAAAGTATCCTCTACAAAATGAGCATATGAACACTATCAAAATCTCATAAAACTTCAAGTACTGACATGTTTACATGCAAAGTGAATCACTCACTCCACTACATAGAATCACTTACCCAAAAGAAGCCAACTAGGCTTATCAAGCACCTATGAACAACTATCATACATCTCCTATGGTGAGGCTGGGTAAGTCTTCCACTTGCATCACCGAAGACACCTCGACATCTCGGATTCTCCAAATTAAGAAAAAATCACCACGAACCTCTTTATCAAACCTAAAAGGATTTATGAAAAAAACATATCCGCTATATCAATGACCAAATGGACGTACATAAGTGGTATCCAGAAAAGCATACGTAGTGTGTATGTGCTCAATATAGGGAGTAAAATGGCACTAAAAGGCTGAATTCACTTCCCAAACGTTGGCCAATAAACCTGCACATGTCTCTCAACTTTGTTCTTTAGGCTCAAAGAAGTGCATAGACTTGCAGTGGCTGCTCCCACCACAAATAAAACATGTAGGTTAACTAGTGTGGCTAAAAACACAACCCCAAAAGGTGAACATTCATTGTCAAAGAAGTACAAAGAACACTTCTTTTGATGTTCTTGGACCTCTTTCAGGAGAACTATGCACGAAAAAAATCCATTTGAGGTGTCCTATAGCTTGTTGGAAAGCTTATGAACCATACTAACTGTGGCTAAAGGGTTAGGTGATATTGATCAGTGTAAAGTAGGTGAATGAGAGTTTTGTTGCAAGGTAGTAGAAAATGTGTATGAAGGGACCTAGGAATTGGGTTCATTAGACTTCCACTATGCAAATCTCAGGGATTAAATTCCATCACATATATAGGTTTTCAAGGATAGTTCATCAATGGTGGTTACGAGTTGATGATGCCATGGATGATGAAATCCATTTGAAACATGATCTCTTGATGTCAAAATCAAGCAAGAAGATAATCAATCTTAAGGTTTTGGCACATTACCAACAAAATGGAAGCACTGCTTTCTCCAATTGTTTAACCAATCATGAGATATGGAAGTCACATGGAATATGAGGTTTAGGATGGTTTCCTTTGTCCATGAGAGAAGGATATGGAAAGGAAGAGGTTATTGCTAGGGTTACCAACCCTCTATAGCCAAAACCCTAAGAATTTGTGTGAAGCTTGTCAATTGCATAAGCAGTCTAGGTCACCTTTCAAGAAGAACAATTATGTAAGATATCATCCACTTGAGCTAATCCATACAATTGTTGGGGGGGGGGATCTAAGAAGGAGCATTCAATTGGAAGTAATAGGTATTTTGTAACTTTCATTTATGGTTTTCCAAGAATGACTTGGCTTTATTGTATGAACCATAAATGAGATGTCGTTTACTACTTTAGGAAGATCAAAGCCATTGTAGAAAAGGAATGTGGAAGGTATATTAACTACTTTAGGTGAGAGAGAGGGGGAGAATAATTCTCTCATGAATTCGCAAATTTCGTTGAAAAAAATGGTATCAGGAGACAAATCAAATGCAGATACACACACAACAAAGTGGTGTTGTAGAGAGGAAGAATGGGTACAATGCAAAATGTCCTAGGGCCATGATGAAGGAGGTAGGTATGGCTAATTGCTATTGGGCGGAACAACCACTCCCACATACATCATAAAGAGAGCTTCCACACCAAGTATACATGCTACCACACCTTATGAAGCTTGGTATCATAGGAATAAATATTAATCTGACTTGATATTCTTTGGTTGCACATCTTGTGTATTCATTCCATTTGAATTATGGAGCAAGCTTGACCATAGATCATATATTTGTGTTTTTATAGGATATGTAGGTGAAACAAAGGGCTATAGAATCTATAACCCCACAAAAAAGGAACTATCAAGGGATGTAAGATTTGATGACCTTCTACCTTGATATGCTCCAAATAGATATATGGAGGTCAATGAACATGAAGAAGGGAAGATTTCAATTCAAGAACCAAAAGGTATGGTCCTTAGTATACCAAAGGATTTGAGTATTCATCATCATGCAATGAAGGTTCTCAATGATGCAAGGAGCAAGGGTAAGGAAAAAATCATAGAGATAGAAGGAGAAGCAGTTGATGGATAGAGATCAATGCAAACCATCATGGAAAGAAGGGGGAGAGCTCAATGTTCAAAAATAAATATCAAAATCAATAGAATGGTGAGATATGAAGGTCTGATAGTGTAAGGGTATCTAGTTCAAAGACTTACCTATGATTAAATTATGGCTAGAAACCATGCTTATATGAGCAAGGTTGATGAAGAACCCACATGCTTTGAAGAAGAAAGCACATGGAGAGAATGGAAAGAAGCTATGTAGGAGGACATCAAAACTTTGTAGGATAATCCCATTTTCACTCTTGCGTCAAGGAACAAGGATATGAACATAATTGGAAACAAGTGGGTTTATAAGTTAAAGAAGCACTTAGATGGTAATATTGCTAGGTATAATCCTATTTTGTTAGCCAAAGGGCTAAATCAGACATACACAGTAGACAATGAAGAGACATTTAGCTTGATGGCTAAGATGATTACCATCAAAAAAACCATCATTGTTGTTGCAGCAAGAAAGAATTGGAAGATGTATCGACTTGATGTGACAAATGCATTTTTTAAAGGAGAACTAGAGGATTCTCTAAACATGCACCAACCAATAGTGTTTGAAGACAATTTAGGGATGATTATGTTTGGAGGTTAAACAAAAGCATGATATGGTCCCAAGAAAGCCCTAAGAGCATAAAATCAAAGGCTTGTAGACTATGTGCTTAGTTGTAAATACAATCAAAGAAAAGCAGATCCATCATTGTTCTACTTATGTGTATATGCAGATGATTTGATTATTACAAGTGACTATGAAGAAGGATTCAAAGACATCAAAGAAAGAATTGCAAAGGAGTTTAATCTTTTAATACTTGTAGATCTAAGGTAATTCTAAGGTATTGAAGTTATATAGAAGGAAAATGGTATTTGTTTATGTAGAGAAAGTCTATACCTCATGTATTGATGAAGTATGGACTAACAAAATGCAAGCCATTGAGATATCCAATGGAGTTTTAAGATCAAGTTTTGTAGAGGTGCATAGTGCACTTCTTGAATCATGCCACCATCATAAGGACTAACCTAGCATATAGAATTGTGTGCTGCCTCAATTCATGTACACACCTATAATTCCACATTTACTTGCAGCAAAAAGAGTACTTAGACATCTTAAAGGTACACTGAATGAATATCTTTTCTATCCTTTTAAGATGATTTGGAGGTGAAAACATATACAAATGATGATTGGGTTGTTGCAAAGAAGATAGGAGGAGTATTAGTGGATATGGAATTATTCTTGACGAAACAATTATCTCTTAGATGACAAAAAAGAAACCTAGAGTTTCCCTATCTTCTATAGAAGCTGAACATGGAGATTTACCCTAAGTTACATGTGATTGTATGTGGCTCAACAAGCTCATGGTTGAGATAATTTTGTAAGCCAATCAATTTCCAATCATGTGTGATAACTTGAGTAGTATCTAACTATGTGTGTGGAAAGGGGGTTTTTGAGGAAGTATGTTTCCTTCTTAACTTATTATTTTGATGAATCTAATTATTCACCTGTGAAGTCCATACACCATACTCTCAGTATATATATTTTTTCCCATCCATCCATAACTATTGCACCTCTTTTTCCCTCTTCCAAAATGCGAATTTCTTAGATTTAGGTGCTGAAAGTTTTTCTCAAACAGTGATGGAAGGGGGTTTTGTGGAGCTTCAAACTCCCATAATATTGAGGTATATTTTGGATTTATTAATTTTATATGAAATTCCATACACTAGACTATGTGTGCCAATGATCTTTCCTACCAAATTAAGAAAAATCCTGCTTCATTTCCCTTTCCCAAAATGGTTACTTATCCAAAATAGCTCCTGAAATTTTATGTAAAAATCTTTAAAAATGGCTATTTTGGAGGCACCTAAAGCTTATGTTTTCTTGTAATTTGAGGGAATTCTTAACTCAAGATGAGATATACCTCATCTCTCCATATATATGATTTCCCCCAAAGGGCTTAGTTCCCAAGCCCTTCATTTTTGTTCTCTAAAATAAAGATTTTACAAAAAATTAAAAACACTCAAACTTGGAAGTTGAAGGTATAACTCCTTCTTGGAAAAACCTCAAGGCATAATGCAACGATCCATTTTCCTTCGCGTATGATCGTGTCTCCCAATGGTTTTGGATCCATTGTACCTTCCTCTTCGGTGCCATCTTCACCACTATCTTTATAGGAGCTTCCATAATTCTTCTTTCATTCATAACTTTCGTCCGTTGTAGTATCATGGACAACTTCCGCCTGGTCTAGTAGTTATCCTGATCATCCTCTCCATGTAAAAGAGTTTGGCGTCTTGGATAAACTGCCCGCCTCCCATCTTGAGGGTGAGAGTTCGATTCCTGCTTGACACATGTGGAAGACATGGTGATCATAACTGCTCTGATACCACTATAATATTCTTTTGATGTTCTACCGTTCAACGATGAACTTCCACGATCTCTTTTGCTCCTCTATTGCTCCTCGAACAACGTTCTCGAGCACACACACAAAGATATGACCATTCATTTCCTCCCAGTCCTCGAGCTCATCTTTTTTATAAGAGAGAGATGTCTCACTTAGATACTATATCATATATGAGATCTCCTCATGTCTTTTCTACCAAATGGTATATAATACCCATGTGCTACCATATGGCATCCTTGTCCAAAAGGTAATCCTAACCTTTAGAATATCATATCACAAGAAGCTATTCCCAATGGAATCCAAATCAGAACTAGTCTTGTTTAAGTATGAGAAGAATAGAGGATGGACGAAGCTATGATCAAAGCTAAGTATTTTCCAGTTTCTACTTGGCCTGAATGCTTGATTTATCTTGTTTTCATTATTCTACACTTAATCCTAGATGCACATTGAAATAGCCAAGATTTCAATCGATTAAGTCTAGATTAGGATAATGAAAAAATCCACTTCTCATTCCAAGCATTAGTTTGCATTAAGGAAATACTTGTTAAAAAAAAAGGATGCTTGTGGATCAAAGAATGTATTTTGGTAGTTTAGTTCAAGATTTCCTTTTCATTGAGTAAGCTTTTTATTGCACCACGAGGATATGTTTTTATATCATAAAAAGGAAAAGAAAAAGAAATAAAAATAGGAAATAAAAAGAGAAAACAAAAAAGAAAAAGGAAATACAAAAATAGAATGGGATTTTACAAAATTAGAAAAAGAAGCCCCTAATTTAGAAAGGAAAAGAAAAATAAGAATATTGGAGAATTCTAGAAAATCATCAAAATTTAGAAACTTGGGATCCTAGAAACTTAAAAATAAGACCCTGACTATTCATTTGGTTTTCCCGTTGCTTTTTTCAGATATAACATGAAGTAAAGAGAAGTTCTAAAGATTGAAATGAAGTATTTTCCCCATGGATTTTGTCTAGATGAGCTCCTCACTTTGAAGAAAAGAGAAGTGATTGAAGGAAAGCATTTGGAGGTTTTGTGAAGACTGAACTAAGTAAAAGAGTGAAGTGGCATCTTTCCTACATTGTGGTTGAGAAGACCCATCCAACTTTGGTTACTTGGTTTGTAGTGTGGCGATGCATTTTATTCTTTGGGATTGTATCATCTGGAGTCATGTTCTGACACCCATTTGCATATTGATCATGATCATCAAGCATAGTTTCTTATCTAGCACTATTGAGTTCACTGATTTTATTTAGAGCATTGTATTTCCCTTTCCTGTTCATGATGCATACGTCTATGATCCCACATGATCGAGGTCTTTTTCCCCTTTCTCTTTGGAAGTGTGGGCCCATTGCGTTTGACGATCGACCATCGTGTAGGGAAAGGTCCCTAGCATGTAGAGGCCACTTGCTAGATGGAGACGACGCACAAGGGCCTGATCAAACCTTGCATGAGTGGCTTCACTCCCCTTAACCTCCTTCTTCCCGACACTTGAACCCGACATGAAGCAAGGCCATTGCCCTAGTGATTGGAGATCCTTGACTCACCACCAACACCTTCAGAAGAGAAATAGAAACCTCAGCATTAGATTAGATACTCAAGGTATTCGCATTTAAAGTTCTTTGAATACTTGCATTGTTTCACACACAGAAAGAGGACTATTTTTGTTTGTTGGAGTCTTATCATTCACATTTTGCATAATTTTTTATCATACGAGTGTGCAGTTTTCTAGTCTTGCTTGGATTAAGAATATACTTCTTTCATAACTTCGATCATAAAAAGAACAAAATTATAATGAACAAAATGATTAAAGAGTAATTTCCTAGATATGAAGAGTGATTTAAAAGAATGGAGATCAACATGAATGATTCTATAAAATCAAAATTTGCTATCGTTATGACCTGAATGCAAACTTTAAATGCAATATCTGATACCAATCAACTAATGGATTCTAAAATTTCCACATTGAAACATAAGGTTGACTTGTTGACCGACCAAATTAAGGATCTACAAATATTGAAATGTGACCATGAACATGAAGTAAATGTCCAAGTTATATCTGCACATAAAGAATCATTTCATCTTAGAAGGTCCATTCCTATAGTGATATCTAGAAGACCAAATTGTTTTGAGAAGAGACCTACACAATGCTTTTGGTGCGATCAATACGGGCATACATTCTAGGATTGAATATGGGCATACATTTTCGGATTGCATGGCATATGAAAGTGCATACAAACATAAACTAGTAAGTGAACGTGAAATTAAAATTTGTAAATATCAAGATCAGTCACCTTTACATTTGAATGTAGCAAGAGGTGAATGAAGCAATACTTCAAGGAGACCAAAACTACATCGACGTTGCAAACCCCCTCTCTTGACTAGGTCTCATACACCCACACTTCCACATGGTCTTCCAGCTACCTACCTGCCATGCCCTCAAATACCATGCCCGTTTCTATAGCAGATGACCTAGACATACCCACCATTTCCCCTCTTCCTACATCCAATGCACGCTACTAGCATTTCAAAGTCAACGACCAATGCTATCTCCAGGAGTTTGGAAGGCTCATGAGCTACCTCCTCCACATGAAAAGTTCCATTTTTGGTGATATGGATTACTATGAGTAGCTAATAGATCACTTCCAAAAACATTGCCATTTGCTTCATAATGGTAACCAATAGCTACAACACAGCCTAGACTAGTAGGTGTTCACCAACCAATAGTTGGGTGACACCTTGTACCAAGAATGAAAGAAAATTCAATATTTCAAAGGTTCACTTTGAAGATTCTAAGTGAGAATTTGAAACTTACCAGAAGCAGGTCACCAACCTATAGGAAGCCGAAACCCACCATCTCTTGCACATTGAGGAGCTTGAAAAGAAACTATGGTACAAGCAACCACAATCAATGAGATGTGGTCCTAGCTTCAAGATCAAGCCAATGATTACAAGCTCATGCAGCAGACGGCTACATCCTTTAGAGAGACCAATGAGCGATTGTCTGCTTAGACAGTGCGACAAGAATAGTGACTTGTAGCAGCCAGCCAACAAGTGACTACTCTCCAAGAGTCCTTGGAGGTTCCGAAGTCACTAAAGGAGGAAGGAACATTGATTCCTTGGGTGGATACCAAGGCTTAGACCACCTGGTGAAATAGGATTTTTATCTCGATTCGGGAGCATCAAAAGCATGCTCTACATATGAATCCTTCTAAGCATATCTCGTACATGGCCATCATGAATGTCAATAGGCCTATCTGTAAGTAGAGGAAATGAGACATGATGACTCTCATATCCCAAATAAGGTTGAACGCCCACTCATAGAAGATAATGTACCAAGATTGGATACCTCTGTCCGATCCTAGCACCTTTGAAAAGCATAAGCTATCCCAACTACAAGTGCAAATGATGCTCACAAATCCATACATCATATGTTCTCTCATGTTGCACCACTACAAAGTATAAGGCATACACCTCCAGCAACCTCTATGTCATATGTTGAAGCATCAAGCATGTGCACACGTCCACAACTCCTACCCAAGAATTGAAAAAACCACTTGTGATATGGATAAAGATGAAAAGTTGCTAATGCATCATGCAACCAATCCACATGTGTGCTACCCACTAAACAAGAGGATTCTTGAGATGAGCCATAGGAGAAAGTTATATTACCATCACTAGCATACTCAATCACCATAGGATCTCTTGGGACCACTTCCTAATCTACAACACATACATGTCTCTATTGTCATCATCACATCCTCTTGAAGGAACATGGTTGAGTATGGCCCTCATGAACACAATGCCAACATCAAAGCCTTTTATGTGTTCTATGTCTTACATGAGACAATGGACTCATATACATATCAGGTAGTCTTTGCCATAATGAACTACTCCTTTCCTCATACATCACAAACTCATATATAGAATCGACAAGTTCTGATTAGATAGTCAAGTTGGCAAACGCATCAATACACATCCATAGATGAATGGGCATGTCAGTAGGCCTATGTGCATCTCTATGCACATATGTGTGTAGCCTTGCCACATCTAATCTTTCCATCTCAGAAAGTGAGTGACATCAAATGCAGAAGACGCCATGCTAACAAGCCAAGAGAATAGCAATGTAAAAAGAGAATATAAACAATAGTCTATAGCCAAAGAAATTATATCTGCACATCTATATGCATAACTCACATCACACGTCTTTCTTCAGAAGAAATCTATGTGAACCACCTATCACATAAGCATGCATTTAGCATGCACATAAAACAATGAGCATAAACCTGCTAACCAAGTCTTTGAATGGATCAAGTAGATGTGAAAGAATCTGGAAAAAACTTGACAATATATCCTTTCCAAATTGAGCAATCAAAGAAAGAAAACTAGTAGTAAATGAGGAATGAATAAGATTTCATCACTTGTTACTGATCCAACGAAAGATAATAAAAAATACAAATGCTAAGAGATGATGTGGAGGCATGCTAATACAATGGCAATACACCTCCAACTCAAGAATGAATTGTGCAAGATGTTTCAACCTACTATAAATAACCTCTCACCAAGTCAAAGTGAATGGACATAAGCAGTGATTTAAAGCTATCACATAGGCATCAAGGATCTGCTAGAGAAGCTATCCAAAATCAAGATGCACCACATTTGGATAGCATCTTCTCTATAACATGGAATCTGTGAGAAAATATCCATTTGGGAATTAGCATCAATATATAAGAAGAATCATATTCATAACTAAACTACCAAATCAATGAATTTAGATTAACACAATATCAAATACAAGTGACAAATAAGTGTGCAAATAAGGCTCCAATCTAGATCATGTACCTTCAAAGAAAACATCAACATGGAAGTACTAACCAATGATGCAATTAGTTTATCACAAAACTTTGTTCAATAAAGAAAAAAAGTCATATTGAAGTGGGCATAAAATAGAATATAACCAAAATGACACACACATGCATTGAAAAAAGTCACAAGCTGAAATCAAAGATGAAATGGCATAAATTGAAAACAGTACCACCATTCTAGTATAGATGTCAAAATTTGACATAAATCACTCTAATTGCATATGGGTGATCATCAAGATAGATCATGCATATTTAATGCCTTGAAGCTCTAAAACTAAGGGCTCACATGCCGAGAAAATCTCTCTCACTAAAGCTTGAAAGAAAAATGAACCTTCAAAAGAAATCAGGGTGTTTATGTTGAAAATGTACTCCTCTGAGTTTTGTTATCACATATTTGATAACCTCTCATTTTCAAATTTTACTCCTCATCAAACTTGAACAGATTTCTTTGTTCCATGAAACGACACTTAGAACACGTGAATTGGAGACGTGTAGCTCAAGGTATAAGAAAAACAAGAATTTGGTACCATTTTCATCTTCATTTAGAACAATATTTTTCTATAGATAACAACAATTTGAATAACTTTGTCTGACTCAATATTGATTCTTATTTCACAATAGTATGTGTAAATGTATGTGCATATGATTGGGAATTTTGAATCTATTGTGATTGTCTGACTCAACATTGATTCTTACTTCACAATAGTATGTGTAAGTGTATGTGCATATGATTGGGAATTTAATATCTATTGTGATTGTTTGACTCAATATTGATTCTTACCTCACAATAGTATGTGGAAGTGTATGTGCATATGATTAGGAATTTCAAATCTATTGTTATTGTTTGACTCAACATTAGTTCTTATTTCACAATAGTAGGTGTAAGTGTTTGTGCATATGACTTGGAATTTAAAATCTAGTTTGATTGTCTGACTCAACATTGACTCTTCAAAATAGTATGTGTAAATGTATGTTTGTGTATGATTGAGAATTAAAGTCTATTGTGTTTACTTCACAATAGTATGTGTAATTGTATACGGGTGTATGATTCAGAATTAAAGTCTATCGTAATCGTTTGACTATCATAATTGTATATGGTTGTATGATTGAGAATTAAAGTCTATCGTAATTAAACTCTATTGATTGTGATGCAATATTGATTCTTATTTCACAACGTTATGTGTAACTATATGCATATCTATGATTGAGAAATAAAATCTGTTGTGATTTTTTTACTCTACATTGATTCTATATCTTATTTGATGTTGATTTATGTTTTCTTCTTGTAGATAAAGTCTTCATAAAGAAATTTGCAAGAACTATGGCAAAGGGAAAAGAATGTTCATATGTGATTGTTCATCAAGAGGGTAAAACAGTGTCCACACTACCATGCAAATGTTGTGGACATCATTATGTAGGAAATGCAACTTGGATAAAAGAGCATCTTTTTAGTATAGGTAATAATGTGGTAGGATGCTCCAATCTAGATAGTGATATATGGGCACATTTTGCAAATTATGCAAATAAATGTAAATCTCAAGGTATCACATCAAAAACATTCAAAAGCAAGAGTAGTTCACAAGACTTTCAAACTATCCCAAGTGTAGAGCAAGAATAAGTGGATGCATCGACGATAGTAGAGGATCATCAAGATATTTCTACTCAATTCTCTCAAACTATTCTTGAGAATAACCAAGATACATGTACTCAGTTTTCTTCAACTACATAAAAAAAAGAGTGGACTTGTTGAATGTAGCAAAAATGGTGGATCTAATACTATGTCACTATGCTTTGTCTGTACTAAATCACAAAACACTATACCTGTAGCTTTTCAAAAGCAAGATGGTCTCGAGCTTCATCTTAAATGGACTCAAACATTCTTAGCATGTGGGATTCCTTTCAATGTTATTTGTAATCCCATTTTCAAAGATGCTTTGATGTCAACTGCACGAAAATGAATCACCATGCTAGATTATAATAAAATGCAAATAGAGTATGTCCATAAAGTGAAAAAAACTATTGAAGCTATTTTAAAGTAGATAGTACTTGATTATGTTCACATGTATGGACGTACAATAGCATTGGATTGATGGAGAAGTTGTCAAAAGAAACCATTGATTAATGTCATGGTTATATGTCCAAAAGGAAACAAGTTTTTAGAAGTTATTAATACTTCTCTTAAAGAGAAATGGTCAACTTCTCTTGTAAAGATATATGAACATGCTATATCACCCGTGGGTGGTCCGAAGAATGTGAGTGGGATTGTTATCAGGATCTTGATCACACGCACAAAGAGGTTATGGATGCAGAAAACACACAGAATAATAGACATGCCAGGAGACGAGATAGAACGTAGCATTGGGTGCAAACTCCCCCTCATGCACTCTGTTTCGATAGTCCACAGAGTGCATGTATTTATAAGAATTTTTTATTATGTTGAAATAGTGGTTACATGAGAGCGGCTTCAAAAAGCATGCGTGAAAGTAAAATATGGTAACTTTTGTAGAAAGCCTTTGCTTTCAATATCAAAAATTACGATCTACAATGACCCTTATTTTAACTACTACTTTTCTAATTCTTTCTAACAATAGAATCTTCTATGCAAGTTTATTTACAAAGTAAATTATAAGTTCAATTATGGATGTCCGTCCTAAAGTAGGATTATTGATGTCTACCCTTTCACGCCTTTCACACCCTCACGAACCTTTAGCTACTATATCAATAACACCAAAACACATTAATACATTAATAAATAAACACTCCAACAATGCATTGTTAAACTTATAACATGCCCCTTAGTTGAAAAAGCAACTGATCTCAATTGATAAAATAAAAATAAACATGGATGGTGAGTCACATGTTCCATCACTGAACAAAAATAAGCATGTTACATGTAAAAACACATGCATGGAAATGTTCATGAAGGAGTTACATTAATGTGTTTGTGTATGATATGCGGAAACTAAGTGGTCATAATGAGGTGTTAATTGTGTTTTATGTATCCATTGACATTCTTCAATAGAGTGGTTTTTATACTTAACTAAATATCAATGATATTGAGTACCTATGCATGTAGTGGTGACATCATGATCAATTATTTTCTCGCAAACCAAGATTTCATATTGTTCTTCAATTAAAGGAGGGTCATCAAGTGGAGTGAGTGGTAAAGTTCCTTTAAATGGTTTAAGTAAACTAATATGAAAAGGGTTATGTATATTCCAATGAGATGATATATCTAATCTAAATGAATTATGGTTAATGTTTGTAAAATGCAAAATGTTCCATAATGGCATGGTGCAATTTTAATTCTAGGATGCTGGAAATTATTTTTGAGACATCTTTTAATGATACACAACCACACAAGATCATTTTCCTTGAATTCCTTAGATAATCATTTTGTATTAATATTACATGTGTATCACTCTTGAATGTTCCTAATGTTCTTGTGGACATAGTGAAGTATAGAAATCTGATCTTGAGCATAGAAATAGCCATCAGAATGTGACTTTGGGTGAGTGACATGGGAGTGGGAAGCTGTTTTTTTTTAAATCACATAATGAATATCGTAGAATGATTTAGTGGTTTGCAGAAATTGACAGATTTTGGATATGTTGAACCAGGTGATGGTGCATCACATCCTATCGAGCATACAAGAACCATCGCACAATCCATAGAATATGGGAAGGTAAATCACCTTGTTGATATATTGCATGACTCGAGTATAACAAAGAATCTAGTTTTTGTTGGACAAATCAGGGTTAACCAAGGATTATAGGTCAGGTTCAATGCTGATAGGTTATATGTAGAAGAGTACAAATAGAATGGAAGATTGACTACCATACAAAAAAAAGTAGGTAGTATGTTCACCTTAAATGTGAAAATTTCAAAAATTAATGTAGCCATGTTTGCAAGAGGTACAATTGTTATTGTTGATATGGAGATTTGGCACAAGAAAGTTGAACATGCAAACTTGTAGAGGCTAAAATTGATGCGATCAAAGAAGCTTTTCAATGGATACCAGATATCAAGCTTGCAAATATGCAAAAGGTATATGAAGCATGTCAATTTAGTAAACAGCCAAAGGCATCATTCTTTCATGATAAGCATCTTCGTGAGAATCTGCTCGAAATAGTACATAGAGATGTTGGTGTCCTACAAAGACCACGTCTATGAAGGTGCAGGTTTTATGTCACTTTCATTGATGACCATACATGAAAGGTATGGGTATACTTCATAAGGACAAGAGTCATATGTTTACTCACTTCCAAAATTTCAAGGTTATGGTAGAATAGTGGACAGGAAAGTATATTCATGCATTGAGATCTGATGGAGGAGGTGAATACATGTCAAATACGTTGATTACTTTTCTAAAACATCATGGATTTTGAAGGCACTTTTCATGCAAGTACATGTTGCAACATAATGGTCTTGCTAAATGCAAAAATAGGCATATTGTAGAAATCATAGTGTTCTATACATCATGAACTGAAATCCAACTATTGTTGTAGGTCAAGTTACACTTGAAGATAAATTCATAGGTAAAAAGCCAAACTTATCACATATGAAACTATTCGGCCATATTGCAGACGTACGTGTTCGAGATGAGTTGAGGAAGAAACTTGATCCAAAAGCATAAAGAATGTCTCTTCATTGGGTGTTTCTTTGAGCAAAAGCGATATAAATTATACAACCCAATCACACAATAGGTGAAGATAAGGAGAGATGTGTTGTTTCATGAAATGTCAAGCATCTATGCAGATGAAGAAAAAGGACTTAATCTTGGCTCAAATGAAAAAGGAAATTCTAAAAATGCAAGTGCACAATCTCTAGTTTTCAGTGGACCTAAAATGTTGCCAAGCAATAGTTCCAACTCAACCCCATGGATTGGAAAATTTCATGGAGATTTTAATCTAGAAAATTAATCAACTATGTCCAAGAAAGGTAAAAAGAGTTTCTCGATTGGTAATAAAACATCCACAGGTTTTGAGGACATTGACGAGGATTCAAGCGGTTTAAAAAACATGCCTTGATGAGGAGCTTGGATTGGCCTTAGTGAAGACTCCACTCACACAATAGGTGAAGATAAGGAGAGATGTGTTGTTTCATGAAATGTGAAGCATCTACGTAGATGAAAAAAAAGGACTTAATCTTGGCTTAAATGAAAACGGAAATTCTAAAAATGCAAGTGCACAATCTCTAGTTTTGAGTGGACCTAAAATGTTGCAAGCAATAGTTCCACCTCAACCCCATGGATTGGAAAAATTCATGGATATTTTAATCTAGAAAATTAATCAACTATGTCCAAGAAAGGTCAAAAAGAAAATTCTATTTGGTACTAAAACATCCACAGGTTTTGAGGACATTGATGGAGATTCAAGCGGTTCAAAAAACAAGCCTTGATAAGGAGCTTGGATTGGCCTTAGTGAAGACTCCACGAGTAAGAAAAGGATATGTAGATGATGCAAAAAGGAGAAATGACTCAAGACCAAGATGATTTGGGAGGATGCAGAATCAAGTTAGCACAAAATCCTACTTTTTATGCAAGAACAAAGCATATCAAAGTAGAATATTACTTCATCTAGTTAGTAGGTGATATTGATCTTGTTTATGTGAGGATAGATGAGTAGGTTGCTAATTTTTTCACTAAAGCACTTGGAGTAGAGAAACTGAAGAAGTTCTGGAAGATGCTTGGATTACAAGACCCGAGGTTGAGCTTGAGGGGGAGTGTTGAGATATCAACCTCAACATGTGATGATCGAGGATGAAACATATCACTTTTTCATTTCTTTGATATGTATAGTGGTCATGTAATAGGCCTCTTTTCTAATGAAATAATTCATTTTGAACTTTTTGAATCTCATTGTGGGGATAATGCTTAGAATGAATAAGTAGGTCATTTTATGCATGTACGAAAAATTTTGGGTTGACAAGTTTCATATTCTCTCTCTAGACCTTATTTTCGTCATGTTTTCTAGTGGAATTTTGAAGGTGAAGATGAAAGAATTAAGGAAAACTCAGTATGAGAGAAAGGTAGAGCAGGTATAAGATAATAAAAGTGCCTATGTGAAATTTTTGTGAATCATGTTTTAAGTACTTCGTCCAGGGTCTTATATTTAGTCCATTGTAAGAAAATGCCTTGATATTACTCTCTCTCTAGAATTTTGAAACTTGCAGGGCTCAAAAGTGGCATTTGGAGGTGGATTTGGACCTTGAATGTCTCTAACACTATTGTGCACATCGCAAAACTGAATAAAAGTGTCTCTCACATGCTTAAGCTAATTCCTCACCATTTTTGAGTTACAAGGCTTTGAAAAGTGCCGTTTTCCAACACTTAAAAAAAACCAAAAACGAGGGCTTATCTACTTCTATTCGAATCTGTTATTCTAATGCTCACATGTCACCATGTCTAATTATGGATATTTTTGGATATGTCTTTTTGGTGTTTTTCTCCTAATTTTGAGAGGTACGCTAAAGAAAGAAAGCACACTACGATCACATGGCTTTTTGCAAAAGTTTTGGAGAAACTCGACTTTTTCTAAATTTGGTGGATCGCACACTTCTTTGGGAGGGCAGCGATCAAACTCTGATATAGGGAGACTTGCACATCAACACAAGGGGATGCACAGAAATTTGAGAATTATCTTGTGATTGAGAGTGAGAGTGAGAATGAGTGTGTGATTGAGAGTGTGAGTGTGAATGTGATTGTAATAGCTCATGGGTGGTCGGGAGATAGAGGCTTCCTCAAGAAGCTATTGTCCAAAGCTATTGTAACCATTGATTCACATCTATAATATCAGAATTCTTCCTTCTCTGTGTCATATTTGTTTCTACTCTTCTGCATCACATTTTCTCTTACCTTGTGCAATCTTTGCGTTCTTCTCTCCTCTATTATTTTTGAGTGATCAAAAGATTGTGATTGAGGATAGATTGTGATTGAGGAAACACTACAGGTCATGCTGGTATATGTCAAGGATACTTTAGTGATATTCACATTATTTATTTACTGAGAGTGATGGCACATTTGTTTCTTGCCAAGTCACTCATTCATAGATATTAGGATTCCCCTTTTGTACTGTTCTTTTTATATTGCATTGAATGTATTGCTATATTAGGTCACTTTTGTACACTTTCTTTATGTAGTATAAGATGAAGAAGATTATTGTTCCTTGCCTCAATCTGTGTGTTCTCTTCTCTTTGTGTCTGAGACTATGTGAGAGATCTCTTCCTTATCGTCTTTCTCTTGACACATGCAACTAACATTCTGAAGTTCTTCCCCATGCATATGAGTGTTTCAAGACTTCTAAAATCTTTGCATGATCCACTTCTCATTTGATGCAGATCCCATTTCCTCCACCTAGCTTCGTGGATACAAATGCTCGTCTATAGGCTTTCATTCTATATGGTTGGCTCAAACGCCATTAAGTTCTTGACGTTGACTTTTTTGACTCCCCTTAATCGTCCTTCACTCCATCAGCATCCTTCTATTCTCTTCATTGATATTGGCTAGGAAATAGAGAGATCTTTTCTAACTAAAATTGTTCCATCCATGTTTCTTTTTTGCCCTTGTCTAGCATTATATTTTGATCAGGATCATCCCTTGGGCCTACGATATTTGTAAGATTATGCTACATCATATAGTGCCTATCTCATTGAATCTTTCCCAATGTCTTTATTGCATGTAATTATAAAGAAAGTGGTGGTCCATGTACGAAATTGTTCTTCCACCTTCATTCTCCTAATTTGATTGCCTCATTTTGTGCCGCTAATTCTTGGATCATCTACTTATAAGAAAGAAACACCCTTGGGTGAATATTTCGGACCATCTTCCATTTGTAGTTTCCTTAAATTTGTAGTTCGGTGTACTCTTAGTGCAATGTTTTCCACTACGCCAATTGGCTTCACCCTACTTTGATCTTACATGGTTATGGTGAATTCTACTCTCTTTGTTGGGTGAAGTCCTATCCTTTCCATCGTTGGTTCTTGACCCTCCATCTATGATAAGTCTTGAAATCTCTTACCCAACTATGGTAATTGTGATTTGGAGACTATGATAATTAGTTCATGGGGCTTTTGATATAAAGAAATCAATTAAGGTACTCTTTATGGAGACTCGTGCTCCCACCAAGGCAATGATGCTTATTATCTCACTTCGAAAATATGCATACATGGACAAAAATTTGTACAAGATGACTCTGGGTGGGTATTCCTTAAGATCTAGTTTACTCAAAGAGTCATTATCATGATGCTTATTTTAAGCTCTACAACTTGTCTCTGAGTTCTCTTTGGGCTTTTTGATATGGATTCTCCATTATTCTTCATTTCCTTGGCTCCTTTTCCTTACCCTCAAGTGCTTTGGTGGCCTAGCTTAATTGAAGTGTTTAGTCTTTGCACTTCCCTTTTTGCCTTCATTGTCAACTTCTCTTCTTTCACCACTAGGACTGTTCCTTCCTTGGTTGTCATATCCTCCATCTTAGTAGTTTTCTGGTTCACCCGTGTTTCTTCTGCCTCATCCTTTGCGAACTTGTGAGTGAAGGTCCTTTCCTTGAAACTACGCACTCAACTCGTATCACTTTTGTGTTGTTATTTGATCTCTTCATTCCTTGCCACCTCCATCATGGCTTTCATCGTCTGGGACCTAGTCCAAAAACCTAATGGAGAAATTTCGTAGAGCTACAACACCTGAGTAGTAGGCAACTATCCTAGTATGTCTTTTATTGGCAACAGCTGTACTAAAACATGGAAACTCTTGTTGTTCGTGTTCTGGGTTGCTATCACCTTCTGTGGGCAATCTGTTGTCTAGTGGTCCTTGGCTTCTATAAAATTGGAGCAAAGTGGTGCACTTTATGGTGAAAGATAGCGAGCATGCACATGGAGATATTCTCCACATCTAAAGCTTACTATAGACCATTAGGGCCCATTTTTGAACATTGAGGCTTGATCGTTCATGTTGTTCTACATACCTATGTTACTAGGAGTAGCATGGAAAGTAGGAGCTATGGGAAGATTAACCAAAGGACGTCGTAGAGCCTCCATCGATTGTGTCATCAGTACCAAGGGTGTTACCTATGTAGTCTATGTAGATGGTTGTCCCTAAAATGAAAGTTTGTGTGGTTTTCTCATCCCTTTCAAGTAGTAACGATTCCAAACTTCATGTACCCATTTCCCATAGCATTGGCAAACTATTGTTTTTAGACATTTGGTTTGTGGGTTCCCTTATTGTTGAAATATAGTACACTGAATACTTATGCTTGTCTTCCACTCCCTTAGTTCCTTTATTTTGCTTTGCAACTTAGCCATTGTATGCTCTTTTGCAGTAGAAAACTATTGTTGCCCTTGGATCTCATCCCATCGCTCTAGGCATGATGAGCTGTCATTAAATTTTCTTCTACCTCTTCGATTCTTGTGGCCATGGTGAAAAAATCTTTGATTGAAGCACTTGGTGCTAAGAAGTCTTGGAGCTTGTGCATGGTATTCATCAGAAGTGCCTTTATTAGCCGTTTCTTTATTAAAAGGAACTCTTAGAGCAGTATTAGCTTTGGCATCAATGCCTTCATTGGGATCATCAGTTCAGGAACTGAATCATCTTTTCTTAGATTTATATTTTCAAGCTCATCCAAAACTTGCTTAGTGGAGTTCCTTAGTGTGAACATGGAAGAGAAATCAGTCTTTATTCCAGGCCATGTTGTGAAATGATTGTCTTGGAGTTGGATAACCGATTTATCGGTTAGTCAATCCAAAGCTACCAAGAATAGATCCATGAACGTATTGGGTTGTCTCTTTAACCCTCTACTTCCACATAATGCCAAAAATTATCTAATATGATAAGAGATAGGCATGTATCTTTTCATACCAAGCACGTGGTGCTTGCTTTAAGCCATATAATGCCTTCTTTAGCATGCACACTTGGTTTTCATGTCCTTTCTACACAAAGTCATGGGGCTGAAATACATACACTTCTTCATGCAAATCACCATTCAAAAATGTTGTTTTAATGTCCAGCTGATGTACATTCCAACCATGATGAGCTGCAAGTGCACAGATGCTATGAGCACTAGTCATTTGGCAAGTAGGAGCAAATGTTTCATCAAAATCAATGCCCCTTTCTTGTGCATAACCCTTTGCAACAAGCCTAGCCTTATACCTATCAACTGTTCCATCAGGTTTACCCTTCATCTTGTATACCCACTTAGTGCCAATGGCCTTCTTACTAAGAGGCACATAAAAAAGCAGGCACCATTTTTCATGATAGCATCATATTCGGATTGCATTGCAGCCATCCAATGTTCAGAATTTTGTGCTTCATCAAATGAAACAGGTCTAGTCTCATCATAAAGGCTAGAGGGTAGAGGCTATCACCCAGAGTGTGCACCAACCATTTGGGGTTAGTTTTCACATGCTCAATATCAACTCTCTCATAAACAAGTGCATCATGTAAATCTACATAAAAAATGGAATGATCTACATCATCATATGAAACTTGCAAAGGTTGAGAATTTGTCTCATTAGGACCAGCACTAGACTCTCCACCTGTAAAAAGAGGTAGAAAAGTATCATACATGTCATTGGAGCTAACAAATGTCTCCTTCGTACATGAAAGCAATGGTTGAATAGCATCTTCCACAAAAACAACATCATGGCTAACTAGAGTGCATTTAGTCTATGGATGATCTAGTTCATAGCCTTTACTTTGAGAATTGAACCCAACAAAAATACATTTTAGTACTTTATCATCAAATTTTCTACGATGTTGTTACGAAAAGCCTCATATGGAGTGATAGACTACAGTGCTTAGTGGGACAATTGTTAAGTACATAGGCTGCACACATAATAGCCTCAAGCTAGAAACTATGTGGTAAAGCCTGACTCTTGACCATACACCTCGCCATCCCCATGAGTGACATGTTCTTTCGTTCAACAACTCCATTCTGTTGTGGTGTATACAACACTATACACTAATGTTTTATCCCACGTTCAATCGGAAATGCATTAAAGTCAAAGACATATACCCCCCCCCCATCAGAACGGAGGGTGCCCATTTTACATGCTAATAGACTTTTAGCTAGAACCAGAAACTCTTTGAAGCTCATAAACACTTTGGACTTTGATTTCAATGGATATACCCATGCATGCCTGGAAAAATCATCAATGAAAGTCACAAAGTAAAGATAATTTCCAAAACAAGGAGTCTGCATAGGACCACTCACATTACTATGAAGAAGCTTCAATTTTTGCATAGCTCGAGCTGAACAATCTTTTGGAAATGAGGAACGCTGCATTTTGCCTAAAATACAGCCTTCACATACATGTTTACCAGGTGCCTCAAGTCTGGGCAAATAGGACACCATTTCAGATTTCGGCAAGCATAGCAAACTAGTGAAATTCAGATGACCAAAGTGTGCATGCCAAAGCTTTGCATCTGACATAGCCTGAGAATCATGTGCTACACATGCTAAATCATTTAGAGATTTCTCATAATCTATGAGCTTATACATCCCATGAGATAAAATGCCAGAAGCAATAATCACGTCGCCATTTGACAGATCATGAACTATACATCTATCATCAACAAATTTGACAACCAAGACAATCTTGGCTAAAGCTGAAACTAATAACAAATTCTTCTTGATCCTTCGCACAAATAAAGCATCTGACAAAGTGAAAGAACTACCATCCGCAGTAGTCAAAATGATCTTACCAACTTCCATGATAGGATAAGAGGAGTTGTTGGTGCATGTGACAGTATTCCCTATAGGGGCAGGCTCCAGTGAAGAGAAGAAATTGTGCTACAAGGTAATATGTTTGGTGGCCCAACTATCACAATACCAAACATCTGAGTCTACTGGAGACATGCACTGCTCGTGAGTAGATGGGTCAAAACTACAAACAGTAGTAAATGCCCATTCTTCATCTTGCACAAGATTAGAAGACTCATCAAATTTTGCCTTCATTCTTTACCTATGGGAGCAAGAAAAAGTGACCTCATAAATAGAACTTTATGCATAGAAATTCGAGAACTTCAGCTTGATTCAATTGTATGTAGACACATGAATCCAATTCGTGGTAAAAAAAAGCATGCATTTAACTTTTATATTAGTTTCTTAAGTCCAAAGATTTCCATAGTCACTTATAATGCCTCCTCATAGAAAGGTGGTGGTGTTATGCTAAGTTGGTGGTGTAGTTATCACAACAAAGCTTTTCTATCATGGTTCCCATTTAATTCTAATAAAACCTTAATAAAGAAAGCTTCTATAATCGAGTTATTAGGACCTCGATTTTCTATGAGCTTGTCGATTTGTGGCTGATTTTGGACATGAGGCTAGGTGAATCATCCTTAAACTAAAGGCCATGGATGAGGTGCCCATTTGTTCTTAGCCGCCTTTGTATGCCCTTTATATGTCTCCCCTTCTCTGCATCCCTTCTTCTCTCTCTCTCTCTCTCTCTCTCTCTCTCTCTCCCTCTCTCTCTCTCTCTCTCTTCCCATAGTTACCTCCATCTTCTATTCTCTACTAGCCATTTCATCATCTCTCTCTCTCCCTCTCTCTCTCTCTCTATCTCTCTTGTCTTTGTGATCTCTCTGTGTTTATAGGAAGGTGCCTTCTGTTGGAGGATAAACACTCCTATGTGCACAACAAAAGCAAATGAACCCTCCTAGGATCCTGAAATTTTTCTAACATAGGCTCTATATTTTTTGAGTTTCTTTGAGTACATGTAGAGACTCAATATCAAACTTTGCAACATAAACTAGACTTAAAGGGCTTTCAAATGAGAGTAAAATCACTCCATTTGGATATTGGATGATGCCTCAGCCAGCTACAACAAAATAGATAACTTGATCTCTTCATAGAGTACTAGCTAACTACTGAGACACTGTTCTGGACATCTCTCTACACATGTGCAGGTACTAAGTGCGAGAATTATAGTCATGAAAGTAGAACTTATAAGCTTCCCAACAAGACAAAAATCCTTGAAAATAGGTTCCGGAAGAAGGAGAAATAACAATTACAAGACCAGGAGTTTGCAAAAATCATCTAGATAGATAGACTGTGTAAAAGTGAAATTTTTGAAAAATATGCAAAGGATAGCTAGTAGGGGGTGTGCTTAAGCAAGGGGACAGCTTGGACACATATTTCTATGACTCTTAGCCAAAATACAACTCATTAGGGGTTTTAAAGACCACGTACTAACCTCTTTAACCAATCAAAAGCATATACATGTCAAAAGTGAGGTCCAATCACATCAAGAGGTGAGCTAAATCTTCTCTAATCAACTTCTTTCCATTATGGGCATGATTTGATGCCTCCTACTCATGGAAATCAGCCTTCTTTGATTGTGGATGATGGGGAAGGTTCAATATGGGGCATGTTCCCACACTCTTGAGCCTGAAAAACTTTCAACACTCTCCCTCAAGATCAAGTCTTTTCCTTTCGCTGTTTCAACCTATGTCTCTTATGTTGATAGCTTCCTTGAATCCTCCAAGCTTTGTACCTTCAAGGAACTTTTTCATCATGTCTGCAACCTGCATTTTAGTGTTCACATACCTTACATCTAGCTCTTTTGCCATCATCTTTTCTCTAACGAAGTTGTAATTAACCTTTATGTGCTTGCTCCTTGCATGAAACATGGGATTGTTAGCTAGGTAGATGCTTGAAATGTTGTCTTCATAAAGAGGAAACTGCTCCACTTCTACATCCAAGTCCTTAAGTAGCTTCTTAAGCCATAATAGCTCACATGCAGCCAATGCTAAACCTCTGTACTCAGCAGAGCAACAGTGGGTTGCTTCTTAGAGCTCCAAGAGATCACTTTTGTACCTATAATGAAAACATAACCAGATGTACTCCTTTGATCATCCTTGCTACCTACCCAATCAGCATCACTATATCCTTTCACACTTAGATCAGCGTCATATGAGTAAAATAGACCTTTGTTGATGGTGTGCTTGATGTATCTAAGCACCTTTCTTGCTACCATAAGATGATCATGAGTAGGTGCATGCAAACATGGAGAGAGAACACCTACTACATATGCAAGATGAGGTCTAGTGAATGTAGCATAAATTAATGAACCAATTATGCTTCTATATAGTGTAATATCTTGTATAGCCTCTCCTTGACCTGCAACCAACTTTGTATTGGGCTCCATGGCTGAAAAAGTGGCTTACAACCACTCATACCAAACCTATATAGCACATCCAACAAGTATTTTCTTTGAATAAAAAAGATGCCATTGTGTGCATAGATTACCTCTATTCCAAAGAAGTACTTTAGTGTTCCAAGATCAAATATCCTGAACTCCTTTCCTAGCTTTGATTTGATATCTTTAATACCTGCAATATCACTTCCTCTGATGATCAAATCGCCCACATAGACGCATATGTATACCGTCTTGTCTCCTTGCTTCTTCATGTAAAGTGATGGATCTGCAACACTTTCTTTGTATCCAAAACTTGATAAATAAGCCACTAACCTCTGATTCTAGGCCCCTGGGGCTTGCTTTAGTTCATATAGTTCTTTCCTTAGCTTGCAAACATGATTTGGCTACCTCATACTAGCAAATCCTTGAGATTGGCTCATGTAAACTAGTTCTTCAAGATCTCCATTGAGGAAGGCATTCTTCACATCCAACTGATATAAGCTCCATTTCCTTGAGGTGGACACTCCAATCAAAGTCCTAATTGTTGGCATCTTGGCTATGGGGCTGAAATTTTCATCATAATCTACCCCATAGCATTGGGAGAAGCCTTTTGCCACAAACCTTGCTTTGTACCTAGCAATGGAACCATCTGAATTTCTTTTAATTTTTTAAACCCACTTTTTACCTATCACCTTCATGCCTTCTTGAGCTGGTGCCAAGCTCCAAGTATGGTTTTCATCAAGTGCCTTGAGCTCTTCCTTCATTGGCTCTTGCCATTCCTTGAAATCCTTAGCTTCTTCATAACTAGTTGGTTCTTTGTCCTTGATTACCTGATTCATGTATGCATAATGATTTGCAATGAAATTATCATATGTTAACCTTTGAACAGGATATATTACTCTTGAAGACCTTCTTTCAATTCCCTTCGGTGTGGTTGCCATCTTCTTTCTTTGTTTTGCCACTCCTGGAGTTTGAGTTTCTTCTATCTCTTCATCTTCCAACATGCTCTCACCATGTATCTTCCTTCTTCAACTAAAATCTTCTCTTTGCCTTTGAATTTGCTTTCTTCAGAGCTCCTGTCTCTTTCCCTAAGCCTTCCACTCCATGATGAGGGTGTCCTTGTGATGCATGAGTTGCTTGGACCACTTAAATCCATGCTTTCTTGAACTCTATCATCATTCTCTTTATCTCTCGCACTTATCTCTTCAACCTGCAATGGACTTGTGCATGCATACCAAGGCTTCAACTCATCAAAGACAACATCCCTACTTACCTTCAGCTCCTTGGTGATGGGATTATAGCATTTATACCCCTTTTGTTCCATAGAATATCCCAAAAAATACACCTTTCAGATTTGGCATCTCACTTTTACCTCAACTCTTGAGGTACATGTACATAGCATATACAACCAAAGATTCTAAGATGTGAAATGCAAGGTTTTCTTCCACTCCATGCTTCCTCAGGGGTAAGATGATGTATACCTGATGTAGGACATCTATTCATGATGTATGTGGCTGTATATGTAGCCTCTTCCTAATAACAATGCGGCATATTCATTTTGTTGAGCATACACCTTGCTACCTCTGCTACGTGTCTATTCTTTCTCTCTACTACCCCTTTTTGTTCAGGGGTATACCTGCATGTAAATTTTCTTTTGATGCCATTTTCATCCAAAAATTCAGAAAATTCATGGGAGAAGTATTCTGCCCCTCCATCGGATTTCAAAGTTTTGATAAACTTTCCACACTCCTTCTCCGCCTGTGCTTTGAATTTCTTGAAGTGGTGGAACACATCTAATTTGTTTCTAATGCAATACAACCACACTTTTCTTGAAAAGTCATCAGTGAAGGTTACAAAATACCTATTTCCAGCAAGGGATGCTTCTCTTGTTGGACTCCAAACATCCATGTGAATGAGTTCTAAAACATTTGCACTTACATAGGTACTCTTCATGAAGGGCAGCCTTGATTATTTTCCTTGTTGGCAAGCTACACAAATTTCATGCAACATTTTAGATGTAAAATTTGGTAGGCCTCTTACCAAGCTCCTCCTTTGCATGTCCTTGAGCTTTTGTAGGTTGATGTGACCTATTCGTTTGTGCCATAGCTCCAAATTTGTTATCCTCTTGTCTCCATATGTGACATACATTGAATGGTGTGGCTGATTTATGTCCATTGCGAACATTCTCCCTTGATTTTTTCCTTTTGCTATGAGCTTGAAACCTGACCTTGGATCCTCAACAAAACTTCCTTTTTCATTGAACCTAACTTGATAGCCTTTTTCTACCATTTGGCCTACCGAAATCAAGTTTTTGGTAATAGTCGGGACATGTAATACCTCTGATAAGGACTTTGCTCTTTGATTTCCTTCCAAACTGATATCTCCCACATGTTGAATGGTATGCTCTAAGTTATCACCTATTTCCACATGCCCTTGATGCTTTGGGACCTACATATTACTAAAACGATTCTTTTGACATGACATATGATTGCTACATCCATTGTCTACATACCATACATTTTCACTAGCTTGAGTTGTATCTTTACCATACCTCATGCAAAGTAAATAATCATTCCCTTGGCTGGATGATGTGTCTGCATAATTACCTTGCCCTCTATAATTTTTATTGTTGCTTTGATTCCCTTGTCTTTGAGCTCTATGATAGCATTCATTTGCAAATTGATCAGGCTTACTACATACAAAGCATCCATTTGAAGTGGGTTGTCCTCTTCCACCAAATCTTGCACCTCTTCCTCTATTTGTGGCTCTTCCACCTCTTTAACTTGCATTTTTTTGTTGTCCTTCACCTCCATGGTTGCTTTGATATCTTCCTCTTCCTCTTGTAGAACCTCGGTTGTGTCTTCCTCTTCCTCTACCTGCATACAACAATTTCCCTTGGCTATCCTTGACATTATGACCACCAAGGTTCATCTTCTCTGTCACCATGAGAATGATTAGTTGATCAAAATCAAGAAGAGAGTCCCTTACATACACTGCAGTTGTGGGCGACAAGATCATCATCATCTAGGGCACAACCGATTGACCCTAGTGCATCTGCAAGCTCTTTAACCTTTAATATGTAATAATTAGCACCTTGAGAGGGGCTTTTCCTAAGATTATTTAGATCATTCTTTAGCTAATTTTTTCTAAATTTTGTGGAGGTTGAGTACAATCTCTCCAAGCACTCCCACACCTTCTTCGATGTATATAATCTTGAATATGCCCTACCATAGAGTTGCTAATATGCTAATATAAAATGAAAATGATCCTTTTGTCCCTTTCATCCCACTCTCTTACTGATCTTCTTTGGTCATTGGTTGGATTTACCTCATCTATGTAGGCTTTTGGCTCTCCACCACTCACAAGTATGCTAATATAAAATGAAAATGATCCTTTTGTCCCTTTCATCCCACTCTCTTACTGATCTTCTTTGGTCATTGGTTGGATTTACCTCATCTATGTAGGCTTTTGGCTCTCCACCTTCTTCGATGTATATAATCTTGAATATGCCCTACCATAGAGTTGCTAATATGTTAATATAAAATGAAAATGATCCTTTTGTCCCTTTCATCCCACTCTCTTACTGATCTTCTTTGGTCATTGGTTGGATTTACCTCATCTATGTAGGCTTTTGGCTCTCCGTAAGAAAGGCGGCATCTTGGGCACGTATTTCCACAACTCTAAGTCATAATAAAACTCATTAGAGGTTTTAAAGACCACATACTAACCTCTTTAACCAATCAAAAGCATATACAGATCAAAATTGAGGTCCAATCACATCATGAGGAGAACTAAATCTTCTCTAATCAACTTCTTTCCATTATGGGCATGATTTGATGCCTCGAGCTCATGGAAATCAACCTCCTTTGATTGTGGATGATGTGGAAGGTTCAATTTGGGGCATGTTCCCACACTCTTGAGCTTGAAAAACTTTCAACACCTTCTCTCTCTCTCTATCTCTCTCTCTCTCTCTCTCTCTCTCTCTCTCTCTCTCTCTCTCTCTCTCTCTCTCTTTCTTCCTTGCAAAGATTTTGGACCTCTACTGCTTGTATAGTCTACACCACTCTTCTCACTCTCTATCTCTCTAGAGTTGAAAGCTTTAGCAAGGAGCTAGAGTCCTTTAGTGAATTTTATGAGATAATGTGTCAAACACGAAAAAGTTTTAGATGACTCTTATACGTACAAGTCATCCTCATCGTCTTCAAAAGTCTCTCTCTCTCTCTCTCATTTGCATCTGAGCTTTCTCACCACCATAGCAGCACTGTCATAGCCCAGATGTTGCATGAGCTCTACTACAGGAGCTTCTCTCTCTCTCTTTGTCTATCTATCTCTCTCTCTCTCTCTCCCTCTCTCTCTCTCTCCTTCTCTCTCTCTCTCTCTCTCTCTCTCTCTCTCTCTCTCTCTCTCTCTCTCTCTCTCTATTGTCTCGATCTTCATATCTATAGTGCTGCCTTTCAGTCCCTCTCTTCATCTCTATAGTGACACCCTTCAATCTTTGCCATCACCTTCACGACGTTTCATCGCTTATCTCCCTCAACATGGCTTCATGAGCAACTCCATAAACTTTAGACCTCTCTATCCTCTAAGAGACTAAAGCAAGTGAGCGGTGAGCAACCAATGACAAATATGCTGACAAATTTCACCTTCTAAGGTTTGGACACCAAAAAATGAACCATCAATAAATCAACGCAGTGCCCAGATACTAGAAGAGATAATCGAGACCCTCCCGCATTCCTAAGAATGTCTTGGAGAAACAATTATTTCTCTTTGTAGATCTATGTTTCCTTGAAGAAATGAGGGATTGAGGTGAGATGATACTTTGATCCTAATGAGAAGGAAGTAGAGGAGGTTCAATTTCCCTATTCTCATGTTTCTTGCATGCACTTGTCAAAATGAAAGCCGATCACCTCCTTTAGAAATTATAGTATAATACCCTTGAAAGAAAGAAGCTAGATCTCATACAACAACAAGCTCGATTGCAGAAAGGAGGGCAATTGCTCTCAGATCTCTATTTCCTTGACAAGTCCATACAGAAACTAAACGCCTCTACTCCTTGAGATTCCAATAGTCAAAAATCAAGAACTCAAGTCATGCCTATTAATTTGACTAAAGCTGCCTAATTGGACCTCCATAGACATAGAAAAATGATCCTTATATAAAATATTTTAATGTCAATAGAGGAAGTGCTTATCATTCAGGACCATCTGTGCATGTTAATTTCTACCATCAATTCTCTTTTTCTCTCTCTCTCAAGTGCAACAACAAAAATCATGAACAAATTTTTCTCTCTTACTCTCTCTCATGCATCAATTGACCTATAATTAAGGATTCTATAGAGGGCTTGAGAGATGGGAGGAAAGATCTAAAGTCATCTTCCTCTCGCTCTCTCTCTCTCTGTGTCTCTCTATCTTGTAAATAAGAACCACTATCGAAACAACAACAACGAAAAAAAAAGAAAGAAAAAGGCTATTGGCATTGAGGAATGGAGATGGAGAGAAGAAAGGCAGATGGTGTTCTCCTTCTCTCTCTCTCTATCTCTCTCTCTCTCTCTCTTTGTCTCTTGCTCTATTGGCATCAAAGCCAGAGATGGAGAATTTGAGAGGTGATGATCATAGATAGAGGACCAACATCATATTCATAAAGCATAAAAAAGATAAAGCGTGAACAAGAAAATAATGAAACAAGAAAAGGGCAAGAAAGAGTACCTAGAGAAAATGCATGGGGAAAACCAAATTATCATTGGGCATCTATATATAGCTTTCACCTAGGTTCTCTCTCTAGAACTCTAGAATCTTCTAGGCTTCTCTTTTCTATTTTTAGGGAATCTTATTTTTTATCCATTTTCAAAATCTTATTTTTGTTATTTTTCTATTCTTGGAAAATCAAATCTTCCTTTCTATTTTTATTTTACTTTTTCTTTATAGTTTTCTCTTTTTTCTAATTTTTCTTTTTCTATTTTTGTTTTTTCTTTTTCTTTTTATTTTTGATTAAGGTTTTAAGTTTTGGTTTCATACTTAAATACAAATTTAATTAAATTAAGTGGTTAGAGTTAGGGTAAATCATAATTATAAGGTTCCAAAATAGGATTTTCATTTCGGATAACCAAGGGTTTCTTTTTGCTAGGACAATGCACATCAAATCAATGGTTTTATTTACATTATGGGCTAAAATCGTAAGGTTCCTAAGGGTTTAGGTTAAGTTTTCATTGTTCAAAAATTTAGTTTTCGAGGGATAGGGTTTGGTTTCAAGGGGTAAAACTCAGTACAAAGATTAGTTTATAGCTATTTACCTAGGTTTTTCAGGTTTCATAGTCTTCCAAATTTCAATATATATTCAAAGCATCAAAATTCATGGGTTCCTAAGGGTTGAAGTTAGGTTTTCCAAGGGGTAAAGGTTAGTTTTTCAAGGGTTTGGAATACCTTAATGAATTT
Source organism: Ceratopteris richardii (assembly GCA_020310875.1). Classification (NCBI taxonomy): domain Eukaryota; kingdom Viridiplantae; phylum Streptophyta; class Polypodiopsida; order Polypodiales; family Pteridaceae; genus Ceratopteris; species Ceratopteris richardii. Next base: position 137,571,229 of record CM035416.1, read on the forward strand.
TATACAAATTTACAAGTCTAATGTACATGAATGAAATAGTTTCTCATCACATAAATAATGAAATCAATCATATCTTGAACAATTTATAACTCTTAACATCTTCTTGCAGTCAAAGCATCCTCAAGATAGAAAAAACAAAAGAAATGATTTTGAAAAAAATTCTTGATGCACACTCCGATATAGGCGCATGAAAACATATAGGTAAGGCCTATGATTAAACTAGCATTAGCTCATGGCCTTGTGTTGGTACATTTGGCAAGCCTTGATGCTTGACCAAATATTAACGGTTTATTCCATATGTTTGGTTCATTACTCATAGAGCATATATAAACACCTCTTATAAAAGGATTAACGTTTTACTCTTGAGATAAAAGGAAAATAGATTGATTAAAGGAATCTCGTAGCGTTACAAGTTGTGTGTCACAAATTCCTAAGTGGTTAGAATCAAATGAATCACTAACAAAAAGGTAGAAACACTTTTAGGTGGCAGATTCAAAACTCAAATTCACTTCATGACTATAGAACTACATGACTTTTAGTCGCGGGTATGGAGTAGAGAAGAAGGACTTATTGAGCTTCAAGATTGTGGCTACACTAACCCCACATATGTATGAGTATGCCTACATCATCTCATTTCTATCATACTTTGAGAACGCTTCACTATATCAAAGTATTTCTGAAGTATTTTTCCAAACCTAGTATACATTAATGTACAAAACATTTCTTCTTGATTCTTCACTTGACTTCATGCTTTGAGCTTGACTCTTTTCTTCACTTCTTCATTTGTAGGCTTCACGTAATCATCCATTCATGATTTTCTTGCTCCAATAGCTCCACCTCAATCATCAATTGTGATTATCTGCACCTTTTTTATACCTACCATCTCTTTAAACCTTTGTAACTTTGGTCCATCCACGCTTTTTGTCAGCATATCTGCCACTTGCTCTTTTGTTGGTGTATATATGTCTTCAACTTCTTTATCAAGCACCTTTTCTCTTAAGAAATGATATTGAATTTCTATGTGTTTAGTTCAAGCCTGAAACACAGGATTAGCTGCTAAATACAATGAACTCATCTTGTCTCCAAATATGATTGGAATACTCTGATCAATTCCTAGACTTTTTAATAAAGTCTTCAACCAAATTACTTCCTTTGTAGCTTCCACCATTCCTTTGTATTCAGCTTCTGGTGATGACAATGCAATTGTATGATGCTTCTTTGAGCACCAAGAGATTAGCTTATCTCCAACATAACACAAATAACCACGAGTAGATCTTCTATCATCTGAATTACCTGCCCAATCTACATCACTAAACACTTTAAGTCTAGTATCAGAAGTGAACCCATAATATAAACCTTCATTCTGAGTACCTTTGATATATCTTAGCACTCTTTGTGCCACAATCCAAGGAGTTTGCTTTGGGCAATGCATGAATTGAGATAAAACACCAACTGCATATGAAAGATCTGGTCTTGTCAAGGTAGCATACATTAAACTACCTACCAAACTCTGATATGCCTTCATGTCCTTGCACTCTTCTCCTCCATACATGCTTAATTTATGATTAACCTCCAATGGTGTGGTTGAAGTTTTACTTCTCCATATTAAATTTCATCAGAAGATTCTTCAGATACCTTTCTTGTGTAACATACACTCCATGTTGAGTATATATAATATCCATCCCTAAAAAAGAAGACAAATTTCCCAAATCACTTATCTTTAACTCCTTTTCCATTTGCTTCTTGAGCTCTTTGATTCCTTCAACATCTATACTTGTCATAATAATGTCATCAACATAAATACACACATAAATTTATCTATCTTCATTTTCTTTCACTAGCTAACTACTATCTGCCTTTGAAGCTTGGTATCCAAGTTCATTCAAGAACTTGAACAATCTGTAATTCCATGCCCTTGGAGCTTGCTTTAAACCATACAAAGCTCTCTTAAGCTTGCAAACATAATCTGATCCATTTGTCTCTTTGAAACCCTTTGGTTGCTCAATGTATACTTCATCTGCAATATATCCATTTAAAAATGCATTCTTTACATCTAATTGAGATAGCTTCCAACCTTTACATGTAGCAATAGCAACTATTATTCTGATTGTAGACATCTTAGGCACTGGACTAAAGGTTTCATCATAGTCCACTCCATGTGTTTGGGCATATCCTTTGACCGCAATTCTTGCCTTGTATCTAGGCACTTTTCCATCTACAAACCTCTTTGTCTTATAAACCCACTTGCATCCAATTACCTTCTGATTCTTTGGTCTTGGCACCAATTCCTATGTCTCATTTTCAAGTGGAGCATCATACTCTTTTTGCATTGCTTTTTCCCAATTCTCCTTTCATTTAGCTTCATCATATGTGAATGGGTCCTCATCTGTTTTCACAATGTAAGCATAATCTTTGGTTGTCAAGAAAGAAGTATCATAAATATACCTGATATATCTTGATGATCTTCTAATTTCTGCACTCCTTGAAGTCTCTCCTTCATTTTGTTCTGGATCAAACATTGTTCTATCTTCATAATTGTCCCGCATTTCATTTCTACAAACATCATCATCAATATCTTCTTCATATACCTTCATCTTTGACTTTCCTTTCCTTTTGATTTCTTCAAGATCTATGCATACATTGTTTGATCCTCTAAACCATGTGCTTTGCTCATCAAATTTAACAACATCTCCTGAAATAAGAAATTATTTTGTGGATGGGCTCCATAACCTATATCCCATTTGTTTGTCATCATACCCAACAAACATACTTTTCTGCTTTAGGTTCTAGCTTATGTCTCAATTGAGATGGAACATAAGCATATGCCAAACATCCAACTATTTTGCAATGATTAAGAGTAGGTTTCTTACCCCAGCATGCTTCATGAGGAGTCTTTCCCTCCAAAGCTTTGCAAGGCAACCTTTTCACAAGATACATTGCAGTATTAATTGCTTTTGCCCACATATAATTGGGGCACTTCGTTTCCTTCATCATTGATCTTGCAAACTCTACAAGAGTTCTATTTCTTCTTTTTGCAACTCCATTTTGTTGTTGGGAGTACCTGCAATTCACTTCTCTTTTTATACCTCCATTCCACATATAATCATCAAATTCCTTAGAAAAATATTCTCCCCCTCCATTTGATCTTAATCTCTTAAGCTTTTGTCCTATAATTTCTGTTTGCATATGCATGGTAGTGTTAAAATGTCTCAAACACTTCAAATTTATCCTTGATTACATACAGAGTAATCCAACTGGTTGCATCATTAACAAGTAGCATATAATATCTTGATCCATTTATGCTATAGTCCTTTGAAGGACCCCACACATCTGTATGAACCAATTCAAGCATATTTGAATACCTCTATCCTTGCTTAACCATTCTTTGCCATCTCTTTTATTCCCCTTTCATTAAAATGTCCAAACCTCTGATGCCATAGATCCAATTCATACATCTTTTGACTTCCATAAGTAAACAATGCATGTCCCACGTCACCTTGGACTTTGAGAGTGAATAATCATCCTTCCTTTTTTTCCTATAACAATGCTCTTATATCATTGACTTGGATCTTCAACATAAACACCGTCACTTATAAACCAGACTTCATACCCCTTCTCAACAATTTGCCCTACACTTATTAAATTTTTAGGAATTGTTGGAACATAAAGAACCTTGCTTAGAAGTGTGCTTCCACTCTTTGCATTTACTGATCCAATGCTCTCAACTCTGTTTGGTGTTGTCTCCTGTTTGAACTGTATGTCCATTCACTTTAGCTTCCATATCAGTCATTAAGCAGATGTTGCCACTAAGATGATTGCTACATCTAGAGTCAACAAAAAACACCATTTGATCTTCATTGATTACTTCATGTTTTGCATTCAAGATGAGAGTCAATTCTTCCTTCTCATCTGAAGCATAATTGTAATAGGTGTTGTTGTAGGATTGAGTTTGGAAACTCCTTCCTCCTCCTCTAGCAAACGAAGTCCTACCACCTCTTCCTTTGAAATTACCTCTTTGATTTCTGCATCCTCTTCCTCTAGGACTAAAATTCTAATTATGACTTCAACCATTTTGATAATTATACTAGCAATCATTTGCCAAATGGTTTATTCTTCCACAAATCCAACAAGCTTTAGCACTTTCTTTATTCTTACCTCCTCTACCTGTACCTCTAAAATTCATCTTTCCTTTCATGAAGTTTACTTGGCTTGAAGACCCTTCTTCATCATTTGTTTGTTTGCCTTTAGCATTCTTCTTTTTGTCCTTTGAATACATTGCTTGGCTTGAGCTTTTTTCATTCTCTCATTTAATGTCTTGCTCAAATGTTAGGATATGTCCTAGCAATTGATTAAGATCAGGAGTAAAATGATCTAATGACAATTTTATAGACAATACGAAAGGCTTCCACTTTTCATATCCTCTTAGACTTGTAAGTATTTGCCTTACCAACTTGTCTTCTTCAATATCTTCTGTTGGAGTTAGACGTCTGCAAAAGCACGCAAACAGCACAAGGAATAAGAAGAAGCTTGGAGCACAACACACAATACTGAATGTATTACTAGAGAATGTACAAAGATAAGTAGCCCATTAGGGCAATAGGCATATATACAAGCCGGGGGAAAAAAACCTCCTAAAGAGGGAAAAAAGTGCCCCGACGGTCGTAGAGTGTTCACACACATCACTACCTAAATATATCAACAAATCTCCCCTGGGAGTGATGTGGTGAACAAGGAGCTGGCACTCATGTATAAGGAAGTGCTAAGCTATGTGGAAATCACTCCACAAAAGGAAGTAAGCCCAGAGCTTTGCGGAAAGCTTCAAACTTCTCCCTAGGCAGAGCCTTCGTGAAAAGGTCTGCAATGTTCTCCTGCGTGGGTACATATGCCAAGCTGATCTCCCTAGCAGAGAACCTCTCCCTGACATAGTGATAATGCACCTCAATGTGCTTAGTGTGAGCATGGAACACAGGGTTCCTCGCAACTGCCAATGGGCTCTGACTGTTAGTGAAAATGGTGGTGGCAGAAGACTGGCCAACACCCAAATCAGCCATAAGGCGTCTGAGCCACACACACTCACCAGTCACTGTGAAAGCTACCCTATACTCAGCCTCACAATTGGAAGTGGCCACAGTAGGCTGCTTCTTGCTCAACCAAGATATACATGAGCTACCAAGCATGAAGCAAAAACCACTGGTGGACACACAAGTGTCATAGCAATCAGCCCAATCTGAGTTAGAAAAAGCATGCAAATCTGGCGGTAGTGATCCCCCCTTGGGATAAAACAACCCAAGTAGCCGAGTACCACTCAAGTAGCGAAAGATGCGCTTAAGCGCCTTCCAATGCATGACTCCTGGGCAATGCATAAACCTGCTCATCTGTGAGACAGCAAACTGAATATCTAGCCGAGTAATGCATAAGTAGATCAATCATCCAACAACCTGCTGATAGAGAAGAGCATCAAATGCATCTCCAGCATCATGAAGACTCAATCGTAAACCTGTCTCCATGGGAGTGGCAATAGGCTTACAGTCTTCAAGGCCAAAACGGTGCAATAATGTGTCAATATATTTCATTTGACACAAAGCCATTCCACCATCAACTTGCATAATTTGAATGCCCAAATAGTGATGCAAATGCCCCAAATCAGACATCTCAAATGAGGCATGCAAATCAGCCTTGAAATCAGCAATATGCTTCTCAATAGGACCAGTGAGCAGCATGTCGTCAACATAGACAACAATGATCAGAAGCACATCATTAGCATGCTTAACATATAAGGTGCTTTCAAAAGGACTGTTCTCAAAACCATGTGCAACCAGATAGGCATGTATTTTCTCATACCAAGCACGTGGTGCTTGCTTTAAACCATATAATGCCTTCTTTAACCTGCACACCTGGTTTTCATGCCCTTTCTACACAAAGCCACGGGGCTGAAAAACATACACTTCTTCATGCAAGTCACCATTCAGAAATGCTGTTTTAATGTCCAACTGATGTACATTCGAACCATGATGGGCTGCAAGTGCACAAATGCTCCGAAAGGTAGTCATACGCCATGTAGGTGCAAAGGTCTCATCAAAATCAATGCCTCTTTCCTACGCATAACCCTTTGCAACAAGCCTAGCCTTATACCTGTCAACTGTACCATCAGGTTTACGCTTGAGCTTGTATACCCACTTAGTGCCAATGGCCTTCTTGCCAGGAGGCAAGTCACATAAAGACCACGTACCATTCTTCATTATAGCATCATATTCAGATTGCATAGCAGCCATCCAATTTTCTGAATTCTGTGCTTCATCAAAACAAAAAGGCTCATTCTCATCTGAGAGACTAGATGCAGCCATAGCATAGCAATCTGATGCAAAGGAGGCACTATGAGAGCCTGAACGAGTATGATATGACAAAGGTGCATCTAATTTGTTGTCACGCAAAGTCTGCACCAACGATTTTGGCATAGTTTTTGCCTACTCAATATCAACTCTCTCATCAACAAGTGCATCATGTAAATCTACATCAGAAATGGAATGATTTGCATTATCATATGAAACCTGCAAAGGCGGAGAAGGTACCTCATTAGGACCAGCACTAGACTGTCCACCTGTAAAAAGAGGCATCAAAGTATCATACATGTCTTTAGAGCTAACAGATGTCTCCTTAGTATATGAAAGCAATGGCTGAATAGCATCTTCCACAAAGACAACATCATGGCTAACCAGAATGCATTTAGTCTGTGGATGATACAAATGATAGCCTTTACTTTCAGAACTGTACCCAACAAAAATACATTTTACTACCTTATCATCCAATTTTCTGCTATGTTGTTCAGGTACTAGTGCATATGCTAAACAATCAAAAACACGCAGATGAGCAACAGATGGCTTGCGGTCATGCCAAGCCTCATATGGAGTGATAGACTACAGTGCTTTAGTGGGACACCTGTTCAGTACATATGCTGCACACATAACAGCCTCAAGCCAGAAACTATGTGGTAAAGAGTGACTCTTGACCATGCACCTCGCCATCTCCATGAGTAACCTGTTGTTTCGTTCAGCAACTCCATTCTATTGAGGTGTATACGGCACTATACACTAGTGTTTTATCCCACGTTCAACCAGAAATGCATTAAAGTCAGAAGACATATATTCCCCCCCTCGATCAAAACGGAGGGTGCCCATTTTACATGCTGATAGATTTTCAGCCAAAACCAGAAACTCTTTAAAGCACATGAACACTTTGGACTTTGCTTTGAGTGGATATAACCATTCATGCCTAGAAAAATCATCAATGAAAGTCACGAAGTAAAGGTAATTTCCAAAAGAAGGTGTCTGCATAGGACCAGAAACATCACTATGTACAAGTTGCAATTTCTGAGTAGCCTGAACTGAACCATCTTTTGGAAAGGATGAACGCTGCATTTTGCCCAAAATACAACATTCACAAACATGTTTTCTAGGTGCCTCAAGTGTGGGCAAAGAGGAGACCATTTCAGATTTCTGTGGGCGTAGCAAACTAGCAAAATTCAGATGACCAAAGGGTGCATTCCAAAGCTTTGCATCTGACATAGCCTGAGAATCAGTTACTACGCATGCCAAATCATTTACAGATCTTTCATAGTCTATGAGCTTATACAGCCCACGACATAAAATGCCAGACGCAATAATTGTTGGTGCAGACCAATCACCAATTGAATGTTTGGAAGATTAAAGCATGAAGGAAGATTCAATTCTTGAAGCTTGGAAGAAGGATACATTCAGAGGATATGAGGAATGTACACATATGTACATTAGTATAGTTATAGTTCACTTAGATCTTTGATTAGTCATAGACTTGTACAAATTTCTCTATAAATACCTTGAAAATATCGAGGCGTGAGATGAGAGCATATGAAAAAATAGATGAGTGAGTACAAAAGTCAAGAAAGGAGAAGTTAGATGTCATGAGACATGTGAAATGTTAGTTGAGTTTTCCTCTCATCACTCAACTGTAATTTTCAGAGTAATTGAAGAAATATTGCGCCCGATGTTTCTGTGTCTGCTCCATCTGTGTTAGATCATTTGTGAAATCCTTTTGAGGATATCTAATTTCATAGTTAATGAGTCTATGACTTGAGTTTCAGAGTCTAATTGTAAACAGGCTAGGAGAATTGTTAATAGGAACATTCATATGTGATGAGTGTTCACAGTTTTCTGAAACAGGCGCAGATTTCGAGTTCAATGAAATGAGTAGTGCTCAGTGCACAGTGTAAAGTTTTACACATATGATAGCTCAAAATCTAAGTTGAGAGATAAGCTATCTACAGCCAAAAGGATTTGATAAAACGGGCTCGACATTGTGAGAACTAAAGTTAAGAAGTTAGGGGTGTCAAAATCGACTTCTCAGAAGTGCAGATTTAGACATAGGTAACTTGTGAAGTTGATTTCTCAAGTTATACTAAACCTTTTGAAGAAATTTAACTTGGAGGAGGTGTGCAACTTTTAGGCGACACTCCATACAAAATTTCATAGAAAACTTTACATGTTTGATAGGTCAATGAGAAGAAATTGTGCAGCAGACTTTCTGTGTTTTATCTTCTTCACAGAATTTTTCAATTTTTGATAATTTGGAGATTGAACCTCTAATTTGGTGAAGATTTTCACTTACTCTTGGTATAGAGGTGCTCTAATCATAAGAGTAGGTTATTCTTTTGGAGATTAACACTCTCCATCAGTGGTATCAGAGTAGGAGACATCAAAATCAAGGAAAGGAGGATCCCGACTGCTGCAGATTCAAGAAATTCAACAACTGAAGAACTAAAAGGTGAAAGCTTGAAGGCAAAGCTTGAGGAGGAGACCATACGACATCAAGAAAGACAAAAGGACTCTAATTTGAAGTAAAGGTACATATATTGTTCATAAAGCTTGAAGATTTCAATACACAGGTGGACACAAGATGGGAGATTCTCTACAGATAGAGAAATTGGATAGGGAAAACTATCCTGCATGGTCAATGAGGATGGAAGCTCATCTTATGAGCAAAGATTTAATAGCCTACATCACGGGAGAAGAAGAGAAGCCAGAGTTCAGAGATCCTAGTGTTCCAACTAGGGAAGAGTTAGCAGATTTGAAAAATTGGATGAAGAAAGATGCTCAAGCTAGGAGCATTATCTATATGGCAGTCAATGATTACTTGTTACCTCATATTCGAGGTCTTGAAAGTGCAACTGATATTTAGAATGCTTTGGAGGAGCATTTCCAGAATACTACTAAGTCAAGGAAGGCATCCTTATGGGCAGAGTTTACCACCTTTAAGAAGAAGGCTTCTCAATCCATTTCAGACTATGTGACAAGAATGAAAGATATTGCAGATGCTTTAGGAGCTGTTGATGAAGACATTGAGGAGGATAAATTGGTAAGGCAAATCCTTACAGGTTTAAGAGGTGATGACAAATGGAAGCCATTCATTATGTCTACAGAGTTATCACTTGATCATTTCACTCCTGATTTAAATCAGTTGCTAGGTCATATGCTAACATTTGAGCAGGATGTTAAAGGAGATGGTGACAAGAGTGCAGGTCATGCAATGTACTCAAAGGACAAGAAGAAGAATAGCAAAGGAAAGCAACAAGCAAATGAAGATGAAGGCCAACTTCCTAAGAGGAAGAGGAGGTGGCGAAGGTAGAGGAAGAGGTAGGAACAACAAAGATGGAGGCAAAGCTTGCTGGATTTGTGGTAAGACAAATCACTTAGCTAATGATTGTTGGCACAATACTCAGAGTAATAATGGATATAGTCAAAGCTATAATGCAAGAGGAAGAGGTGGCAGAAATCAAAGAGGTAATTTCAGAGGTAGAGGTAGTAGGAGTTACTTTGGAAGAAATGCAGTTAGAGGATTCCAAAGTCAACAATATAACAATACCTACTACAATTATGCTTCAGATCAAAAGGAGGATTCAACATTGATAATGAATGCAACTTGTGAAAGGCAGAGTGAAGATCAAAGAGTCTTCTACATTGACTCAGGGTGTAGCAATCACCTAAGTGGTAATATAGCTTTGATGACTGATTTGGAGAATAAGGTTTTTAATCATGTTGTTCAAACAGGTGACAACACAAAGCACAATGTGAAGTCAATTGGATCAGTGAAGGCCAAGGATGGTAGCACCTTATTGAGTAAGGTCTTGTATGTTCCTACAATTCCTAAGAATTTGATAAGTGTAGGACAAATTGTGGAAAAAGGTTATGAAGTAAGGTTCACTAATGATGGAGTATATGTGGAAGACCCTAGTCAAGGGTATAAACAGATTGTTTCAGGGAAGAAAGAAGGAAGATTATTTACATTGAAGATTCAAGGCAATATTGGTCATGCTATGTTCACATATGGAGGACATAAGATCTCTGAGTTAGATCTTTGGCACAAGAGGCTTGGACATTTCAATGAAAGAGGTATTAAAGACATGATTAACAATGGTTCAGTTCTTGGATTGCCTAATGTTGCAGGTCAACATATGACATACAAATGTGAGGCATGTCAATTAGGTAAAGCTCATAAGCATTCCTATTCCAAGCATGGTTTTATGTACTCAGAGAAGCTTGAATTGGTACACACAGATGTGTGGGGACCATCAAAGGATTTCAGTATAAATGGGTCAAGGTATTATGTGATTTATGTTGATGATGCTACTAGATGGATCACTATTTATGTGATCAAAGATAAGTCAGAAGTGTTTAATACATTTAAACACTATCATGCATATGCAGAAAGAATTACAGGTCATAAGATGAAGAGATTAAGGTCAGATGGAGGGGGAGAGTATTTCTCTAATGAATTTAGTGATTACTTGTGGAATGCAGGTATAAAAAGGGAAGTTACTTGCAGGTACTCTCCTCAACAAAATGGTGTAGCAGAAAGGAGAAATAGAACACTTGTTGAGTTTGCAAGATCCATGATGAAGGAGAAAAATTGCCCTAATTATTTGTGGGCTGAGGCTATAAATACAGCTACTTATTTGGTCAATAGGTTACCATGTAAAGCCTTGCAGGGTATGACACCATATGAGGCTTGGTGGGGTAAGAGACCTACCTTGGATCATTGCAGAGTTTTTGGATGTGTGGCATATGCATATGTGCCATCACAACTAAGACACAAATTGGAACCTAAAGCTGAAAAATATGTTTTCATTGGTTATGATGATAAGCAGATGGGTTATAGATTGTGGAGTCCATCTACAAAACAATTCATGGTTTCTAAAGATGTTACATTTGATGAGCAAAGTACTTGGTATGCAGGTACAATCAATATCAATACAGGTGATGAAGAAGAAGTGAGTCAAAAGAAAGGTAAGTCAAAGATTCAAATAATTGATGAAGAAGAGAATAATGAAGTGCAGGGTGAAGTTGAAGAAATGCCAAGATTTGATCCTGAGTGTGAAGAACCAGAAACCTCAAGGAGTGGAGAACTCAGAAGATCATCAAGAAATAGGTGGCAACCTACAAGGTATAGTTATGATACTTCTTTTTTGGCCACAAAATATTATGCTTATATGATGAAAACAGATGAAGACCCTTCTACATATGAAGAGGCAAAAGGTAAGGAAAAATGGGAGAAAGCTATGCAGGAAGAATATGATGCACTATTGGAAAATCAAACTTGGGATTTGGTTCCTAAACCAAATAGTCAGAAGATCATTGGATGTAAGTGGGTTTATAAGACAAAAAGGTTTGCAGATGGAAGTGTGTCTAGGTACAAAGCTAGACTTCTTGTCAAAGGGTTTGCTCAAACATATGGTGTTGATTATGATGAGACTTATAGTCCTGTGGCAAAGATGACAACCATCAGGACACTTATAGCTATTGCTGCATGTAAAGGTTGGAAGTTATGTCAACTTGATGTGAAAAATGCTTTTTTGAATGGTTATATTTCAGATGATGTGTTCATGGAGCAACCTCAAGAGTTTAGAGATAAAAGGTATCCAGATCATGTGTGCAAGCTCAAGAGAGCTTTGTATGGCTTAAAGCAGGCCCCAAGGGCATCGAATTATAGACTTGTAAAGTTCTTGAAAGAACTTGGATTTCAGGTGTCTAAAGTAGATAGTAGCTTGCTTATCAAAGCAAGTGATAATGGTTTCATATACATGTGCATATATGTTGATGATATAATCCTTACAGGTACAGATGAAGAAGGAATACAAAGACTCAAGAAGCAAATGGAAAAGGAGTTCAAAATAAGTGACTTGGGAGATTTGTCATACTTCTTGGGCATGGAGATTACATATACTCAACATGGAGTATTTGTGACTCAAGAAAGGTATTTGAAGAACTTGTTAATCAAGTTTAAAATGGATGATTGCAGGGTAGCACCTACTCCAATGGAGGTGAATCACAAATTGAGTAAATTTGGAGGTGAAGAATTCAAGGACATGAGACAATATCAGAGTTTGGTTGGTAGTCTTATCTATGCTACTTTAACTAGACCTGATTTATCATATGCAGTAGGGGTTTTGTCTCAATTCATGCATTGCCCAAGGAAAGAACATTGGATTGCAGGACAAAGAGTGTTGAGATACATTAAGGGTACACTCAATGAAGGTTTGTATTATGGGTTTACATCAGATACAAATATCAAAATTTATAGTGATGCAGATTGGGCAGGTAATCCAGATGATAGAAGGTCAACTTATGGATACATGTGTTATGTGGGAGATAAACTTATCTCATGGTGTTCCAAGAAGCAACATACAGTTGCTTTCTCTTCTACAGAAGCTGAATATAAAGGCATGGTTGAAGCTGCAAAGGAAGTGATTTGGCTCAAGACCTTGATGAAGAGTTTTGACATTGTGCATGGGATACCAATTATATATGGAGATAACATGAGTTCATTGTATTTAGCTGCTAATCCTATTTTTCATGCCAGGACCAAACACATTGAGATTCAGTATCACTTTCTAAGAGAGAAAGTGATGGATAAGGAGGTTGAAGTCATACATACTTCAACTAAAGATCAGATAGCTGATATGCTTACAAAGAGCTTGGATGGACCAAAGCTACAGAAGTTTAAAGACATGGCAGGCATAAAGAAGATAAGAGAAACCTCAATTGATGATTGAGGGGGAGCTGTTGGTGCAGACCAATCACCAATTGAATGTTTGGAAGATTAAAGAATGAAGGAAGATTCAATTCTTGAAGCTTGGAAGAAGGATACATTCAGAGGATATGAGGAATGTACACATATGTACATTAGTATAGTTATAGTTCACTTAGATCTTTGATTAGTCATAGACTTGTACAAATTTCTCTATAAATACCTTGAAAATGTCGAGGCGTGAGATGAGAGCATATGAAAAAATAGATGAGTGAGTACAGAAGTCAAGAAAGGAGAAGTTAGATGTCATGAGACATGTGAAATGTTAGTTGAGTTTTCCTCTCATCACTCAACTGTAATTTTCTGAGTAATTGAAGAAATATTGCACCTGATGTTTCTGTGTCTGCTCCGTCTGTGTTAGATCATTTGTGAAATCCTTTTGAGGATATCTAAGTTCATAGTTAATGAGTCTATGACTTGAGTTTCAGAGTCTAATTGTAAACAGGCTAGGAGAATTGTTAATAGGAACATTCATATGTGATGAGTGTTCACAATTTTCTGAAACAGGCGCAGATTTCGAGTTCAATGAAATGAGTAGTGCTCAGTGCACAGTGTAAAGTTTGTGAGAACTAAAGTTAAGAAGTTAGGGGTGTCAAAATCGACTTCTCAAAAGTGCAGATTTAGACATAGGTAACTTGTGAAGTTGATTTCTCAAGCTATACTAAACCTTTTGAAGAAATTTAACTTGGAGGAGGTGCGCACCTTCTAGGCGACACTCCATACAAAATCTCATAGAAAACTTTACATGTTTGATAGGTCAATGAGAAGAAATTGTGCAGCAGACTTTCTGTGTTTTATCTTCTTCACAGAATTTTTCAATTTTTGATAATTTGGAGATTGAACCTCTAATTTGGTGAAGATTTTGACTTACTCTTGGTATAGAGGTGCTCTAATCATAAGAGTAGGTTATTCTTTTGGAGATTAACACTCTCCATCAATAATCACATCCCCATTTGACAGATCATGAATTGTACACCTGTCATCAACAAATTTCACAACCAAGCCAATCTTGGCCAATGCAGAAACTGATAACAGATTCTTCTTGATCCCTGGCACAAATAAAGCATCTGACAAAGTGAAAGAACTACCATCAGCAATAGTCAAAATGATCTTACCAACTCCCATAACAGGATAAGAGGATTTGTTGGGACATGTGATAGAATTCCCTGTAGGGGCAGGCTCGAGTGAAGAGAAGAAACTGCGCTGCGAGGTAATAAGTTTGGTTGCCCCACTGTCAAAATACCAAACATCTGAGTCTACTGTAGACATGCACTGATCATGAGAAGATGAATCAAAATTGGAGACAGTAGTAAACGCCCATTCTTCTTCCTGCACAAGATTTGCAGACTCTCTTTTTGGTGTAGAGGCCTCTGCAAGAACCATTCCAGCCTCTTGCTTCTTTGCCTCTTTAGCAGCCAGTTTTGGACACTTCTTTATGATATGATCATTCCCTTTACAGTACTTCGAGAACAATTTCTGCTTTTTTGATTTCTTGTCATCTTTATCTTCTTTCTTCGAATATGCAAAATTAGCAGATTTCTGCTTACTAGTTGAAGAGCTCCATTTTCCTTTGCCCTTCTGACTAGCCAGGAAAGCTTGATCTACAACTCGCATAATGGACCTGTTTTGCCTGGACTGATCTTCCTGCAAGAGAACAGAGACTAACTTCTCAAATGATAAGGCATTTGGATTGCCTTTCATCATCAACGGAAGAGTAGAAGCAAAACTCTGATATGAATCAAGAAGACCATTCAGAACGGTCTACACAAGTGAGCTATCTGGTATAACCTCATTAGCAGAAATCAAATGTTCCTTCAAGTCTTTGATCTTTGTTAGGAAACTTTCCATAGAATCACCTTCATGCATGTGCTCACTCTCCAACTGTTTTCAGAGGTAAGCAACACGAGTCTCATTCCTAGCTTGGTACAATGTGGTAAGTGTATCCCAAGCATCCTTAGCTGTTCTGCAAGAGCGAATGTGAGGAATAATGGCATGTTTGACAAGCAAAGCTATCAATGCATGTGCCTGGGCATCTGTGCCATCCCAGCAAATCTGGTCTGCAGTAGGTGCAGCAGAAACAAGAGCACGAATAGGAATCTGCAGAATATCATCTTCAACACCATCTTCATTAGCTCCAGCACCTGTATTTGCAGTACCTGTCGTTATAGGTGTAACAAGACATCTTTCAACACCCTTCACAATGTTCCACAATCCTTTTGCAACCAATACATGTCACATCATATAAGCCCATAATGGGTAGTTGGTACCATCCAACTTATCCTCAACAACCAACATACCGAATACATCACTGCTTTTAGCCATGGCCGGTGACTAAAATACCTTGATGCAGAAAATTGATTGTATCTCAAAAAGTTGAACAAAACTGCCCAGACAAATTCTACTAGACCTATAGTAGACTTCGAGATGCTTATACTGGCGAACAGAAACTGGTATATACCTTTGGCACAAAAAGATGAAATAGCCTGCACAAGCGCTACGATAGTGTGTTCGGAGGCCAAAACGAGCTCAGATCGTGATTTTGGCACCACAAAGCGAAGATGTTTTGATCTCTGAAACACCCTGAGTATGCTCACCAAATTTCGTGCGAATCTGAGATTGCAAACGGAGGAGTGTCGACGGCACCCTAGATGAAGCGACGACCTGCTCTGATACCAATTGTTGGAGTTAGACGTCTGCAGAAGCACGTGAAGAACACAAGGAAGAAGAATAAGCTTGGAGCACAACACACAATATTGAATGTATTACTAGAGAATGTACAAAGATAAGTAGCCCATTAGGGCAATAGGCGTATATACAAGCCGGGGAAAAAAACCCTCCTAAAGAGGGAAAAAAGTGCCCCGGCAATCCTAGAGTGTTCACACACATCACTACCTAAATATATCAACATCTTCATCTACTACTCCCAAACTATTTGCAATGTCCCCTCATCCTTGTAACATAATCAGAGATTGATTGAGAACCTTTCTTCTTGAAAGTTGTAAACTCAGCCTATAGTGAAGCCTTCCTTGATTTGGTTGTGTTTTGAAAATGTTCTTCCAAGGCATTTCATACATCTGTTGCACTTTCTAATCCTCTAATGTGTGGTAGAACATAATCATTTACATCCATGTAAATGATGCTCCTATCTTGAGCATCTTTCTTCATCCAATTCTTCAATTCTACAAGTTCTTCTCTTGTTGGAACACTTGGATCCTTAAACTCAAGCTTTTGTCTTCTCCTATAATAAATGATATGAAATATTTGCTCATGAGGTGTGCTTCCATCCTCATGGACCATGGTGGATAGTTCTCTCTATCTAGCTTGTCAATCTGCAAGCTTTCTCCCATCTCATGGCTTCTATATCCGCAATTACTAAGATTCATGATGATATAATGTTCCTTTGATAAGAACCTTTGATGCTTCTTGATCCTTTGAACTAGTGCTTTGTTCTTCTTTAGGTTTTCTTAAACACTTTACCCTTTGATCCTTCAATTTAGTTGGGATTCTCCTTGCTTCTTCCTCACCTTGATTTGAACTTTATGCTCTAGTACCACTGATAGAGACCTTTTATTCTTTAAATGTCTGGTCTATCTTGATTTAAGAACTCCTCTTCATCAAGAATAAACCAAACTTTACACAAACTTTACATTATCTTTCAAGTTCATTCAGAAATACTTATCTGTGTGAAGTTTCCTTGAGCTTCAATAGTGTGCTTTAGAAATGAACTTCAATTTCTGCATATGTTTTCGACTTTAATCATTCAAATGATGCACACATATTCATATACCTTTGTGCAACCATAACGATCATTAGTTCTTCAAAAGAACCATTATATTTCTCATTTGATCACTTAGATCAAACCTATGTCAGAAATTGCCTTCTAGAAATGGCGACTTTGACATGGTCAACTTCTGAAGTCGATTTCTCTCAAAATATAACCCGTTTTGCCAAATTCTTTTAGCCAAAGCTTCCTTATCTTCTAACATAAATTTTGAATGCTCAAACATAAAAAAACTTACACTAAGCATTGAGATCCAAGCAAATCTTCGAGCAGTAAAATGCACGATTCTAAGAACTTCACTTCAAGACTTCTACAGATGAATGTTCCTACTTGTCATACACACAACTTGAAGAGAATTTGACCATAGCTTGATTGGCTTCTGAATTAGATGTGTACAGAAGATTTCCTGATCCACATCATCAAGCAGAGAGAATTCTAGGAAAAACTAGTCGCTAATCTCACGAGAAAACTCTCTTCACATCTATCTCTTAGAAAAATTGAATTCTATTGCCTATATTCTCATCTATTCTTCATCTCTCTACTATGTCACGACTATACATGAGTGCATATATACATATGAGTTTTAACTCATCACTATATCAAAGTATTTTTGAAGTATTTTTCCAAAGCTAGTATACATAAATGTCTAGAACATTTCTTCCTGATTCTTCACTTGACTTCATGCTTTGATCTTGACTCTTTTCTTCACTTGTGCATTCCTAGGCTTCATGTAATTATCCATTGATGATTGTCTTGCTCCAACAACCTAGTCCATAAATAGTAATTTTTTGGAGCCCTTCAACTCTGAATGTTATGTGTTTTGATATAACTATTTGATGATGATGCTCTAAAGTACATAGTGGGTCCAAATGCATATCTAAGAAGTTAAAGGTTTCTACTAAGGTACTTTGAAGCTACATTGGCAAGTGTAGAACATGTTTTTTGTAGCACAATGTCATCTTTGTGGTGTATCCAACAATCTGCTCACAGTGGTATGAGAGCTATCATTAACTCAACATGGGAAATGGATTCTCATCATCTATTGACAAATTGGATAAAGGTAATTATCTTGCTTGGTCACTTAGAATGGCAGCAGCTCTTCAAGGTAAAAATCTATATGGTTACGTATATAGAGATGAGATAATGCCAATACTCGGAAGCAAAGGTCAACCTACTCAAGAAGAAGAAGAAAGGCTAACAACATAGTGTTCAAAGGATGCTCTAGCTAGGTCTTTTATTCTCAACTTAGTTTCTAATTTCTTACTTCCACACATTAGGATTTGTAAGACATCATAAGAGACATGGAATGCTCTTGAAGCATTCTTCTCTTCAAGCACTAGAGCTAGAAAGAATAGCCTCTAGATGGAATTCACCACACTTATGAATATGCCCAAGCAAAGTGTGATTGATTTTGTCACCAAAATGGAGGACCTATTTGACCAACTTGGAAGCATTGGAGAAGTCATTGAAGAGGAGCAAATAGTGAAACAAGTGATCAATGGAATCAAGGCAGATGATAAGTGGGAAGCCTTCACCACAACAATGGACCTATACATGGATATGCAGGTACCTCATTTCAACACTCTCATGGGGCAATTGTTCACCCATGAGGCAAAGCTTGTGAAGAATAATGAAAACTAAAAAGGTAACCAATCTCTTTGCCTATACACTAATAAGAGTACGAGTAAGGATAGCAAAGGCAAAGGCAAAAGATCTAATGATGAGGCTAGTACCTCTCAAGCAAATTTTCTAGGAAGAGGTAGAGGAACAAGAGGAAGATGCAAAGGAGGTAGAAAAGGCAAGGGGAGATTCCAAATCTCTTTTCCATGTACCATATGTGGCTTGACTAACCATACGACTGAGAATTTTTTTAGGAATCCCAGAAATAAGAGAGGAAGAGACTTCGATAGAGAAAGCTATGAAAGAGGAAGATCAAATAGTTTCAATGGATACAACAACAACTACAACATTACCCATAACCAAGGAGAATATAGAGGAAGATGAGATTACAACAATAACACTAAAGGGAAAACACAAGAGGACTCACTTCTATTGAGGAACATGGCCATGGAGCAAGGTAAAGCAGATGAGCATGTATTTTATATAGATGTTGGTTGTTCTAATCAAGTAGCACGGAATGTGGCTCTACCATTAGACTTGGAAGATCCACGAAATAGACATGAGGTTCAAAGAGGAGATGACACAAGGCACTCAGTTGAAAAGATTAGAGATGTGGACTCTAGATGGAAATATGAATTTACTTAGTAATGTATTGTATGTACCTACCATAACCAATAACTTGATAAGTATTGGACAAATTGTAGAGAAAGCATTGCACGTAAATGTGGAAGACCATCAACAAGGATTGAAGAGAATTGCAAACGGAGAGAAGTCAGGTAGAATCTTTACATTTGAATTGCATGAAACTAGAAATGTAGCTCTATTCAATTATGTAGGACAAACCCTATCAGAATTAGAGATGTGCACAAAAGATAAACTCACATTGGTGAAAGAATTTTGAAGAAAATATGCAAGGATCAAAGTGTACTTGTCCTACCTAATATATTCAAGGAACATATGATATACAAATCCAGTGCTTGTCAATTTGGGAAATCACATAGACAACCCTTTATAAAGAAAGGTTACATCCATGGTGATCTATTGGAGCTAGTCCACACGGATGTTTGTTGACCTAGCTAAGAACCATCAATTTCAAGATCTAGGTACTATGTATCTTTTATTGATGATTGTAGCGGATGGACCATCCTATATCTTATGAAGCATAAGGGTGAAGTATTCAATTTCTTCAAGAAATATCTTGATCTTCTTGAAAATCAAAGACAAAAAACATTCAAAAGGCTAAGATCAGATGGAGGGGGAGAATATGTTTCCCATGAATTTGATGCGTATCTCAAAGATAAAGGCATCAAAAGAGAGATCACAACTAGGTACACTCTAGAGCAGAATGGAGTGGTAGAGAGAACAAATAGGACCATAGTTGAAGCCACAAGATCCATGCTTAATGAGAAGAAATTATCCAATTATCTATGGGCAAAGGCTGTATCTACATCCACCTATCTCATTAATACACTCCCATCAAAGGCATTAGATGGGATGACACCCTATGAAGCTTGTAATGAAGAAGACCTAGCCTTGATAATTGCAGGATATTTGGATGCACAACCTATGCGCATGTTCCATCACAAAATAGAGGTAAATTGGATCCTAAGGCAGAGAAATGTGTATTCATTGGATATGATCTAAATAAAAAAGGGTAAAAATTGTATAATCCAAAGTACTAAAGGTTTTATTGTTAGTAGATATATTGCATTTGATGAGAAGAACTCTTGGTTTGAAGATGATTGCACGAAAGTCAAGCTACCTTATGACCTAGAGGAGGACTTTCCATCATCACAAAAGGTAAATGGTCAACTATGTGAAGACACAATTGATTTTGATGATGATTAGAAGACACCAAAGAAGAACATCAAGGCATGGAATAATAAAAACAAACCGAAGCTGTAGGAGTTGAGAGGCCCTACAGAATCATCTCAACAAACAATAAGGAGATCAATTATGGAAAAGAAGATGCCAGAAAGGTATGGATTTGACACCTCTTTGGTCACTAACCATTCAATCTATATTGCTCAAGATATCAATTCAAAGGAGCCATCAACATTTTAAGAAGCCAACAAGAAATCAGAATGGAGAGAAGCTATGGAGGAAGAGATAGAAGCCCTCCAAGAGAATCTGACATGGGACCTAGTTCCCAAGACGCCATCCATGAAGATCATTGTATCTCGGTGGATCTGCAAGGTAAAAAATGAAAGAACTTGGAGAAGCTTGTAGGAGGTAGAAAAGTGTGCTTCAAAGAGACAAAGTTTGGTCCAGCCAACCGGCACAAGACCAGCCCTTGAGCCTATCGAGACTCAAATAGACCTTGTACGCATGCGATAAGTGCAAAGAAATGCATTATGTACTTTGGAGCATCAAGAAGAAAGAGCCTATACAAAATAGATAGGTTCGCGTGTCGACTCGCTCAAAAAACTTACTATCTATGGAAGAGACAATGAACTTCAAATGCCCATAGCGACCAAGGTGATTACAATTAGAAAAAATCCTTTTATGGGAGTGATACACATAGGGTTGAGTGTATAGAATCTACAAACGTATAGGGAATAAGCAAAATTGGCTATAGGAATCAATCAGACATTCATCGGTGGTACTTCCTATTTTTTAGGAATACGTAGAGATAGACCCTATGTTAGAAACACTGAGATTTCATGCAATCTAATGAACCAAATTTTATGAAAATGCATAAGCATAAACTAGACACTAATATCTTTCCAATGCACCATATTCTAATCAATTTGAAGCTCTGTAGAGAGAGCCGCAGCCTTTGCAACAGTACTATTGGAGAAGAAGATGATGCATAAAATTGAAGGAGCAAGATTGTAGCACAGAGAACTTTGGTCTACAACAAATGGAATCTCTCTCTCTCTCTCTCTCTCTCTCTCTCAGTCCCCCACCCACAGCGCCCCCATCCACTCAACCCACCCACCTCCTCCCTCCTACCCCCGCCCGTAGCACCCCCTCCACTCCACCCACCCTCCTCCTCCCTCCTACCCCCACCCATAGTGCCCCCTTCCACTCCACCCACCCTCCTCCTCCCTCCTACCCCCACCCACAACACCCCCCTCAACTCCACCCACCCTCCTCCTCCCTCCTACCCCTGCCCACAGCGCCCCCCTCCACTCCACCCACCCTCCTCCTCCCTCCTACAAGCCTACAGAGAGAGAGGCTAATGCATGCTTTATTACATCGGGCAAATTTGGCATGAGCTTGATTGAACAACATCGACATGGACAATGAGAAATGTGGGAAGATATGGTAACTGTGTAGCGTAGAGAACTTCGGTCCAATGCAATCTCTCTATCTCTCTCTATCTCTCTCTCTCTCTCTTTCTCTCTCTCTCTCTCTCCATCTCTCTGTCTCTCTCTCTCTCTCACTCTCTCTCTCCCCTTGCATTCCCCCACCCACAATGCCCCTTCCACTCCACCCATCGACCTCCTCACCCCTACGCCTGCCCAGAGTGCCACCTCCACTCCTCCCACCCTCCTCCACCCTCCCTCCCCCTCCAATCCACCCACCCATGCAGAGCGCCCCTCTCCATGACACCTACCCTCCTCTTCCCTCCTACGCCTCGCCCACAGGGGCCCCCTCCACTCCAGCCACCCTCCTCCTCCATCCTACACCCGCCCATAGTGCCCCCTCCACTCCTCCCGCCCTCCTCCACCCTAGTCTCCCTCCACTCCACCAACCCTCCTCCTCCCTCCTACCCCCACCCAGAGCGATACCCTCGTGGACTCTTCACCTTGCCTTTAGCGTGTTGCCAAATAAGTCCATCCTTCAATAAAAAGTAAATGTTTTTTCTGATGGATCTATACTTATTTGTGGACTAGCCCAAGGAAGGTTTCAACATACTCAGATATTTTCCTATGTATTTCCACTCACCATCATACTCATTCTCACAGAATTGCTAATAGGAACAAGGCTATGATGACTACCATCAAAACCATCATTGCTATTGTGGCAACCAAGAATTGGAAGATGTATCAACTTGATGTGAATAATTCAGTTTTTAATGTAAAACTAGAAGAGGCTTTGTAGAGGTATTAATCAATAGTGTTTGAAGGCAAATTAGGGATAATTATGTTTGGAGGTTCAAAAAGAGAATTATATGGTCTCAAGCAAGCACTAATAGCATTAAATTAGAGGCTTCTAGACTATTTGATGAATTGTAGAGACAATCAAAGAAAAGGAGATACATCATTATTGTACATGAAACCTTTGTGCCCGATGAACTTGAATCGTTGACACCTTTGCCACCCAAGAACTCGTATCAAGAACTTTATCTCTTGATAACTCTTGCATTGAAGCCTTTCCCTCCCACAAGCTATAGCTTTGAGGCCCTTGCCTCTCAAGAACTTCAATTTTAGAGCATCTATCACAAACTCTTGAGTTGAAACATTTAGCTCTCACAAGCTTCATTGTTGAAGCATTCCCAACACACAATGCTAGACTTCATTACTTGGCCTTGAGGATCTCTCTAGTGTTCTATACCTTCAAGAGATCTAATACCATGTAAGAAAAATAAAATGATGAATAATGATAAACGAGTTGTGCAACTCTAATACCATGAATGAATTACCAGAACATATATAGGATTAAGGATATAGAGAAAGAGAGATATTGTTGCTCATGGGAAAAATAGAAGAGATCAAGTTACAATGGAAAGTGCATTGAGGATGAGTAGAAGATGAACTCAAATCAAACTCAAAATGCTAATACATTATAATAAAAACACCACACAAGACATAGATGGTTCTATCCACCCATGCACTCGCAATATGGAGCTTAGATGATGATTTAGATAGAAGCTAGATGAAGGGCCATAGGCCAACACAATGGCTACTAAGATGGACAACCTAATGGTTCCAAAAACCACAAAGGATGATCCTTACATGGGGAGGGGACAATCTTTATAAGGTACCAAGCCTAAGGTGGTTTAACCCTGTTCTAGGGTCATGGTGGCTGGATTCATGCAAAAAACAATCTCCACCATTGATCTATGGGGTAAATCCAATGGTGGAAAGGTAGGATCAACAACCACTTATTTGTAGCCCTTGATCTTCCTCAATTCACACCTAGGATCAATTCTAGATCCAACGGTGTTTGTGTATTTCATCCAAACCCATTGCTTGATAATTCATAAATGTAAACATTACTTATGTACACTCTAACTAAGGGAGTCATGGAAACATGCTCTTGTAATTCTTGAAGAGTTATTACCTTTAAAAGTAAAAGTCATTAAGGAAAATTGTCGCCATGTTACGCAAGAACTACAAGCTGAGTTAGGATTTATTGTTAGCTAAATGATTCCTCAACTTTAGGGGAACTTTTAGGTACAATCCCTCCAAGATTTGAATTCAAAGGTCATTATATACAGACCTACGTAGAGTCACGGTTAAAGCAACACTGACAGCTACATTATAGAAAGATTTTGATAAAGCACCAAGCCACAAGTGAAGCGAAAATTATGCTCCACCTTCCCAAGCTTCATGTCCATTCATATCATGTACAATATGTTTAATACAGATTGATTTTCTAGCTATACTTTGAAGTTGTTCTCATCTGCTGCTACAGGTTCATATTCACATTTTCTGTCACCTTTAGTGAGTGAGTTCTCTGTGTATACTTCATCTTTTTCTAAGATTTAAATTGGTATAGGTAACATGATAAGTCTATTCTTATCATACTAATTTTCATATTCATTGTTATGTTACTCTATGAGCTAGAATCATTTGAAGTTGACTAGGAATATTGGCAATTAACTCCTAAAATGTTGAGATGATACCTAATTCTAAATTGATTTCTCTCATTATGGTTCATCGAAAGTCATCAAATATGTTGCTTAAGGTTCATTATCTATCTAAATGAAAGTGCAAAAAAGATATCTTTTCAATGTTTATGAGGCTGTGAGCTCTAAGTTAATTTCCAAAGTGCAATCCAACCCATAATAACAAGTTTTACTTCAACTATTTAGTATCAACTAGTATGCCTTGATGAATCAATTTGAGATTGATACTCCAAAGCACCAAGATGGTCTATATGCATCCTTAGCAAGTCTAGGGTGTCTACGTATCATCTCTGAAGTTATCTTGGTAGGTGTAGAGCGGGTTTTTGGAGCAACACAAAAATCTTTGGATTGTATCAGTCATCTCTCTTCACAGTGGTATCATAGTAAAGATAAATCAATATGGGAGATGGATAACCTTCCACCATTTAAAAATTGGATAGAAAGAACTACTCAACCTGGTCTCTGAGGATGGAGGCATACCTTGAAGGGAGAAATCTATTTGGATACACATCTAGAGATGAATTCATGCCAACAATGAGAAACAAAGGACAACGATCACATGAAGAGCAAGAAAGGCTTACAACATGGTGCTCAAAGGATGCACTAGACAAGTCCTACATCTTAAAGTCAATCTCTGCTTTTCTCATACCTAATGTGAACGAATGAAAGACCTAAAGAGAAACTTGAAAAGCACTTGCTTCTTTCTTCTCTTCAAATACTAGAGCAAGGAAGAACCGACTATGGATGGATTTTACTACCTTGAAGAAAAGTTCCAAGCAAAGTGTGATTGATTATGTCACCAAAATGAAGGGGATCTATGATCAGTTAGCAAGCATTGGAGAGGTAATTGAAGGAGAGAAAATCATAAGGAAAATTATCAATGGAATCAAGGTTGATGACAAGTGGGAATCCTTCACAACTACCATGGACCTATACATGGACATACATGTGCCTGACCTTAACAACCTTATGGGCATATACATGGACATACATGTGCCTGACCTTAACAACCTTATGGACCTATACATGGACATACATGTGCCTGACTCACTATAAATACCATCACCTCATTTAATTCTATTTCTCTACTTCATTTTGTTTTAATAAGCAAATAAAGGAGAAGATTGAAATGGGATGATGGAAGGGCTTGATGCCAGCGCCAATACCTCAACAAGTTAGAAGGGATGAAAGATATGGAGTATAATGGATAGGAGATCTATTTATTGGGCATTTGAAGTACTCAAGAAAATCACCTTTGCATGGAAATCACCACCTTTTGCCCTACTACGCCCTAAGGCCAATACTCACCATGAGGAGTACAATGGATTTGTAGGTGAATCTATTAAATTCTTTGATCATTATATATAACTTCTTTTTGGTTTTATATGGAATCTTGGGAGACAAATGGATGGCAAACATCAAGCATGATAGGCATGAAGTCCATGAAGATGATCAGACATGATCTTGTCCTTATGAATCAACTGTTCCATCAGGAGATCTCTATATCTGATATTGACTTGAAGTTTTAATCTCAATATGAGTGGCTAGTAGGCAGCCTCTTGCCCTATATGACCATGGGAGCACCCTTAGGGCGCCCATTGCCATGGAGAGCTTGAGGTTCACCCATGGTGAGACCCTTCCCCCTTTGCGCATGGAAGGCCTCCCTTGGATGACCCCTTGCCCTTAAGGGCTTGGGGGCGGCACCTTGGGTGACCCTCACACTCAAGGGCTTGAGGAGACACCCTTGGGCTACCCTCGCCAAGGGTTGCTTAGCATGATGAAAGACATTAAGGCTTAGGGAGACATAGGTTAAGCACCCGAGGAAACAAGCTAGAAGGCACCAAGGCATAAGAACAAAACCTATGAGAAATAACGTATCACTATTTGAAGGCAAGGAGAAGATGGAAAGCTTCAAAGAGTCGTGCTACTCTTTTCCCCTCTCTCTCTCTCTATCTCTCCACTAATGATACCAGCATTCAATTTTTGTGTTCTCTCAATGTGGTTGTTTAGCACGTTAATACACATATAGAAACGAATACGCACCCAAAGGTATAAATTTACATATATTCATGTAGTGCACACATTCCCTTTGTTTTATGTGCACACCCATCCACAAGTTCTGTTTCCCAAAATGATGTGAAAACATACACTTTTCTTTGGTTGAGTGGTTGATTCTAGACCTAGATGTCTCCTAAAAAGTAATAAGTAAATTTAGAAGTGCGAGGCCTTAACAGTATTATTTTGCATGAAAAACATTGATTTCATTGATGAGAACTCTTTAGCACTTGATCCCATGGGATGGCGAGAGCACAAATGTCACACAATTCGGCTTAGTTACCAACCAGAAAATTGAGCCTAGAAGTGATGGTGAAATGTAAAGGGGCAAGCTCGCACCCCTATCTAATAGAGTGATTAGGGTAAGCCAACCCTTATGTAATAGAGTTCTCAATTTTGATACGAGAAAAAACACTTCAATGACGTTTTGAAACCATTTTCATAAAGTTCGGTCTGCCTCCAAGGCCCCTGCTTTATTGGAGGATAAATTCCCATTGTATTAGGTCGTACGCTTTGGCAAATTTAATATTGAAGAAGAGAATGTTTTAAAAAAACTGCTTTATTGATAGAGAGAAAAAGAGAGAAAGAAAGAAAGAGAGAGATGAGAGAGATAGAGAGAGAAAGAGAGGGGAAAATAGAGAGAGAGAGAGAGAGAGAGAGAGAGAGAGAGAGAAAGAGAAATAAAGAGAGAGAGAGAGACAAAGAGAGACAAAGAGAGATAGAGAGATAGAGAGATAAAGAGAGAGAGAGTGAGAGATAAAGAGAGATGAAAGAGAGGAAGATAGAGATAGGAAGATAGAGCATACATACACACACATACACACACACACACATCTACACATGCATACATACGCACATACATGTACACACACACATACATACACACATGCATGCATACATACACACACATATACATACATGCATGCATACACACACATACAAATATACACACATGCATACATAAACACACACATGCATACACACATACATACATGCACATATATACACATATGCATACATACACATACACACACATGCATACACACATACATACACACACACATATACACACATACATACATACACACACACACATACACACATATACACACATGCATGCATACATACACACGCATATACACACATGCATGCATACACACATATACACATATACACATATACACACATGCATACATACACACACATTCATGCATACACACATACATACACACACATATACACATATGCATACACACACATACACACACACACACAGATACACACATTCATACACACACACATGCATACACACACATACATACACACATATACACACATGCATGCATACATACACACACATACATATATACAACACATACACATATACACACATGCATACACACAGACATGTACACATATGCATACATACACACACATATGTACACACATGCATACTTACACACATATACACACATGCATGCATACATAAACACACATATACACACCTGCATGCATACACACACATGCACACACACATACATACACACATGCATGCACACACACACATGAATGCATACACACACATGCATACATACACACACATACACATATACTCACACATGCATACATAGACACACATACACATATACACACATGCATACATTCACACACACACATGCACACATATACACACACATAAGCTAGTATTTTAATTAAATATATAAAATTTTGATTTTAAAGTTTTTTTCATCAAATATATAAAAATAGGAGTAGGGTTTTTAGGCTATTTACACATACATACACATATACTTATACACACACACACACACACACACACACACACATATATATATATATATATATATATATATATATATATATATATATATATATATATATATATATATATATATATATATATATATATATATATATATATATATATATATATATATATATATACACACACACACATATATATACACATACACATATATATACACATGCATACACATACACACATGTTTTAGTTCTAGGTCTTTCCGATTAGGGTTTTAGGGTTTTTACACATGCATAACATATATACACACATACACATACACATATAATACATATATACATGTATATACACATGCATACAGAAATATACATATTTTAGGTCTAGATCTTTAAGATTAGGGTTTTAGGGTTCAAGCATACATATAATTCAATTACATTTATATTAAGAGAAAATATAGAAAAAATAAGAAAAAATATGAATATATAAATAAATATATATATAAAATAGGATAAGTATATAGATAAATAAATATGAAAACAAGTAGTGTTTTAAATAAATAAAATAATTATATATTTTTAAATATATAAAAATAGGTTTAATTTTAAGGATTTTAATTGGAGTAAATATATATACACATACACATACACACATATAATTATACACATATATATATACACACAAACACATATATATACACATGCATACACATATATACATGTTTTAGATCTAGGTCTTTCTAATTAGGGTTTTAGGGTTTTAACACCTCCATAACATATATACACACATACACATACACATATAATACATATATACATGTATATACACATGCATATAGAAATATACATATTTTAGGTCTAGATCTTTAAGATTAGGGTTTTAGGGTTTAGGCATACTTATAACTCAATTAAATTTATATAAAGAAAAAATATAGAAAAAAATCTGAATATGTAAATATATATATATATATATATATATATATATATATATATATATATATATATATATATATATATATATATATAATAATAAGATAATTATATAGATAAATAAATATAGAAAGAACTAGTGTTTTAAATAAATTAATTAAATAAATATAATTAAATACATAAAAATAGGATTAATTAAGAAAACAATATGAATATATAAATAAATAAATATATATAATAGGGTAATTATATAGATAAATAAATATAAAAAGAACTAGTGTTCTGAATAAATAAATTAAATATATATAATTTAATTTATAAAAATAGGATTAATTAAGAAAAAAAATCTGAATATATATATATATATATATTATATATATATATATATATATATATATATATATATATATATATATATATATATATATATATATATATATATATATATATATATATATATCTATCTATATATATATATATATATATATATATATATATATATATATATATATAATAGGATAATTTTATAGATAAATAAATATGAAAACAAGTAGTGTTTTAAATAAATTAATTAATTATATATAAATAAATATATAAAAAGGGGTTTAATTTTAAGGATTTTAATCAGAGTAAATGTATATACACATATGCATACACACATATACTTATATACATATCTATATACACATATATATACACGTGCATACATATATATACATGTTTTAGGTCTAGGTCTTTCTGATTAGGGTTTTATGGTTTTAACACCTGAAAACATATATCCACACATACACATATGTGTATAATACATATATACATGTATATACACATGCATATAGAAATATACATATTCTAGGTCTAGATCTTTAAGATTAGGGTTTTAGGGTTTAGGCATACATATAACTCAATTAAACTTATATAAAGAGAAAATATAGAAAAACATTAAGAAAAAATTTGAATATATATATATATATATATATATATATATATATATATATATATATATATATATATATATATATATATATATATATATAATAGGATAATTATATAGATAAATAAATCTAAAAAGAACTAGATTTTTAAATAAATAAATTAAATAAATGTAATTAAATATATAGAATTAAATATATATAATTAAATATATAAAAATAGGATTAATTAAGAAAAACATTTGAATATATAAACAAATAAATATATAAAATAGGATAATTATATAGATAAATAAATATGAAAAGGACTAGTGTTTTAAATAGATTAATTACTTATATATAATTGAATATATAAGAATAGGATTTTAATTATATAAGCAATAGACATATATATAATACATATATTAGTATTAGGGTTTTAGGATTAGGGTTTTAGGTTTTTTAGGTGTTTAAGTATTTAGGTTTTAATATTTCAGGTTTAAGTATTTAGAAGTATGATTTGTGTTTAATAAAAAATCAAATGTTCTAAAATGTCCATATGGTATCAGATGGCTAGTTTGGATTTGGAGGAGAGAATGGCATGCCCTTGCACTTAGTGCAAGTATCAAATTGATCGAAACGATGGATTTGTACTGCACATGTTAGAGGGTATGGATCATTTGATAAAAGTCGACTAGAAAACCTATGCAATCATTGGCATGGTCCCCAGGTGAGCAGTTGGACCCAAACGACATTTCACCGGTAACCTCTCATGGACAAAAGAGAACAAAAAAGGAGTTAGACATACAAGCAAGTACTAATAGCATTACATAGAATGAACATATGGAAGAAATGCTCAAAGCATTTTATGAGATGGACAAAGATCATGATGGTGGAGAAGATGTCGACAGTTTCATGGACACAATAGAATTTCCACAATCAGAAGTCGATGAAGAATATGAAAACATGCGAAAACTAGCTCGTTTACCACTTTACAATGGAGCAAAGATATCTGCACTACGTGTGTCACTCGTGATGCTCAATCAGCAAT
This sequence comes from Ceratopteris richardii, assembly GCA_020310875.1. Lineage (NCBI taxonomy): Eukaryota > Viridiplantae > Streptophyta > Polypodiopsida > Polypodiales > Pteridaceae > Ceratopteris > Ceratopteris richardii. The sequence continues at coordinate 137,602,266 of CM035416.1, forward strand.
CCATTTATGGATGGTCAAATAGTAGTGTCACTGAATTGTTCAAGTAAGTGGATTTGAAATAAACTTTAATTGTTGTATCAAAATAAATTTATTTACTAATATCGTTCTAATTGCTTATTGCAGACTTCTTAAAGATCACTTTTTGCGAGAGGGCAATGACATGCCTCCAACACGTGGAGATGTAAAAAAACTTTTACAATCCATTGGAGTGGATTACACTAAGATTCATGCTTGTCCACATGATTTCATCCTCTCTAAGAATGAGTATGAGCATCTCCACGTATGTCCAAAGTGTGGAGCGAATAGATTTAGAGAAGACCTCATAGGCGAAGCGATCCCCGCAAAGGTTCTTCATCACTTTCCTATTATTCCATGAATTGAGAACATGTTTAAATGCAAATCTATAGCTGAGTTAATGTCATGGCATGCAAAGAGCAGGTCTACAGATGGTGTAATGCAAGTGCCTGCTGACTCTAATGCTTGGACGCACAAAGATAGTAAGTGGCTAGAGTTTGTTAGTGAGCCTCAATCCATACAACACTGGGGGAAGGCCTAGCTATGGATGCAGTAAATCCATTTGGTTTATGCATCTCTTCATGGAGCACATGGCCTATATGTTTTATCAATTATAACATCCCACCATCGCTGGCGACAACGAAAGGTCATTTTGTATTAGCTCTTATTGTATCAGGTAAGTATAAGGTAAAAACATGGATGTATATCTTGCACCACTTGTGGAAGAAGTGCGCATTTTATGGGATGGGATTACTGTGCATGACATGTCTCAACCTATAAGAAGATGAGACGTGCGAGTGCAAGGCATACGTATGTGGACAATGCATGATTGGCTTGGTTATGATGAATGTTCAAGAAATCGATTTCGGGTTACCATGCTTGTCCTTTATGTAGACCACGAATCAAAGCACACTATTTCAAAGCACTGCGTAAATCTGTCTATGAAGGACAACATAGATATTTGCCTGATGGACATGTGTTACGTGAAGGAAAAATTGGTCAACAAGCGCAACGCCAAATGAAAGCTAGCGATTGGAAACAGTTGTGGGATTCAGAAATTCTAGTTGTTGGCAATAAATGGTTGTCCATTTTCATGAACTCCATTATTGGAGTGAATTATTGATCAATCGTTTGGTAGACCCGATGCATATTTTTAAGAATGTGGGAGAGATTCTTTGGAAGACTTTGATCGGAAAGAAAGAAAGCAAAGCACAAAGGGGGGACTTAGAAGAGCGAGGTCGTATGCGAGAGTTGTGGGCAATTACTAAGTCCAATGGAACAGTATCGTTACCAAGAGCTCCTTGGGTGCTTCGCAGGATGGAAGGGCAACAAGTGAAGAAAACAATTTTAGAGTTTCGAAAACCTACTGGATACATGAGGTGTCTAAAGACTGCTTTCACATGAAAGGACGATCTTGGAGGGCTCGAGTCTCATGATTGGCACAAGTTTTTACAGTTTGTGCTCCATGTAGCCTTAAAAGATTGTCTTTCAGAGGATGTACAAAAAACCATTTATAAAATTAGTTCTTGAGACGACAGATCTCTTCTAAAGAGATCAATAGAGATAGCATAGAGAATGCAAAACGCGATGCTATCGAGGCTGTTTGTATGCTAGAGAAATACTTTCCCACAAGTACTCTCACTATTTAGCTTCATTTACTTGTTCATGTGGTAGATGAAGTTGCAATAGTAGGAACTCTCCATAGTCGATGGATGTTCTTCTTAGAGTGCTTTATAAAGACATTAAAAGGGTTTCTTCGACATAGAGCACCTCCAGAGGGTAGCATGGCAGAGGGATGGCTCGTACAAGAGTTTCTTTTATTCATAACTGAGTTTCTATGCATGTCGGATCTAGAAATGCCTCGCTTATGGAGCGATGATGAAGATGTTCATCTTGTAGGTGATGAACCACAAGGTAAAGGGTTGCAAAGAAAAATGGATGCAACTTTCAGAGAGAAGGCAATGAAGTTTTGCATAGTTAACTCTAAGCCTATACAGAAGTGGTTAGAAAAGTATGAGATTGCCAAGGAGACCAATGCAAAGGAAAGAGCTCAGTTTTGAAGGAATCATTCCACTCAACTTCTCCCTCTTCCAGAAAGTCTTCGATCTCTTCCACCTTTTCCAACGAGGAGATGGCTAGATACAACAGTTTCACAAGCAAATGTAGTGGGTGAAGATATCTCTGAAGAAGAAGAAGAACTCGCAAAGGGATGTGATTGGAAGTATATTAAATATAGTGCACTATGGTCTCATGGATGACACTTTTGGATCACATGAATTGATAAAAATAGGCCTACTTTTGCTAGTGGGGTGATGGTGAACTTTTTGCAAAAAAGTAGAGTGAGTGCAAGAGATGATAATGCGCAAGAAGGACAGCTACATTATTGTGGTGTGATTCAAGATATCTTCAAACTATCTTTTAGGAAGTTTAATGACTTTGTTTTTTATGTGAAATGGTTCAAAGTAGTCACCTCTGGAAGAAATGCAACAGTGAGGCGGGATAAAAGTGGTTTGCTTCAAGTGGACTCCAGAAAATTATGGACGGATGAAAGAGATACATTTATACTTCCCAAACCCTGTGAACAAGTTGTTTTTATACCAGATTCAAAAGAACCACAGTGGCTATTTCTTTTACAAGTCACCCCAGGTAGAAGAAAAATTTGTGAGAACATAGATGTAGAAGAAAGTTCATCTATAGTGGACTCAGAGATTCGTTCGATAGTCGATCAGGAAGAGATCATTGTTCGAGAAGAAGAGTTCATTGAAGAAGACGAAATACAGGATGACGCAGTACATGATGATCAAGAAGAAACCAGCATAGCAAGTGACTTAGTTCTCACTCGAAGGAAATTTATGATGAAGAAGTTGTTGTTTTACTAAAACACATGCCATGTTCTGTTAGGACTTTTAAACTATTTGGCCTATAATACAAAACATTTATTTTCTTCACGAGCAAACCTGTATACCGATTCTTTGTCCGCTCACTCAAAGGTCTGCGTAATATAAACTTAACGAAGTCATCTTAGTGGCATTCCACACGACAAGACACATGCCACATCATCGTAGTACCTTCATTAAACATTAATTGATATAGAGCAGTTATTATCATACCTAGTAAACACATGCATGAAACATAAAATTTGAGAGAGAGAGAGAGCACGTGGAGCACGGAGTGAAGTATTTTAAAGAATTTATCTTTTATGGTCCTTCAAAATGTGAAGTGTTTCAGATGCGGATGAGCGACACTCTCTGTTTCTCAAAGGGAATGTGAATGAAATGACACGGCATATTGATATGATCAGTTCTCTGAAAAGATTTCCTCAAAACATAATATAAACGTTGCATGTCGCTTAACAACGACTTTCATGTTCTCTATGTCCCAATGTGAAACTATCGACGTCTTCGATAGACGTTGGTGCAAGGCAAGGTCACATCCTACACAGCTGATTGATTGAACTCATTAGAAAAGAGGGCACAAATATTTATTGAGGAAGCTGCAGATGCATGACCCGGAAGTCACGTAATCAATCACATCCGTATATGTTGTACGATTAAAAAACGCTCATCGATTAAATGTATCTTTCTGCTGCCTCAGCATTACGATTTGGAAAGATATAATGCAACAAGATATTTATACCTAAATTAGATATAATTTATATAATAAAATTTTGAAGTTCCAAATACATCTATTGCTAAATTTTCTTCCAAGCTATAGTGAATAAGAAGGGAATCCTTAAAAGCCTTTAATGTTATTCTTTAGTCGGAGTGGCACTACAATGTGTTTCATGCTGATCATGAGGGAGATGTTCTAGTTGGCAGTCGCATCCACTGCTCGAAGATGATTTCTACAAAAGAAGTTTATAGCTTTGCAAACTACATAGAAGTGAAAGAAAATCCGAATGCTGGAATGTAATTCTCTCAACAAAATAACAGTTACCATACTAAACCCAATTCCCTGTTTCTATATTAATATCATTTTCATTGATGATTCCTTTCGGGATGCTATTATTTTTATTTGAATCCGTATAAATAAAAAGGCATCATTTATGCCCCTAAGGGCTCAAGAAAGGATAACTTCTATGATGAAATAAAAAAACCACGTAACCTAGAAAAGCTTGCGTAAAACATTTGATAAGGGACTTTGAGTAGATTCTAGTCATACTTAAAGATCCCTACAATACTAGAAGCGGAGGACTAGAGTGAACACTAAAGAATGAAACCTAATTAGTAGAATACAAATTGAATTTATGACATCAATGAGTTTCCTACTCTTTATTTTATTGTTTCAAATCTAAAATTCTTACTTCAATCCTTTCCCTATGTTTAGACTTGATTTTTATCACATATCGCTTCTCCATAATTTTGAATATCTTGGCCAAACAAAATTCATTTTTTCAATAGTGAAAACGCGTTCTCCTTCGAATAATGGGGCCACGTTTTTTCCCACATAGGATCAACATGGTTCATTGAAAAGCCTCAATTCTATTACAGCGGCACACTCATGCGGATGAAGGAGAGGCATGTTCTTTCATAGGACGTTTGGCGTAACATCTCCTCTCACACATAAAAAGTACAAATTTAGATATCTTTTTCTTGTTGTACATGAGAATATTTGATTGCATCTATCTAAGGTGTACCATAGGTTTTTTTTTCCCTTAGTTACTGCGCTCTTCTAATAATCATAGAAATATTATCATGATCTAACGTGGTGAGAATTGTTGATATATTTAGGTATTGATGTGTGTGAACACGCTAGGACTATTGAGGCACGTTTTTCCCTCTTTCGGAGGTCTTTTCCCCCAATTTGTATATACGCCTATTGCCCTAATGGGCTACTTATCTTTGTACATTCTAGTGATAATACATTCAGTATTGTGTGTTGTGCTCCAAGCTTCTTCTTCTTCCTTATGCTCTTTGCGTGCCTCTACAGATGTCTAACTCCAACGATTGGTATCAGAGCAGGTCGCCACTTCATCTAGGGCATTGTTTACACCTCTTTGGTTGTAGTCTCAGAATCGCACGAGATTTGGTAAGCATACTCAGTCTCAAAATCATGATCTAAGCTCCTTTCAATAAGAAGCTTCATGGACAAAGGAAACCATCATGAACCTCACATTCCATATGACTTCTGCATCTCATGATGGGTTCAAAATTTGGAGAAACCACTGCTTCCATTGTGTCCAAAACATGCCAAAACCTAAGATCGACTATTTTCTAGCTTGATTATAACATCAAGGATCATATTTCAAATCGATGACGCCTTTAATGAACCACATTTGAAAACCTGGAGGGGTTGGCCACATACATAGTCTTTTTAATACAAGTCTTGGGAGCTCAAGGAGTCATGACCGCCAAGTAAGTACTCTTAAAGTTCGAGTTCGAGTTCTTGTTTTGTTCCTTGTTCTAGTCTTTCCTAGTCCAGTTCTTAGACATCTAGCCTTGTCCTCTTATAATCTCTTAGTGCGAGATCATGTCTAGTTATTTCTTGAATCTAGATCATCTCCCTGAAGGGGGTTCTTGTGACCTAGAGATCTTGCTTCTACCTCTCAGTCCCACATTGTGGGACATGTTGTATCATCTTTGGTCCAGTTAGTCATGCCTATCAGTCTTGAGTTGTGGGACATCTTGTATGAGATATGTATTCTTGTATCATTTTCCCTACATGGGTTTTCTTATAATCAGAAGTATATTTTTGAAATCTTGTCTACTATAGTCAGAGAGCATAATCTAGTGATCCCCTAGAATAACACTTCGTACAGCAAATACATAGCAATATGACAAGAGAATTGACTTTTTGCGGTAGAACACAAATACCGTGGCATGTTCGGTTCCTATCTATGACTTTGTCTCTTTGATCTCCATGCACAAGGAAAAATAGTCTATATTAGATGAAAAGTTACATTTAGGGACTCTACATCTTTGGCGAGTCACTTTGGTGTACATTACATAGGTGGCGACTAACACTAGCATGTTTGGAGGACATGAACCCAAAAAATTAAGTAAGACTTATTGGACATCGTCCTGATCATATTCTAAGGGTGTGAATACATCGTTCTGAAATGAATAACGGGCTTCTATAGAAGTATTATGAATTTTCTTAGAGATTATTTTTAGGAGCTTCTACACCTGCTTCATTAGGAGAGTGACAAAGCCTTCAAGGGATTCAAAATGGAGTGGCTCTATGCTTCAACAAGCTGTAGGCTAAACTCTTTCTCGAGATAAAAATCCTATTTTTCCAAGTGGTTTTGGTGCTTGGTATCCACCCAACCAATCTGTGTTGCTTGCTCCTTCAGTGAGTACTTCACAACCTGTAGGGACTCTTGGATAGTGGTCACTTGTTGGTTGGCTACTATGAGTCATTGTTCTTGTTGCATTGTCTAAGCAGATAGTTGTTGATTGGTCTCTTTGAGGGCTATGGCCATCTGCTGCAAGAGCTCCTAATCATTGGCTTGAACTTGAAGCTGGAACCACATCTCATTGATTATGGTTGCTTGCACCATAGTTTCTTTTTCAAGCTCCTAGATGTGCAGGAGATGGCTGGCATTGGCTTCCTGTACTTTTCTGATTCTCGCTTAGACTCTTAAAAAAAACCTTTGAAATATTGCATTTGCTTTGATTCCGGGTACAAGGTGTCACCCAACTATTCGTGTTGGAGACCTACTCGTTTAGGTTGTGTTGCAATTGTTGGTTACCATTATGAAGCCAATGACAATGTTGTTGGAAGTCATCTATTACCTACTTGTAGTAATCCATATCACCGAAAATGAGACTTTTCATGTGCAAAAGGTAGCTCATGAGCGTTCCAAACTCCTAGGCACCACACTCGTCATTGAATTTGAATTTCCAATAGGGTTCATGGGCTAAAGGAAGAGGGGCAATGGCAGGTACATCTAGGTCATCTGCTACAAAAACGGACATGATATTTGAGGGCGAGGTAAGTGGGTACACGAAAGACCATCAGGTAGCGGGGGTGTATGAGGAGGAGAATATGAAGGTGATGAGCAAGGGGAGGGGCTAGGTGGTGCTAAGTCAGGAGAGGGAGGTTGCAACTTTCTCCACCGCCTTTCAAGAGGGCAAATGAGATGGGGAGGGCTCTTTACTTAACGAGGGTGAAGGTGAAGGGGGGGCAACATCCTTATCATGGTATCCTTCGGGGGAGAGGCGGTGGGGGAGCAGAAGAAGAGGAAGAATACTGGTTATCTGCTAGAGGATGGGGTGGAAAAGGAGGGGGGTTATCCCTTTGTTGGTGCTCATCATGCTCATCACTGGAAGAGGAAGAAGATGGAACAACTCCTGGGTGTGGTGTCAAGAATAAGGAGGTCAAGGGGAGTGAAGCCTCTCATGGGATGATAGATGTATGCATCATAAACAGAAAGGAAAATACAATATTATAAATAAAATCACTAAACTCAATAGTGCCAGATAAAAGACTATGCTCGATGATCATGATCAATATACAAATGGGTGTCACATCATGACTCCGGATGATAGAATCTCAAATAATAAAATGTTTCACCATAGTGTGGATATGGTAACAAAAGCTAGATGGATATTCTCGGCCATAATGTGAGAAAGATGCCACTTTACTCTTTTCTTTACTTCGGTCTTCACAAAACCTCCAAATGTTATGATAATATGTTTGGAGTTCTTTTAGAAGAGGTGCACAACCCCTTTGAGGATAGCCCAGCTGACAACCTTCACCACTCAAGTCCCAAAGAGAACATCTTAAATGTTGAAGAATCAACCAAAGTAAATGCTAGTGATTCTAAGGACAATCAGGATAAGTTAGTAAACGGTTGGTCCCTGGTAGGAAAAGAAAACAAAGTAATCGACTTGTATACCCAAAAAGACCTGGAAAGGAAGCTTTCGATTGATCCCATCCCTTTGCTGGAAAATCTAGAGAATTCTAATCTTTCTGTTGAGATTTTCAGACATGAACTTGATGCTCTGGATCATAACAAACTGGAAACTATGGAAAATGAAATGTTTAATGAGGAAGCTATGCCTCTTATGCAGGACACAAACATGTCAACCCAGCTAGCATCTTCAAGTAAACCAAGAAAGAAAGACTCGGTGAGATCTTCTACGGTAAAGTCTGCTAAGAATAGTAAGAAATGAATCTTTTAATTGTTATGATGTTTAACCTTTCCATTCTTTCCATAAACGTGAAGGGGCTTACAGATCCTGTAAGACCTAAGATGATCAACAGTTGGATTATGTCTCTGCATAGAATTCCTGAAGTTATTTGCCTGCAGGAGGTTAAAACTGGTGGGAAATCCTTGGAAATCAAGCTCAATATTCTATCTAATAAATTCATCTGGTTTTCCACCAATCATCAGGATAATAAGGGTGGTGCAGTGATTGGCCTCAGCAAATCCCTGTCCCCCTTCTTGGTTGATAAGTCTTCTAGGTGCACCAATCAATGGTGCTGCTTCAGGCTGGGTAACCCCTATAACCTTTCTATCATTTCTGTTTATGCTGCCAATAAATGTATGATTAGAAAATCGTGTTGGGAAGAGATCTGTCAAATTCAAGGTCCCTCCATCATGATTGGGGATTTTAACATGGTCACTTGTATCAAAGACAGATGGGAGTGTAAAGGTAATATTATTTTTGGTTCTGAAAAAAATGCTTGGAAAAACCTATGTAACCTGCATGAATTTGTGGATGCTTCTAAAAATTCTGGTTTTACCTAGTCCAATAAACAGTCTGGTGCTTCCTACACGGCTGCTAGATTAGACAAATGCTATGTCAACAATAATATTTTGCAAAAATGTTGGGAGGTTAGTGCTCATATTGATCATTCCCTCCTGATGACTGACCATAAACCCCTTAATGTCAACATTAGAACAGGTAACCCCTCCTTTAAGTCTGGTTGGCCTCATCTTGATGTTAACCTTCTCAAGCTCTCCTGCATTAGAGCTGAGTCTAAAAGGATTTTTTCCCACCATTTTAAAAACACTAGATCTCCTGGTAAGGCCTGGGAAAAAGCGGATAAAGATGTGCAGGTGGTTTTTACCCACTTTAAGCAAAAAGCCAAAGAGTGTAGAGCTATAAGACATAGAGCTATTGTGGATAAGCTTAAAGCTCTAGATGTTACTTCTCAAGAGTTTCAAAGGTTAGATTTGAGATTGTGCAAGGAAAGTTATCTTGAAGCTAGTTACTCCCTTGCCTCATCAAAAGAATTTTGGAGTGAGAAAATGGACAGGAACAACAATCATATGTTCTCTCTTTTAAAAAAAAATCAAGTCAGGGACTTCATTCCCAATTTGAAAAAGAAAGAAGGTGGTCACACTTTAAATATTGAAGAGACTCTACAGGAGGCTAAAAGCTTCTTTATGGATGTTTTCTCTGGTACTCCCAAGTGAGGGGAGGACATCCGGAGGGCCAGAGCTACTATTGCTCTAAAAAGGAAAAAAATGATTCGTGAAAGCCTGGTTCCCATCCTGGACCTGCCCCTCACTGCCGGTGAGATCAAAGAAACCATTTATAAATTGAAACCCTGTAAGTCTTCGGGATTTGATGGATTGCCAAATGAATTCTTCATACTTCTATGTGATTTTCTTACTCCTTATATTCTCTTGGTGTGGGAAGAGGCTTCTAGCAAAGGATTTGTCCCTTGTCACATAAACACTGGAGTTATCAGACTTATTCACAAAAGGGGAAATAAAGATGACCTCAATAATTGGAGACCTATCACTTGCCTCAACACCATCTACAAGATTATAGCTTCCACCATAGCCAGAAGACTCAGTCCCATGATGAAACACTTTATCCTCCCTGAACAAAAAGGATTCATCAAAGGTAGATACATCCTTGATGCTATCATTTCTCTTTGGGAAGGCATAGACAATGCTAAAGACCTGGGCCAAAATTTTTATTTCTTCAAGATTGACTTTGACAAGGCTTATGATAGAATTGAATGGGATTTTATTCTCCAATCTCTTCAAGACTTGGGAGCTGGCAAAAGACTCATCAGAAATATTAGCACTCTTTTTGGCAATGCTTGTTCTAGAGTTGCCATCAATGGCCACATATCTGATCCCTTTACTCTTAGTAGATCCATACAAGGTTGTCCTCTTGCTCCCTTGCTCTTTGCTATTGCTAGTGATGCTTTAGGTTGGCTTGTTAAAGATGCTATGAACAATGGTACTATAAAAGGGATCAATGTGATTAACTCCCCTTCCCCTCTTGGGCTTCAAATGTTTGCTGATGATACTAATGTTATGCTAAATGCTGATGATCTTTCTGTGAACAAATTCCTGGAATGTTTAGAGATTTTTTGTCTTGCTAGTGGTTCCAAAGTTAACCATTCCAAAACTGGATTTAAAGCTTCTAATGATTATACTCCTGAATGTGTTTCTAGACTTGGATGCAGCATTATCAAAGATGGAGAGATTTTTAGATTGTTGGGGATTCCCATGGGTTTCCAGATTTCTTTTGCTCAAAGGTGGGATTGGGTGGTTGAAAGGTTTAAAAAACACGACATACTGGTATGATACTAATAGCTCCCTCCCTCATATAACTTTTGTTCTAAATCATTACATTCTTCCAAAATTGGTCTATTTCCTGGCTTGTTGGTCTCCTTCTAATAAGCAACTTGGACAGGTTATCAGTCTAGCTAGGAACTTCCTATGGGGAAGCAAGTCTGATAAAAAAAAAGTCCCCAAAGTGGCCTGGAAAGTGTGTTGTCTCCCTAAACATCAAGGTGGATTGGGCATTATTAATCCTGTGAAAATGGCAGACAACTTGGCTTCTAAATGGATTCTGAGATGTATTGACTGTAATGATGTTTGGGCCTGTCTTCTGAAAAGAAATACTGCTAGATTCTGTCTTTCTGACTACAGGGCCTGGAAGAATCTCAACCTTTGGGACATTATAACTTCCCCTCATCCCATCACCCCTTTTGGTAGTCCCTTAGTTTGCAGAATGTGGAGGGCCTGGTTCAAAGCTAAAAACTCTTTTAAACTCACCAATGAACTTGCCTCTTCTCTTCAATTTTATTTGCAAGAGTCTCCATGGTTGGGTTGGCTTGCTTACTGTGAAAAAAACAGCCTGTCAATCAAGCAACACAAATGCCACAAAGCTGGAATTACTACTTGGAACAACTACATGTGTGGAGCTAGGGTAAGGACTGCACAAGAAATCCTTTCTAGCACTAATCTGTCTATGTCTTGCTTGCAGGTAATTCAAAAGCACAGAATCTTGCTGATGGAAAAGAAGGACCGGTGGCATAGGAAAACAGTTGATCTGGTGGATGTTGCTAATGTCATCTTCAAACAGTTCAAACATGACAGAGGTTCTGCTGATCAAACCCTGAAGAAGCTCAACTCTAGATGGCAGGTGAATTGGTCTACACACCAGTGGTCTTACAGATTCAAAGCCCTGTGGGCCTTTCCAGATTGCAGCAAACAATCTTTTCTTCAATGGAGGATGTTACACCATGGCCTCTGGACTGGTAATAAAATCAGGAAAATTTATAATAGTGGTGGATCCTGTATATTTTGTGGCCTTGTGGAGGATGTTTCACACCTCTTCCTTGAATGTCATCATGCTAAAAACTTCTGGTCTGCTGTGGAGAAGTATCTGCTAGTGAATGGTCTCCCCAAACTTAGTAAAATGGAAGTTATTCTTGGCTGTTGTAATCACTTGGATATTTTGCTGTGGAATATTTGGAGGGGCTACATTCTTTGGTACATTTGGCTTAGTAGGAATGAGGCTACATATGGTAGCAGAAAAAGGAACTACCTTATCACTTTGCCTGTTATTCTAAAAAATGCTTCTCTGTCCTGTATTAGGAGAATCAGAGATGCTTCTTGTAATAACTATGATGCCTTCAAGATTTTGTCTGAAAATTCTCCCTCTAGATGGAAAAAACTGTTAGCTGAACAGTACTCTTGTAAAAGGCTAGACATGTACTTCTACTTGTAAATTGTCCTCTGGGACAGGTGTCTCCTGCCCAAGGCACTTTGTATATGGCCACCATTAATATAAATTTTCCTTGTTTCTTCAAAAAAAAAAAAAACTCCAAATGTTTTCTTCAATCACTTCTCTTTTCTTCAAAGTCAAGAACTCATCTGGAGAAAATCCATGGGGAAAATACTTCACTTCAATCTTTAGAACTTCTCTTGACTTCCTATAATATCTAAAAAAATCAATGGGAAAACCAAATGAATAGTAAGGGTCTTCTTTATAAGTTTTTAGGATCCCAAGTTTCTAAATTTGGATGATTTTCTAGAATTCTCCAAGATTCTTCTTTTTCTCTTCTTTTCTAACGCAACCACTTCTTTTTCTAATATTGAAAAATCCTAGTCTATTTTTGGTTTTTCTTTTTCTTTTTTTATTTTCTATTTTGATTTGTTTTTCTTTTTCTTTGTATTTTTGAAGAAGGTTTTTAATTTGATTTCACACTTAAGTACAAAGTTTTGATTCAAACAGGCATTAGGGGTCCAAATCCAGGCATCTTAGGTAATATCTTTACGGCTTTCTTTTGGGAATAGTCACCTGTAGGTAAACAATGGTCATGTAAATAAATTGTGAGTCAAATCTCAGGTTTTTGAGGGCTAAAAGAAAGTTTCCATGGGTTATAAATTAGGGTTTCAAGGGTTTAATGAACTCTAAGGACATAAGTCTACAGGTTTAATGTACACAAAAAAGTGTTTCTTCTTCACACAAGCAATTAATTCCATCCAAATCTTGAACACTTTATAACTTTCACAGTCAAAATATCATATCATAGCCAAAAAAATGAGGAGATAAATTTGAAAACATTTTCATGATGCACACTCCCTAAGGGATTTCATCCCCACATGCACCCCCACTAAACCTACACACCTTCTCGATGGGCCAACCTACAAAATCCAATAGAAGCATATCAAGATTCTTTTAAAAAGACCTTTTTAGTTTTCCTGTTTTCCTTTTTGAAAATTAAAACACAATTCCATACATTCCATGATTTTTTTTAAGATTATTGTAAATTTTAGAAAATAAATCAGATGCAAGCTTCACATAGGTCTTATTATGTTTTCTCTTCTGCAGTCAGGTAAATATTCATATGAGTAAAATGTAGGCTTTGTGGATCCTTTGTTCATTCAACCCATTGAGATCGAGAAACTTATCCTGAGTTCTAGCATATACTAAGCTCTAATGATGCAGTTTGTAGAAATATGCTTTGTTTCCTCTATTTATCTCCTAACACTCAATCATATCTGTTTTTTTCTTTACTTTATGATTTTCCTTCTCTTTTTTCTTTTTTCTTTTCTATTTTTTTACTCTTCATTCTAGTTCATCATGTTTTCTTTTTTATTTTTATTTTCACAAGTTGGCCTATGCCAATTTTCATGAAGTATAATAGAATAAAGATTGGTGAAAAGCAATGGATGATGAGAGGAATGCATTAGGGAATAATGATACATGGGGATTGAAGAAAGTTATTGCATGCAAATGAGTGTACAAATTGATAATAAAAAGTGATGGTTTTAGTAGAGAGTCATAAAGTATATCTTTTTGCAAAAGGATATGTACAAGTATATGCATTGGGTTATGATGAAATGTTTAGTGTAATTGTGAAAATTACAATGGTGGGAGGTGTGATTGCACTAGCTACTATGAAGGGTTTGATAATCTATCAAATGGAAATTGAAGAAAGTTATTTATGTATTTTAACAAGCACCAAGATCATGGTTTGGACAATTCACTAAAAAGCTACTTGATCTTGAATTCACCCACTCAAAGGCTCATTATTCCCTATTTTCATGGAAGCATGGCTAACAATTCTTTCACGAAAGAACCTCCACCACCTGTAAATCTAACTTTCATTTAAGTACAAGGTTTCAGGAATATGTAATCCATACTCCCCATTGGCTTTGTCTAGACATTTCTTTTCTAAAATTTCAGTGATAGAAATTCTACTATGTTGTCTCAAGTAAAGACAAGTATAAGAAATATTTTCTTCACGCACTCTACACTTCAAGTCTCGAGGCTTTCTCGAGGTGCGATGTTTCTCTATTGTCTGTGATTTTGGATGAAAAGAAAAATCATTCTACATTACATTATGATAGTATTTATTTGATTTTGGCTACAAAGATATATGGTTCTTGTTGGAGTTAGACGTCTGCAGAAGCACACAAATAGCACAAGGAAGAAGAAGAAGCTTGGAGCACAACACACAATACCGAATGTATTACCAGTAGAATGTACAAAGATAAGTAGCCCGTTAGGGCAATAGGCATATATACAAGCCGGGGAAAAAAAACCTCCTAAAGAGGGAAAAAAGTGTCGCGGCGGTCCTAGAGTGTTCACACAGATCACTACCTAAATATATCAACAAATCCCCCCTGGAAGTGATCTGGTGAACAAGGAGCTGGCACTCATGTATAAGGAAGTTCCAAACTGTGGAATCAATCCACAAAAGGAAGTAAGCCCAAAGCTTTGTGGAAAGCTTCAAACTTCTCCCTAGGCAGAGCCTTCGTAAAAAAGTCTACAATGTTCTCTTGCATGGGCACATATGCCAAGCTGATCTCCCTAAGAGAGAACCTCTCCCTGACATAATGATAATGCACCTCAATGTGCTTAGTGGGAATATAGAACACAAGGTTCCTTGCAACCACCAATCCGCTCTAATTGTCAGTGAATATGGCAGTGGAAAAAGACTGACCAACACCCAAATCAGCCATAAGGCATCTGAGCCACACACACTCAATAGTCGTTGTGAAAGCTGCCCTATACACAACCTCACAACTGGAAGTGGCCATAGGGTGGCCATAGTAGGCTGCTTCTTGCTCAACCAAGATATGCATGAGCTACCAAGCATGAAGCAAAAACCATTCGTGGACACATGAGTGTCATAGCAACTAGCCCAATGACTATCAAAGAAACCATGAAAATCTGGCAATCTTCTCAAAATGGAGAGGTATAAAGAGAGAGGTCAAAACAAGATACACTCTTGAACTGAATGGAGTGGTAGGCAGGAGGAACATACTCATAGTAAAGGCTGCAAGATCAATGTTCAATGAAAATACACTTCCAAACTACTTATGGGTAGAGGCTGCTTCCATAGCCACATACTTAATTAATAGGCTTCCATCCAAATCCTTGGATGGAATGACACCTTATAAAGCATGGAATGGCAAGAGACCTTCCTTAGACCATTGTAAAATCTTTGGGTGCATTACTTATGCACATATACCCTCACAACTTAGAGGGAAGCTTGATCCTAAAGCTGAAAAGTGTATATTCATTGGCTATGACCAAACCTAGAAAGGATATAGGTTGTACAATCCCACTAACAACGAATTTACAATTAGTAGGGATGTGGTGTTTGATGAAAATAAATCATGGTTTGAAGATGATTGTAGGAAAATAAAGCTACCCCATGACTTGGAAAGTGATTTTCCAACTTTCACTCAAGAAGATTCACAAATATGAGAAGATGTCAACTCAGAAGATGAAGAGGAGATTGAATCCAAAGCTTGGAAGTCCAAGGGCAAGACAAAGTTCAAACAATTGCAAGACATTCGAGAGTCATCCAATCAAGCACTGAGAAGATCTCAGAGGGAGAGTAAAAAACCCATAAGGTATGGCTATGACACGTCACTAGTCACCAAGAACTCTCTCTCTCTCTCTCTCTCTCTCTCTCTCTCTCTCTATATATATATATATATATATATATATATATATATATATATATATATATATATATATATATATATATATATATATATATATATATATATATATATATATATATATATATATATATATATATATATATATATATATATATAAAACATATTTTCTTGGATTAGAATTTGTATATTCAGATTTTGGAATCTTTGTTACTCAGAGGAAGTACATTCATGATATGTTAGTTAAATTCAAGATGGACAACACTAACATTGGAGGTACACCATAGAACTCAATCACAAACTTAGTTCTCATGAGGAAGAACTCCTTGAAGACATTACATGTTATGAAAGGCTTGTTGGGAGTGTCAATTATGCAACCCTAACAAGAGTGTCCATATGTTATGGTGTAAGTACATTAAGCCAATTTATGGATACATCAAGGAGACCTCACATGGAAGCTACCAAGAGGATCTTAAGATATCTAAAGGTTACTATAAATGAAGGACTATTTTATCCATTCACATTTGACTTGGATTTTTGACGGACATTGGGCTGGCTGAAAAGATGATAGAAGGAGCACTTCTAGCTACTAATATTCTGCAGGTTCAAAGCTAATATCATGGTCATCAAAGAAACAACCAATTGTAGCATTGTCATCAACAAATTGAAGTGCACTATCTTTATGTAAGAGAAAATCTACTTAGCAAGGGCATTCAATTGTCGTATGTGTCTACAAATATGCAATGTGTAGAGATGCTAACAAAATCCTTGGATGGAACTACGATGAAGAGGTTCTAGATGATGATTTGATTAAAGGAAATCAAAGAGAAATGAAGACCCATCATGTTAGGCTTGAGGGGGAGATTTTGGTACAAATGAGTTGAAGCCTACATACTTGGACAATTAGCATTTATCTAATGTAGTCACATATGACTATTCCCTCGTAAAAGTCAATTTATTTTTATCCTTGTAAAAGTGAATATGTTAATTGCACTACACTCACGTGTTGTTAGGAGGAAAAATCTCAAATTACTTGGTAGTTGATTGATGAGAAATTCATTCCTATAGTTTAGGATTCACTTTATGGTGAGAGCATGTATTTGAAGCCAAAAAATGGCTCCAACTTCAAGCTATAAAAGTGATCAAAATATCGCATGTATGAGGCCCAAGTCTGAGATAATTTTGAGAGGAATTTGTGTGATTAGTGAGCTCATTCTATAGCCATTTCACTATCTTCACATTGTGCATTTATACATTGCCAATTTCATTCTATCTCTATGTGTTTTAATACATATACATTGATCACATCTTTACTTCTCTGCTCTGCTATGATTCTCTCATAATAGTGAACTTTGTAGAGCTTGTTCTCTGAGAATACTTGATCAATAAATGTGCTTAAAAGTCATATAGATTCAACATACAATCTATTTCAGAGCCAAAGTCTCAGTGTCATTGCTTTTGACAATCTCGAGAAAGCTTCACATCTTTGCTCACTGGCCTACATACTGTAGTAGCCCGAAAATGTCAAGCTAGTCTTCCAACTTCCTGTGTCATTCTAAGTATACACTTCATTATTTTTATTGCAATAACTCATGATTGGTTTCTATCCAAGATAGTTAGATACTCCCAAAAGGAATTTAGTCAATTTTTGACTATGTATTCTTCCATGTAGATTTGAGAGTATATCATTTCTCTTGTCACCTTGCTTCTTCTTGTAATTCTTAATGACATGAAGCTTCTTTTTGCAATAGAAAGAAAATTTCATGATTTTTTTTCTTTAGATTATTCTTTGAGCTATTAGAAGAGCTTTGCCCATTGCATTTGCTCAAAATGCCACATTAGATCCTTGTCTAGTCTTCAAACAATTTTTTCTTCTAAAAGCATTACAAAAAAACTCTTTAAAGGTAAGAGATGAGGGTCTAATGTGACTGTTAAGAGAAGTTTGGAGCCCATCATATTTTGCAGGAAGAATTCAAATGAACCTCTAAGAAAATTCTTCAGGTGTTATCAAAACACCAATAGTATCAAATTGATCTCTGAAATGTTTGATTTGCTTGATAAAGATTTTAACCTTTTTTGACGAATAGTGCTTCTCGTTTGCTAATTGATTCTCCAAAGTTTGAATGAAAGTGTGATTCTTGGTATCATATCAATGAGCAAGAATGATCCAAGCTTCATGTTCTATAGTGATGTGGTGGAGGTAGAGTAAGCATAGGATGATTTACACTCATAACAATGGCACATAATGCATGTACATTGCACTTCTTCAAAGTTGAAAGAAGATCTCGATCAAGATAATATTTCACTCAAGGATTTAATGGATATTCCATCAAAACTAGTTTTAGATGAGGCCATGTTGGCCAATGGCATTATCCAACAAATTGTAAGATTCCAAAATTACAAAAATTCAGAATGTCTAGAGTGTGTAATATGTTCCATAATTTTCAAGCTTCTCTTCAAAAAATGCGAGTGGACGAATGAAAAATAGTGCAATAATAACATTACAAGATGTACCAACACCACAAGATGAAGTGATTACTCATGCATTATGGTGATAACAAAACTATACTTGTAATTTGAAAAATTACTATTTCTACTAATAGATTCCTAATAGCTCTAATGCCATGTAGGAAAGTGGTTATGCAAGAGAACATAGGAGCAATAGTAGCGAAGATAACATATGTAATAAAATTTTAAAAATTGTCTATTAACAACAAGTACAAAAATGATGATCATGATAATGATATAAAATTTTAAAAATTGGCTATTAACAACAAGTACAGAGATGATGATGATGATGTTTTCCACCTATGTGCTTTCAAGGTAGATATTAAATGGGGGTATAGGAAACACTAAATAAGGAGTTACTAGGTAGAGATATGTTGGCTCAATTCAACATCTAGGGTAGTGCAAAAGCCAGGCTAATTCAGAGATATGGACTTCTGTGAATGGATAGACATGGTTGATAGAACGTGAGTGGATACCACCCCCAAGTCCCCATATGTGAATTAGGCTATTTCAACCAACCTAAGAAATATGAATGATTTCTTAGGTTGACAAAGAATATTCCACGAAATATTTCCTTTCACATCATGTTGAAGACATTAGCCCTAGACCACCACTAGGGGAATGTTGGCCCCATCGAACCCCCTAGCCAAGGGGAGCACTGGCCCCCTTAGGCCCCCCACCCAAGTGTGCTCCCATTGCCCTAGACCCCACACTTGGGCACCGGAGTAACTCTCTTTCTCTACAATACCTTAGATGTTCCAATTTGACCTTCATCCAACATGCAAGGTGGACTCTGTGGGAAATGCACACTTGGCTTCCCCTCATAATGGAGAGCCCTACAAAATGTACATTAATACATACAAATTGTAAGCGTTCGACATTGTTCATATACTAACAACCTCTAATCATCTATGATTTTGATTTAACCCTTATTAGTAGATATATCCCTCTTGGAGATTGCGACCTACGATCTTGCCCTAGCATAGAATGAATACATACTTCTCAAAAATTCAAGCACACTTTATAAAATATGAAATTCTCAAAGTTCTGTCTTAAGTCAAATATGTGAGGGGATTCTAAATTTGGAATGTGTACAAAGATGGTCAAGATACACTTCAAGGCATTCACATATTTATTATTTGAACATGTGGCACATGTCATACTGAAAGGTGGATGGTGCATTTTAGAGCCCAAAATTCCACTACAACATATCAGCGTTATATCGAGGCTTCTACCGAGGAAAATGAACAACATGATTTTGCCTCGACGTTGATGTAAGGGTTGGTATATGCATCGGGAGCAAACTGCTGGTATGGGCATCGGTATAGGCACTAGTATAGGCATCGCTATAGCCATCAGTATGAGCATCAGTATAAATGTCGATATTACCAAAACTTATATCGACGCTCACACCGGCCCCTTTCTAGGCATACTGTCATGCATACTAGTGACCAACTAGGAGTACGGACCGGCATATCGATGACCATATGTTCAAAGTTTTTTTTTTGGTAGAGTGTGTTGTCTCTTGTTGTACAACATTACCATGATGTTGTGGAGGAAAAGACAATACACTCTGCCCAAAGAAAACCGAGTACATGTGATGTGTACTCTAATGGAAACAAAAACACAATTTCATATAGCAAAATACTGTCGGATACAAAAGAGATGAGCAGAATGAACCATGAACCATGTACAAATAAGATATATATTCCATAAATGAAGCATGTACAAGAGTGTGGCAAACCACTGCCATATATGAGTCAAATACAAAATGTGGCAAAGCACTTGCATATAGGAACTGAAGACAAAATTATGGCACACCATTTCCATATATGAGTGTAATACGAAATTGTGGCAAGCACTGCCATACATGTGCTCAAAGGAATCAAAACCTTCATACCTATAGCCCTGCAACAAAGCATGTGTGTAAAATGAGACAGATTGACATGATATTTATAAACACCAACTAAAAATACCAAACCAAGCTATAAGTTCACCTCATCATAGATGCTCCCATGAAATGATCGCACGGCATCTCTCCAAGTCCTCTAACAATGCAACCAATCCATGAGGATATCCATAAGCTTCCTCCGTTCACGTCGGAGGACTACCCACTGCGAACTTTTATAATAAACATGCAAAATGTTAGATGAACATACATGAAGTACTTCACACAAACAAATTCAATAATTAAAATGATACTTACAAAGTGGTAGCACATAGTTTCCTATCCGTCCCTACCCAAAATTGACATTCCAACTCTGTCTAGAAGTATGGCCGCCACATCTCACTGTTGACGATATCGTCCGGAGTATGTTGCTACTCATCATGAATCAATTCCCACTGCTCATCATCTAACCATAGAGCCTTCCATAAGCATGCTCTGAAAGCATCGCGAGCCTTGAACCGCCGATGAGATATCACCTCACATGCCATGTGCAGAATCGACTCTAAGCTCACAATAGGATGCCCAGGTGCTGGCCGATACTCTTCATATATCGGCTGTGTGATGTCCAAACTGTATGGAGAAAACTTGTCATATGCACTCATAGATGGACTTTCCGGCCGCATCTATCACCACAACTGCATCATGTATGTGATACATCTTGGAGTCTTCATGGTCATTAGCTCCCCAAGGTGCACATAGAGATGCCATGTGATCCCATGTGGAGGCGTTAGGATATATATATATATATATATATATATATATATATATATATATATATATATATATCCTAAAAAATATAAAGACCTATTTTTTTGATACTTTTACATATACTTCATTGTATAAATTAATATTAATCCTAAAACTTTATTTAAGATGTGTTTATGTGTAAAAACTCAAAAATCCTATTTTGTATATATTTAATTAGTTATATTCACCATATATATGATCTTATAGATTAATATTAATCCCTAAACTTTATTTTGGATGTGTTTGTGTGTAAAAACCAAAAATCCTTATATATATACACACACACACACATACACACACACACACACAAACATATATATATATATATATATATATATATATATATATATATATATATATATATATATATATATATATATATATATATATATATATATATATATATACATATATATATATATATATATGTGTATGTGTGTGTATATGTGTGTGTGTATGTATGTACGTATGTATATATATATATATATATATATATATATATATATATATATATATATATATATATATATATATATATATATATATATATATATATATATATATATATATATATATATATATATATATATATAAACCCTTAAAAATCTAAAGATCTATGTTTTAGAAATTTCATTATTTATATTCTACATATGTATGATTATATAAACTAATACTAATCCTTAAACTTTAATAAGGATGTGTTTGTGTGTAGAAACCAAAAATCCTATTATATATATATATATATATATATATATATATATATATATATATATATATATATATATATATATATATATATATATATATATATATATATATATATATATATATATATATATATATATATACATACTTACACACACACACACACATATATATATATATATATATATATATATATATATACATATATATATATATATATATATATATATATATATATATATATATATATGTATATTATATATATATATATATATATATATATATATATATATATATATATATATTAACATATATATTTATATTAATCTTAAATATAATCCTATATTATATTTAGTTATTTATATTATATGCATGTGTGTATGTATGTATACGCATGTGTGTATGTAATATGTATGTGAGTATGTGTATGCATATGTGTGTGTATGTATGTATATGCATGTGTGTATGTAATATGCATGTGTGTATGTAATATGTATGTGAGTGTGCATGTATATGTGAGTGTGTATGTATATATGCGTGTGTATGTAATATGCATGTGTGTATGTATGTATGTAATATGCATGTGTGTATGTAATATTTATGTGACTATGTGTATGAATATGTTTGTGTATGTATGTATATGGATGTGTGTATGTAATATGCATGTGTGTATGTAATATGTATGTGAGTGTGTATGCATATGTAAGTGTGTATGTATATGTGTGTGTATGTAATATGTATATAATATGTATGTAATATGTATGAAAGTTTGTATGTAATATGCATGTGTGTATGGAATATGTATGTGAGTATGTGTATGTATATGTGTGTATGTATGTGTGTATGTAATATGCATGTGTGTATGTAATATGCATGTGTGTATGTAATATGCATGTGTGTATTTAATATGCATGTGTGTATGTAATATGTATGTGAGTATGTGTATGCATATGTGTCTGTTTGTATGTATGCATATGCACGTGTGTATGCAAATATGTGTGTGTATGTATATGCATGTGTGCATGTAATATGTATGTGAGTGTGTGTGTAATATGCATGTGTGTATGTAGTATGTACGTGAGTATGTGTATGCATATGTGTGTGTATGTATGTATATATATGCATGTGTGTATGCACATATGTGTGTGTATGTATATGTATGTGGGTATGTAATATGTATGTGAGTGTGTATGTAATATGCATGTGTGTATGTAATATGTATGTGAGTATGTGTATGCATGTGTTTGTGTATGTATGTATATGCATGTATGTATGTAATATGCATGTGTATGTAATATGTATGTGAGTATGTGTATGTAAATGTGTGTGTATGTATCTATGCATATACATGTGTGTATGCACATATGTGTGTGTAAGTATATGCATGTGTGTATGTATGTGGGTATGAGTATGCATATGTGTGTGTATGTATATGCATGTGTGTATGTAATATGTATGTGAGTGTGTATGTAATATGCATGTGTGTATGTAATATGTATTTGAGTATGTATATGCATATGTGTGTGTATGTATGTATGTGTATGCATGTGTGTATGCACATATGTGTGTGTATGTATATGCATGTGTTTATGCATGTGAGTATGAGTATGCATATGTGTCTGTATGTATATGCATGTGTCTATGTAATATGTATGTGAGTGTGTATGTAATATGCATGTGTGTGTGTAATATGTATGCGAGTATGTGTATGCATAAGTGTGTGTATGTATGTATGCATATCTCTGTCTCTCATTCACTTTCTATTTCAAATCTCTCTCTCTTTCTCTTTTTCATCTCTCTGTCTCTCTTTCACTCTCTCTTTCTCTCATTCTCTATCTCTCTCTCTTTCTCTCTCTCTCTATGTTTGTCTAGATCTCTCTATTTCTCTCTCTTTATTTCATCTCCTCTCTCTCTTTCTCACGCTATGCTAATAAAAAACAAAACAATCACTTACATGGATGTAATTGTTTGGATCATTTTCGTCAAAGTCCACTTAGTGTTGTCCTTCATCAAATTCCAAAGAACTGACGCCACCTGCAAAACTAAGGAGAGGAGAAATTAGAAAAGGGAAAACACAAAGAAAGAGAAAGGGTGCTAGAGTATGTGTGATACTCACCAAAATTCCAGATCTAGAGAAAGAGAAAGGTGTGTGTAGAGAAAGGGAGAGAGAGAGAGAGATGTGTGTACACAATATGCTCAAAATGTAGTTCGCATGCAAAAAGTTGACCATAGTAGACTTTGGTTCAAAATGCAAGAAAATATCCAATTTTTGCTCTCGAGTCCGGTTAAAATGTTGCATCCGTATGAGCGTCGATATGAGCATTGGTATGAGCCTCGATATGAGCATCAGTAATCTCCAGGAAATTAACGGTGCTTACCAATGCTTATACCGTCGCTGCAAATTTTTGATGTGCATACCGTGATCTTCAATGAGTATACCGATGATTAAATGACGGTCAATATTGCCTCCATGGTTTTTCAAGAATTTTCAACCGTCATAACGATGCCGAGGCATGACCGTCGGTATGGACAACATCGGTATGCCCCTCATATGTTGTAGTGTTCATTACCTTAAACGCATATGTACAACATTTTCTTTCTAAAATTTTTCTTTTGTTGGTCTTTAGGGGCTATAGGAACTTGGTTATATTAAAAATTTCCATCTAGAAATATCTAGAAAAACAAAAAAAAAAGAAGTTATTTTACTAATCCTTGTTCTAATATTTAATTAGTTATTGGTAGAGAAGAAATTTTCTTTATTGTGGTTTCATTAACCGTCTTCTAGTTTATATGCATATCAGTTTTAGCATTCTTCTTATGATTAAACACTACTGAGGATATCCATTGCGTGTTTTCAATCTCATATATGAAGATTTCTTGATAGAAATTTTATATTACTTCATTGCTATTCTTGAAACATGTCTCATTATCTGTGTATGGCCTTTTCTTTACTAGCTTAGTTTTGCTAATCAAAGATATCCCACAAGAGATAATCCCAAGACCAATGCCTTTGGGCTCCTTATATCACCAAGGCAATATGCCTAAACATTTTTGTAATAGGTAAATCAGGCTTAATTGCTCTTTATGTTTGCTATTTTTGTGCACATATCTTCTTTGTTCTACTATGCACCTAGTACTTTCATGCTAGCATCATTTTTGTCATAGCATTCACCTCAGACTCCATCTCTTCTCGGCATCTCTACATTTATCTTATTTTGGCCTCAACTCTTTGTCTCCATCAACAAGTCCAAGAACTAACTAATCGCTAGACACAAGTTGAGACGGGACATATGGAGCATGTAGGCACACTGCTCCAAGAATTACAAGAATGAATCCAGAATCCTCAAGAAAATAAGGGATTATTCAAGTGAATCAATTGCCTAGTACATCCATCATGAGGGAACCCAAGATTTGCATGTCAAAAAAGTTCGATGGGGATGGCAGGAAGTTTTTGGGATTTCACCAGCAAGTCAAATTGTACATCCATATGCAACCTGATAGATACCTTGAGGAGGCATCCAAGGCCTGGTTTATTGGAATGTTGCCCTCTAACCAAGCATTGTCGTGGTTTGACCCAATCTTGAAGAAGAACATCATAGTACTTTACGACTATGAGGGGTTTCTTCCAGAACTGATTGCCACATTTGGAGATGCAGAAACAAGTCAAGTAGTAGAAACAAAACTTTGGAAGCTATGTCAAGGTAACCACCCTGCCTCTACCTAAGCATCAAAATTAAGGTTGTTGATATAGATGTCACTTGGCATGAAGACTATTTCATAAGACAATTTAGATGGGGTTTAAGAGATTATGTGAAGGACCTTCTGCTTAGGATGTCAGAGGTTAAGACATTGAATGAATACATCATGCAAGCTATTTAATGTGATAACCGACTTTTTTAAAGGAAACAAGAAAAACAAGAAGAAGGAAGACCTTCCCAATGGAAACCCTTCAAGCACACTCCTAAAATTGATTCTATGCTTGAACCTATACAAATAGATGTAACAGGGCTCCAAACATTAACACCACAAGAGAAACATAGGAAACATAGAAGGAGAGATAACAAGCTAGGCCTCTATTGTGGAAACCTGGGACATATTGCAGTTAATTCAACCAACAAGAGAGCAAACTCCATAGTCATTGACACCCTTGTAGAGCAGGGAAATGAGGAAGTCCAAATTGTAAAAGAGATTGTACCGTCAGACCATGATATAAGAAAGGGTCTCATAATTGTAGCTATACCCATAGAAACATGCCTTGCACCTATCAAGTTAATCATGCCTAAGAAGGCCCTTTCCCTTACAACCCTAGTACATTTAGGAGCCTAATCATGTTTCATCTATCAAGGATTGGTTAAGAAACATGGAATTCTTGTACTTTGGAAGAACAAACCAGTAGTAGCTCAATTAGTAGATGGATATCCTCTAACATGTGGGAATATAACCATGGAAGCCTCACCACTAAGAGTACACCTTGGCGACCACGAATCCTAAATCTCGCTATCATTGGAATGCCGTGGTCAAATAAACATAATCTAGACATTAATCGGGAAAATAATAAAAACAGCATTCAAGATATCCAAAAGAACCCGACATATGGCGGAGCCAAAGTCTTCATACATCCAATAAGGAAGAAACCTACATATATGATCTATGCCATACCAACTCAAGAGCCCAAGAAAGGCGATTCACTGAAGCTACCAAACCAATAAACAAGATTTTGAAGATGTTTTTGAAAAAAAGAATCCAGATATCCTCCCCGAGCATAAACCTTATGATTGTGGCATGGAGCTTCAAGAGGGAGCAGAGCCACCCTTTGGACCAATCCATAGACTATCCCTAGAGGAACTTACAAAATTGTGCAAGAATATTGATGAGAATCTAGCCAAGAGGTTTATCAAACACTCAAAGTCTCTTGATACAGCCACTATCCTATTTCTAAAGAAGAAGGAAGGGAGTCTTCGAATGTGTGTAGACTATTGTGGGTTGAATAAAGTCACAATAAAGAACAGATACCCTCTAGCACTTATATCAGAGCTCTTGGAATGCCTCAAAAAAACAAAATTATTCATGAAGATTAACCTTTGAGGAGCCTACTATCGTGTCAGTATCAGAGAAGGAGACAAATGGAAGATAGCATTTCGAACAAGGTATGGGGATTTTGAATATGTAGTTATGCCATTTGGTCTCACAAATGATCTAATTGTCTTAAAGTGTATTTTCTAAATCTTATCTATTGTAGTCTGAGAGCACAATCTAGTGCTATCCTGAGAAGAAGTACAACTCAATATGAGGCTTGTCATGGTTGGATGCCATCTGTTGCTCACTAGCTTGTCTTTGGTTATCCGGCATATGCGATAGTGCTTGAACAACAACATAGGAAATTGGATGATAAAGAAGTGAAATGTATTCTTGTTGGGAGCAGTTTTGATAGCAAAGGCTATCGTTTATATCATCCATAGATTAAACACATTTTTGTTAGTCATGATGTTTTTTTTCTGGAAGATCTTATTCAACAATTAATTTCATGTAGTAAGGAGACATCTGTTAGCTCCAAAGATGTGTATGAAACTTTGCTACCACTTTTTATAGGGGGACAATGTAGTGGTGGTCCAAATGAGGCAATTTCTTACGGCATGACATATTCCCTTACGTTCCTTACGACTGGAACTTGGTATTGTGTACATTTTTCTATGCAGCGTAATCGGACACTCATTAATTACACTCGATAACTTGAACATCAAACTGCATCAAAGTGAGCCGACCAAGAAAAAATGGGCGCATATGAGTGGTTTTGGTCCGTGGATAGGAATCACGTCGATGTTGAGGAAATGACGTGACAGCATTTCTATTCCATCGTCTGAATTCTAGAGATTCACTAATTGCACAGTCTACACTCACACCTGAAGAGTATGAAGGTTTGCGTGTTGTAGATGTAAAGTGATCATTATTGCACACCCTAAGCACACCGAATAAGTGACAACGCTTGCACGTAGAGAGAGAGAGGGAGAGAGAGAGAGAGGATGTTTGACACGCTAATTTCACATGAAGCGACGAATGGAGTTGTTTACAGAATTTATTGATTATGCTCCTCCGAAGTGTAAAGTGTCTCACATGCGGATGACTCTCTCTATCTGTTTGAAAGTCTTTAATGTATGTGTTTTGTTTGTTTTTACGAGAGCGCTTCAAATTGATAAAAAAGAAATTGATACAATAAGATTAGGGAGAGGAAAAAGGAAGGCCGATAACCTTTAAAATATGTTTCTCTTTTTGAAAGCAAAAGCAACATAGTACGCTTACACATTTCATGCGGTCTTTATATTCTGCCCTCTTTTTTGTTTCTCTTCTGATTGACTATTGCAAGAGAGATATATGTATTGAGTAATTCTAGAGAAATATAGAACGGTAGAAAAATATATAAAACCTAAAAACATAATCCAATCGTTGCACGTTCGTGTCTATCACTGAAGAATGACTATGATTGATTGCACTAATTTAACCACAGTATAAGCATAAGCAGTATTAATGAGCCTAAAAGTCACTAATTTAGTGATAACCGTTTGTTGTGACTTTCTTTTCAAAAGAAAGTGTGGAAATAACGTACTCTCCCAAACTATAATTAATAGAAAGAACAAATGTATGAGTGAACAAACCTAGCACCCATGGGACCCCTCGATTCCCACAAAGTAGGGGTTGTTTAACTCTTTTGATTGATCATTCTTTAGGAGGGCTACGAAAGCTGATACCACATCTTTCTTTCCAATTTTGCAAAGGGTCTCACCTCTTATAGCATTCTATAGTGCTGAAGAACAACCTATCACTTTATCCAATAATGCTTGCTTCCAATTCATTTGTCCTTATAGCAAGATAGTCCTCCTAAGTGCTCACTAGACGAACATTGACTTGGGGTAAGAAAAGAAGATGTGTTTCAAGTCCTTAATGCCATGAAGATATCTTTTACACAATGGAGAGCTCCACAAATTTTATTACACTTTTCCATTCATCCAAAATCTATGGTTGAGGATTTTTCACATAAGAACCAATTTTTTTTTTAACCTCGACAAGGGGATGCCAAAGGGATTGGATCTTCAGATGCTACCTAAATCTCAACCAATCCAAACACCATCTCCTCTTAACACATAACATGATGATCCACATTCTTTTATACTCTTGGAATTTTATCAAGACTCTTCTAGTTGTGCCATCTAAGACCCCCAAGATGAGGGGACTCATGTCCAATAAGGAGTAGAGACCTTGAGCCCTCCCAAGCAATGAATCTACTTTGCAACAGACATCATTCTTCATAGTCGCTCTCCCACCCATGACAATGTTCTCAAAACTAATCCATTGGCATGTTTCTTGATTTCAGATGTGTTTCCACAAATGGAAACCTTTGTTCCAAAGCTTCATAGCTTTTTGGAGGCTCGGAGGCTCAACATCTCAAAAGGCCTTGATATATAGGGAGTCAGATCATACCAGTTTGTCTAGTACTTGTTGCCCGTTTTCAATCTTCATTTATCTTCACATACTATTTTAGCTTGTTTCAACTCTTTCATAGGGAGAAAACTAAGCTTGAGCCTCAGCGAGTCACCTGATAGGGGGAGAATAAAAGAGTGAGAAGATCTACACCCTTCCACCCTAAGAGCCCCGAAAGCCTAAGAGTATTCTTGTTTCTAAATACACGTTCTACCCTAGTGGCATCCTTTTTGCCCCAACCTTTAATGAGCCATTCGGTCGATAGACTATTGGCCATTCCTTCAATGTCTAGAATCCTGAAACCACCTTGATTTTTTGGGCTTATGCAAGTAACCAATTTAATTTTGGGACACCCCTCCCGTTAGGCTCTCACTTCGAGAGAAAGTTTTTGAAAATTATTTCCAATTTGACAATCTCTTTTTCCTTTGGCCTCTAGCAAAAGATAAAGTAAATAACCAATGCAAGAAGAAATGTGTTAACCACCATAGCTCACCTTGCTAGGATGATTTGCATACCTTTCAAGTATGCTAGGTTGATGGAGCTTAGAGAAAGCCTAGCTACATCATTGATCCATCGAAACATCAAATCCTATCAAAATGCCTAATAAGTGGAAGATTTGTCCCTTCAAGATCAATTAATAGCCATGTTCAAGAGAAAATCAAGGTGGATGCCCAATCACAGCCTTGAAGGCAAATTTATAGAGGTTTATTTTTGAACCTGGTGATTCACAAAATGCATCTAGACAACACCAAAAGGTATCAATGCTGGCCACATCATTCTGCATAAAAGCATTCATGCCAGTGGAAAAAAGTCTCATGATCATCTAGTCTTGATTGGAAGGATGAAAGAGGCCTTCAATAAGCCCTAAACGTGCATTATGTCTAACCATGCAGCTAATACCATCAATATATATCACAAACTTTGAAATCATGTTACTGATCAAGAAGTTTAGTTGTAATTTGTGTTGCAAAACAGGACACCTTGGAAATTTTTGCTATAAAAAGAAGAACAACATGAAGCCTTCTAGCTTAAGGAACCAATCAAAACCCTCCAAACATAGTTCTCACTGTTCTAGTGAAGAACTATTTATTTCAACAGAGGCCAATGCCCTAGTGACTTTGATTTCATCTCAAGAGTGGATCTTTGATAGTGCAGCCACCTTTCACATGTGCAAAGATTGAGCATCATTTCAAAAAATCAAGGACCATACTAGCAAAGTCTACCTAGGCAATAACATGAGTTTACCCATTGAAGGGAAAGGTAAAGTACAAATCACCAAAATCAAAGGCATCATTGCACAAGCGATAAAAGGAAAAGGGCTATAAAACGTCTCTTGATTTCTATCTAACGAGCCCTTTTGAGCCTTTGGCATTAAAGTTATGGAAAAACTTGATATTTAACAAGGATTTCTACATCCTAATTAGTTAAAGGATTGCCCAAGATTGGACAAGTCAACAATGCTAGCCAAGCTTGCACCCAAGGCAAGCATCACATGCCTCTTGTTCCCAAGGAGGCCTCCACATGAGCTAGGAACCCTTTTGCCTAGTTCACATGGATCTCTATGGACCCATGAATATCCCTTCCCTCAGTGGATCAATCTACTTCTGTTGGGGGGTTCTTGTGCAAAAAGGGATTTGAGTGTTTGTAGGAGAAAAGGGAAAGATAAGAAAAAAGATACAGACATCGAAAGCCTATGTCGATTGATTATAAGAAGGAAAATACGATGGTGATGAAAAATACAATCCAATGCTTTCTGTGTAAAATCCCAAAGCATGCACAATCACAAAGTACAAAATACCCAAGGTTCTTGTTGTTGCTGGCCTTCTCTGCACCAGACCTCCACCTTCTCCAAGCTCGCACTTGTGCACACCTTGCACTCAAGCTTCCAATAGGAGGAGGGATGGACGCCTTCTATCAGCACATGAACATCTTAAATGGGACCTTGGGATCTTTGGTTGTATAGCTTAGCACTTCTCTGCACACTTCTAATTCCTCTTTATGCACACCTTGCACTTCACTTTTATGTGTCGCACACTCACTATATGTCTCTTGCACTTCTCTCTTGCTTAGCTTAGACTATGCTCACCTTGATTAGTCCTCAAAGAATAATGCCTTGCCTTGATTTGAGTGTTGATTCACGTATGCTCCTAACTTCTAGAGTATCTTGGTGCTCGCTTTGATGTCCCAAGATTTTCTTCAAAAGTGGGCAACCAACATATCCCTGCTTTGTCCTGTAGTGACTTTAGCAAAAGCAACATAGTACGCTTACACATTTCATGCGGTCTTTATATTTTGCCCTCTTTTTTGTTTTTCTTCTGATTGACTATTGCAAGAGAGATATATGTATTGAGTAATTCTAGAGAAATATAGAACGGTAGAAAAATATATAAAACCTAAAAACATAATCCAATCGTTGCACGTTCGTGTCTATCACTGAAGAATGACTATGATTGATTGCACTAATTTAACCACAGTATAAGCAGTATTAATGAGCCTAAAAGTCACTAATTTAGTGATAACCGTTTGTTGTGACTTTCTTTTCAAAAGAAAGTGTGGAAATAACGTACTCTCCCAAACTTTAATTAATAGAAGAACAAATGTATGAGTGAACAAACCTAGCACCCATGGGACCCCTCGATTCCCACAAAGTAGGGGTTGTTTAACTCTTTTGATTGATCATTCTTTAGGAGGGCTACGAAAGCTGATACCACATCTTTCTTTCCAATTTTTCAAAGGGTCTCACCTCTTATAGCATTCTATAGTGCTGAAGAACAACCTATCACTTTATCCAATAATGCTTGCTTCCAATTCATTTGTCCTTATAGCAAGATAGTCCTCCTAAGTGCTCACTAGACGAACATTGACTTGGGGTAAGAAAAGAAGATGTGTTTCAAGTCCTTAATGCCATGAAGATATCTTTTACACAATGGAGGGCTCCACAAATTTTATTACACTTTTCCATTCATCCAAAATCCATGGTTGAGGATTTTTCACATAAGAACCAATTTTTTAGCCTCAACAAGGGGATGTCAAAGGGATTGGATCTTTAGATGCTACCTAAATCTCAACCAATCCAAACACCATCTCCTATTAGACATGACATGATGATCCACATTCTTTTATACTCTTGGAATTTTATCAAGGCTCTTCTAGTTGTGCCATCTAAGACCCCCAAGATGAGGGGACTCATGTCCAATAAGGAGTAGAGACCTTGAGCCCTTCCAAGCAATGAATCTACTTTGCAACAGACATCATTCTTCATAGTCGCTCTCCCAGCCATGACAATGTTCTCAAAACTAATCCATTGGCATGTTTCTTGATTTCAGATGTGTTTCCACAAATGGAAACCTTTGTTCCAAAGCTTCATAGCTTTTTGGAGGCTCGGAGGCTCAACATCTCAAAAGGCCTTGATATATAGGGAGTCAGATCATACCAGTTTGTCTAGTACTTGTTGCCCGTTTTCAATCTTCATTTATCTTCACATACTATTTTAGCTTGTTTCAACTCTTTCATAGGGAGAAAACTAAGCTTGAGCCTCAGCGAGTCACCTGATAGGGGGAGAATAAAAGAGTGAGAAGATCTACACCCTTCCACCCTAAAAGGCCCGAAAGCCTAAGAGTATTCTTGTTTCTAAATACGCGTTCTACCCAAGTGGCATCCTTTTTGCCCCAACCTTTAATGAGCCAATCGGTCGATAGACTATTGGCCATTCCTTCAATGTCTAGAATCCTGAAACCACCTTGAATTTTTGGGCTTATGCAAGTAACCAATTTAATTTTGGGACACCCCTCCCATTAGGCTCTCACTTCGAGAGAAAGTTTTTGAAAATTATTTCCAATTTGACAATCTCTTTTTCCTTTGGCCTCTAGCAAAAGATAAAGTAAATAACCAATGAAAGAAGAAATCTGTTAACCACCATAGCTCACCTTGCTAGGTTGATTTGCATACCTTTCAAGTATGCTAGGTTGATGGAGCTTAGAAAAAGCCTAGCTACATCATTGATCCATCGAAACATCAAATCCTATCAAAATGCCTAATAAGTGGAAGATTTGTCCCTTCAAGATCAATTAATAGCCACGTTCAAGAGAAATTCAAGGATGCCCAATCACAGCCTTGAAGGCAAATTTATAGAGGTTTATTTTTGAACCTGGTGCTTCACAAAATGCATCTAGACAACACCAAAAGGTATCAATGTTGGCCACATCATTATGCATAAAAGCATTCATGCCAGTGGAAAAAAGTCTCATGATCATCTAGTCTTGATTGGAAGGATGAAAGAAGCCTTCAATAAGCCCTAAACGTGCATGATGTCTAACCATGCAGCTAATACCATCAATATATATCAAAAACTTTGAGATCATGTTACTGATCAAGAAGTTTAGTTGTAATTTGTGTTGCAAAACAGGACACCTTGGAAATTTTTGCTATAAAAAGAAGAACAACATGAAGCTTTCTAGCTAAAGGAACCAATCAAAACCCTCCAAACATAGGTCTCACTGTTCTAGTGAAGAACTATTTATTTCAACAGAGGCCAATGCCCTAGTGACTTTGATTTCATCTCAAGAGTGGATCTTTGATAGTGCAGCCACCTTTCACATGTGCAAAGATTGAGCATCATTTCAAAAAATCAGGGACCATACTAGCAAAGTCTAACTAGGCAATAACATGAGTTTACCCATTGAAGGGAAAGGTAAAGTACAAATCCCCAAAATCAAAGGCATCATTGCACAAGCGATAAAAGGAAAAGGGCTATAAAACGTCTCTTGATTTCTTTCTAAGGAGCCCTTTTGAGCCTTTGGCATTAAAGTTATGGAAAAATTTGATATTTAACAAGGATTTCTACATCCTAATTAGTTAAAGGATTACCCAAGATTGGACAAGTCAACAATGCCAGCCAAGCTTGCACCCAAGGCAAGCATCACATGCCTCTTGTTCCCAAGGAGGCCTCCACATGAGCTAGGAACCCTCTTGCCTAGTTCACATGGATCTCTATGGACCCATGAATATCCCTTCCCTCAGTGGATCAATCTACTTCTGTTGGGGGGTTCTTGTGCAAAAAGGGATTTGAGTGTTTGTAGGATAAAAGGGAAAGATAAGAAAAAAGATACAGACACCGAAAGCCTATGTCGATTGATTATAAGAAGGAAAATACGATGGTGATGAAAAATACAATCCAATGCTTTCTGTGTAAAATCCCAAAGCATGCACAATCACAAAGTACAAAATACCCAAGGTTCTTGTTGTTGCTGGCCTTCTCTGCACTAGACCTCCACCTTCTCCAAGCTTGCACTTGTGCACACCTTGCACTCAAGCTTCCAATAGGAGGAGGGATGGACACCTTCTATCAGAACGTGAACATCTTCAATCGGACCTTGGGATCTTTGGTTGTATATCTTAGCACTTCTATGCACACTTCTAAGTCCTCTTCATGCACACCTTGCAGTTCAGTTTTCTGTGTCGCACACTCACTATATGCCTCTTGCACTTGTCTCTTGCTTAGCTTAGACTATGCTCACCTTGATTAGTCCTCAAAGAATAATGCCTTGCCTTGATTTGAGTGTTGATTCACGTATGTTCGTAAATTCTAGAGTATCTTGGTGCTCACTTTGATGTCCCAAGATTTTCTTCAAAAGTGGGCAACCAACATATCCCTGCTTTGTCCTGTAGTGACTTTAGAATAAAACAAAAATTTTAAATAGGGGCCATACTTTCACTTCTGTGTACACTGCGACTTCACATACCTATATTTTTCCTTTTAATTCTTCAAATGTGCACCTAAGAGAGGGTTCACCCAAACCTTCCAAACACTTTTGAACCTTAGAGAATTTTAGAAATACCTCTGTTGCAATTATACCCTTTGGGAACAATTACTTGTGCACTACCTGTGCACCTTGACGCTCAAACTTTGAAGACTTTGACTTCATCAATGTTGAATTTTGTTGGAGCAAGTCTATGGCAAGCCTAAGTATTGGCTTGAGTCCCACAAAGTCATAAAAAAAATTTTAAAATGAAGACTATGTAAAGTTCACTTATGAACTACCTCTTGTAACTTTTGAAGAGTTTACTTAATGTAAAAGTGAAAGAATCTTAGGTTGAGTCCACTTGATCAAGAATGCAAAGAGGAGACACGAATTCCTGATTTGTGGTAGGTAGAGAATCAAATCAATCACTGATTGATTGGAGAGTGATTGAGGGAAGTTAGCCTCCCAAACTCAACTATAAATAGATGGCAGTTTTAGTCGTGGTTAGAGAGACCTATGTGAAGACCTCCAAGAGCTGGGATTTATGCCATATCAAGGTGTGATTCCAAGGCACACATATGTATCAATAAGTCATTGTATTTTACAAGCAATATACTTTCATTTTCATGATTATTTGAGTTCATATGTCCATGTTCTTGTGAAGTGTACTACTCAATGCCATATCTCTCAGTTTCCTCAGTCAAATTGCAGAGATTGTTTGTCTGCACTTGGTGCATCATTTTCAGTGATTTAACTTGATGCTCACAAATTTTCATGTCATTTGGATGTTGCAATCTTCAGTTATGTTCATTTGATGTCAACCGGGTCTATTCATCTTCACTTCTCTCTCAGGTACCCGATTTTTTCACTCAACTTGTCAGAGCCATTTCTCAGTGGTTACTTATCCAAATTCAGTTACTTAAAGCTTGTTGGTTTCAACTTACTGTCTAGTATAAGCATAAAATTTTTCATAATCATTGCATTCCTGCATTTGGAGTTATGCTGACTTTTCTGCTCACTGGTCTCAAACTGTAGCAGCCTGTGAAAATCGGGATGATGTATGGAGGGGGAGAATACTTCTCCCATGAGTTTGATTCTTTTCTTCAAGAAAGAGGAATCAAAAGAGAGGTAACTACAAGGTACACTCGTGAGCAAAATGGAGTGGCAGAAAGGAGGAATAGGACAATTGTTGAAGCTGCAAGGTCTATGTTAAATGAAAAGCATTTACCTAATTACTTATGGGCTGAGGCTGTATCTACAGCCACTTACTTGATTAACAGGTTGCCTTCAAAATCCCTTGATGGGATGACTCCATATGAGGCTTGGAATGGAAGAAGACCAAGCTTAAATCATTGTAAAATTTTTGGATGTATTGCTTTTGTTCATGTTCCTTCACAGGTTAGAGGCAAGATGGATCCAAAAGCAGAAAGGTGTGTATTTATTGGATATGACAACAATCAAAAGGGCTACAGGTTATACAACCCTACCAACAAAGGATTCTTGGTAAGCAGAGATGTAGTTTTTCATGAAAACAATTCATAATATGAAGATTCATGCAGGAAGGTCAATTTACCATATAATCTTGAAGAAGATTTTCCAAAGCTTGGTAGAGAACAACCAAAGATTGAAGAACAAGACACCTCAGAGGATGATGAAGAATCTCATATGGAAAAGATCAAAGCATGGAAGTCTAAAGGTAAAACAAAATTGCAGGAACTTGGACATGAGGCAAAACCATCACATCATGGCCTAAGAAGATCTGTGAGGGAAAAGAAAAAACCAGAAAGGTATGCGTTTGACACCTCATTCGTGGCTAAACATTCTATCTACATAGCACAGGGCATAAACCAAGAGGAGCCATCATCATTTGAAGAGGCCAAAGCAAAAACAGAATGGAAGCATGCAATGAAGGAAGAGATTGAAGCACTTGAGGAAAACAACACTTGGGATTTGGTGCCCAAGACTTCATCCATGAAGGTAATAGGCTCAAGATGGGTCTATAAACTCAAGAAGAATTCTGATGGCCCATTAACAGGTATAAGGCAAGGCTTGTAGCAAAAGGCTTTGCACAAACTCAGGGAATTGATTATGAGGAGACTTTCTCTCCTGTGGCAAAGATGCCTACTATTAGGGTTTTGCTTAGTATTGCCTCTTCCAAGAATTGGAAGATACTTCAACTAGATGTAAAGAATGCATTTTTGAATGGTTGGATAACAGAAGAGGTATATATGGCACAACCACCTGGTTTTGAGAATCAAGTTTATCCTGATTATGTGTGTAAACTTAACAAAGCATTGTATGGTCTCAAGCAAGCTCCAAGAGCTTGGAATTTCAGGCTTGTTTCATTCTTGCAAGACAAAGGCTTTCAACCAAGCAAGGCAGATCCTTCACTCTTTATTAAAAAGAGTAACTCTGAGGTCATCTACCTATGTGTATATGTAGATGATATTATATTGACAAGAAATGATGCAGATGGTATGAAGAAGATCAAAGATCAGATGAGAGAAGAGTTCAAGATAAGTGATTAGGGTTCACTTACCTACTTCCTAGGTTTGGAAGTTGTCTACAAAGATCATGGTTTGTTTCTCACTCAAAGAAAGTACATTAAGGACATGTTGGCAAAATTCAAGATGCAAGATTGTAAGATTGCAAGTACTCCAATGGAGGCCAATCACAAATTGAGCTCACATGAAGGTGAACTCATAGAGGACATCACATCATATCAAAGTCTATTGGGTAGTCTCAACTATGCCACATTGACAAGAGTAGATATATGTTACAGTGTGAGTGTGTTAAGTCAATTTATGCACACACCAAGGAAACCACATATGGATGCTGCCAAAAGGATTCTCAAGTATCTCAAGGGAACCATAAATGAAGGACTTTATTATCCTTATGTATCTGATTTAGGTTTGAAGCTATTTTTTGATGCAGATTCGGCTGGCTCCAAAGAAGATAGAAGGAGCACTTCAAGTTATCTTACCTTTGCAGGTTCAAAGCTTATTTCATGGTCATCCAAGAAGCAACCCACAGTTGCTATCTCTTCTACTGAGGCTGAATATAGAGGTCTTGCCATAGCTACTCACGAAGCTATGTGGATGAAGACATTATTTAAAGATCTTGGATTGGAGTTTGGAACTCCAACTATTTTTGGTGACAAAATGAGTTCTATTCATCTGGCTGCTAATCCTATTTATCATGCAAGGACTAAACATATTGAAGTTCATTATCACTATGTAAGAGAGAAGGTTCTAAGCGAAGAGATTCAAATATCATATGTGTCCATTCATCAACAATGTGCAGATATTCTAACCAAAGCATTGGATGGTACAAAGCTTTGCAAATTCAAGGCTATGATTGGTTTGCAGGTAATCTTGGAAGATTGAAGACCTCAAGCATACTTGGCTTGAGGGGGAGCTGTTGGAGCAAGTCTATGACAAGCCTAACTATTGGCTTGAGTCGCACAAAGTCATAAAAAAAGCTTTAAAATGAAGACTATGTAAAGTTCACTTGTGAACTACCTCTTGTAACTTTTTAAGAGTTTACTTAATGTAAAAGTGAGAGAATCTTAAGTGGTTGAGTCCACTTGATCAAGAATGGAAAGAGGAGCCACGAATTTGTGATTTATGGTAGGTAGAGAATCAAATCAATCACTGATTGATTGGAGAGTGATTGAGGGAAGTTAGCCTCCCAAACTCAACTATAAATAGATGGCAGTTTTAGTCGTGGTTCGAGAGACCTATGTGAAGACCTCCAAGAGCTGAGCTTTATGCCATATCAAGGTGTGATTCCAACGCACACATATGTATCAGTAATTCATTGTATTGTGCAAGCAATATACTTTCATTTTCATGATTATTTGAGTTCATATGTCCATGTTCTTGTGAAGTGTACTACTCACTGCCTTATCTCTCAGTTTTCTCAGTCACATTGCAGAGATTGTTTCTCTGAGCTTGGTGCATCATTTTCAGTGATTTAACTTGGAAGAGTTAGCTCTATAAGTATACTATATGCTCACAAAATTTTCATGTCATTTGAATATTGCCATCTTCAGTTATGTTCATTTGAAGTCAACAGGGTCTGTTCATCTTCACTTCTCTGTCAGGTACCCGATTGTTTCACTCACCTTGTCAGAGCCATTTCTCAATGGTTACTTATCCAAATTCAGTGATTTAAAGCTTGTTGGATTGCGCTTACTCGATAGAATAACCACACAAATTTTCATAATCATTGCATTCCTAAAGATTGAGGTATGTGCATTTTTCTGCTCACTGGTCTCAAACAATAGCAGCCTGTGAAAATCGGGATGATGTCATCACTTGTTAAAACTCATTCTCAGTGTGTGGTTTTATATTTTTGATGAGATTACTCTTGAAAGTTAGCTCTTTAAGTTAACTAAACTTCTCCAAGAGGAATTAAGCTTATTGCTGCTGTGCTCAGAGAATTATGTAAAACACTCGATAGGTGTATGAACCAAATTAGCAAGTTTTTCACCTCTGAGCTAACTCCACCTTATCTGTTTTGATATATCTTTTTGAGAGTGATCTTCCAAGGTACATAGGGTGTCTAATACATCCATTGGCAAGCTAAAAGGGCCCACCATATACTCCTGGAGTTCAACTAGCTAGAGTAGATCAAGGATTTTGCAACACCTCTTCATCTTCAAGCACATACCTATCCATCTTTTCACAAGTTTGACCTTGAACATGTTGACTTTGATCAGTTTGACTTTTACCTTTTGACTTGGATTGCAATTAACTTTGACCAATATGACTTTTATGGGCTCAATAGTTGCCCACCACCTATTGGGCTCTTCGTCTTGGAGACTTAGAGCCAAAACTTTGAGCAGATATGACACCATGATTTCTGTGCTGCAAAATCTTCAAAAGGACACTTGAGAAACTACCAAGTCCACCAGAAGTAGTAAAGAATAGACACCAGAGAGGAACCAAAAGTGGAAATGTTGCATAGAAAAATCAAAGGATGGCAAATGGATGGTAGGAAGGAGGGGCAAGGGAGGGCTGAGGGGGCTTAGATGGATAGGGCAGGGAGGGATAAGGATGGGGATGGGAAGAAGAGTAAAGGGAGGCTGAGCGAGTTGGATTATGGGCTCTGGAGAGGGCCGAAATGATCCAATAGTAGAACCACAGAGGGTGTATATGGAAAATTGTGAAACATATGGTCAAATAAAGTAAGAATAGACCATGTGAACCATGTGTGTAAAGAAAAACATGTGATAAATGTGCTCAAAACATGTGGGCTTTGAACAAAATTTAGAGATGAGTTGGGATTTTGAAAAAAGGAAGCTCAAAGGAAGCAAAAAAAGGAGCCTAAAGGTGCCAAAATACATGAAAATGACCCCAACTTTGAAAAAAGTCGCCATCCAAAGTGCAATCTAAAGCCAAAAGCATTGGACCATATATATATATATATATATATATATATATATATATATATATATATATATATATATATATATATATATATATATATATATATATATATATATATATATATATATATATATATATATATATATATATATATATATATATATATATATATATTAATGCACGGGGGGATAAAGCTTAAAAAAACAAAAAAACAAATATAAAATTAAAATAAAATAAGTTAAAATAAATAAAAATTAAAAGAAAATAAATAAAATACAAAATAAGAAAAATAAAGATAAAATAATTTTAAAAAAATCAAGGGGGCAGAGGCGAGGGGGGGGTTGGGGGGGGGAGGGGGGGCGAGTGGGGGGGGGGGGATTTGCGGAGGGGGGGAGGGGGGGGGGGGAGGGGTTTTTTTGTTGTGCAAAAAGTATCCCTTTTTTTTGGAAAAAAATCCATAGGGCCCATTTTTGCTTTTTGAAAATATCCGAAAACTACATAAAAGTATAAATAAAATCTGAAAGATGTGAAAGAAAATCCAAAAAATTCAAAAAAATTCTGAAGAAATTCTCTACAGATCTAGGTCGATTTTCTCACTCAAAACCATAGAGAGCTTCCTTTATTCCTCCACTTTAGCAAGAGAATGTCATTTGAAAAGGATTAAAAAATGCTAGAAAAATTCTAAGAATGCTTGAAAAATTCCCAAAAATTTCCCAAAACTTGCGGTTATGCAAAGGGCTATGAAAGGATTGCTAAATTTGCTAAAAACTCAGGGAAGAAGCATGAAAATGGATAAAAACTACTTAAACTTGAGCAAATGATAAGGCAATGTACAACCAGGAGAGATTGTGCAAGTTCCAGGTGATCCATAAATCTTTAGTTGTGCTAATGATAGGCCTTGACCCTTGATATATTGTCTAGTGGTAGGGCCTCTCCTTTTAGAGTCTCTAACTGCACTGCACCCCAATTCAGCATTGTCTTAACTCGATAAGGTCCTTCCTAGTGTGGAAGCCATTTTCCCCTTACTTGTGTGTGGATTTGAGGTATATGAAGAAGAACTAACATTCCTGTTTGTAAGTTATTGTTCCATAGATTCCAATCATGTGCCTCCTTCCTCTTCATTTGAGTCTCTATCAATTATTTTGCAGCATGTAGACGTATCTCTTCCACTTTATGTAGTGCTCCAAGCCTCTGAGAGACACCACAATCTTTCTTTCCCTGTATGAATTCTAGTTTTGGAGATCCATGTAGGAATTCAAGGGTTCAATAGGCAATATCCCATAAATCAATTGAAATGGAGAATATCGAGTAGCTTCTTTGTCAGCTAATCTGTATGCCCATAGGGTACCTTGATAAGCAATGCCCAAGGAAGTGGGCTGTCACATACATTCCTTCCTTAACATGGCAATTAATACCTTATTAGCGGATTTTGCATGTCCATTAGCTCTTGGATAATAGGCATAAGAGGTCCTATGTAGAATTTTGTACCTATTCAGAATTTCCTGTAGGACCTTGTTCACGAAATGAGTACCTTGGTCTGTACAAATTTCAAGGGGATCCAAATCTGCAAATGATGTTACTATAAATGAAATCAACAATAGTTTGAGCGGTGCAATCAGGGAAGACAATAGCTTCAGCCCACTTTGTTGCATAGTTAGTGGCGATCAATAGATACTTTTCTCTCTTTGGAATCGATAGAGGGTAGATGGGCCCTACAAAATCAAGCCCCCACTTCTCAAATGGTTGCCAAGAAATGGAAACAATCAAGGGGTTGTGCCTCTTCTTTGTTGGCTTGGTTCCACACCTCTGTCAAACATCACATGTCTTTCGCCCTGCATGTGTCAAACTGCACAGATAGTGCACAATTAATTGTCCACAAAGGGTAAATTGGAGAAAGTGGGTTGCAGGTTGCAGAGGTATTTTCTCTAATTTCCCTAAGGTTCAAAGTGTTTTTTAAAGTGTTTTGGAAGGTTCAGGTGAACCCTCTCTTATGTGCAAAAGTGAAGACTTAAAAGGAAATGTGAAGGTATGTGAAGCGACAGCGTACGCACAGGGGAAAGTATGGCCCCCCCAATTAAATTTTTTGGTTTTAATCTAAAGTCACTACAGGACAAAACAGGGAGTCGTTGGCTACCACTTGTGAAGACAATCTTGGGACATCAAAGTGAGCACCAAGATACTCTTGCAGTTAGGAGCGTACGTGATCGACACACTCAAATCAAGGCAAGGACTATTCTTGGACCAATTCTAGAGTAAGCAAGAGAAGTATAGTCTAAGTGAAGCAAGAGAATGAAGTGCAAGAGTCACCAGTGTGCGACGTAGAGAAGTGGAAGTGAAGGAGTGCATGGAGAGTGACTAAGGGATTGTGCAGAGAGTGCTAAGCTAGTCCCCCAAGGATCTCAAGGTCTCTTTGCAGTGTGCGCGTGCCGACAGAAGGTATTCATTCCTCCCCCTTAGTGGAAGCTTGGTGCAAGGTGTGCACAAGGATAAGCTTGAAGGAGGTGGAGGTCTGGTGCAGAGGAGGCCGGCGGCAAGAAGACTTTGGGATATTTGGTATTTTGTTATTGAGCACTCTGTGGGATTGTGCACAGAGGTATTGGCTTGTATTGTGCTTCAAACATTGTAATTGTCTAACTGTAATCAATCGATAGAGAGCTTCCAAGGTGTATTTTCTCTTCTTGTCTCTTCCCTTTTCTCCTACAAACCCTCAAACTCCTTCTTGTCCAAGAAACCCCCAACAAAATTTGGCACGCACGGTGGGACTTCCAAGGAGATTTGAGCTTAGGAGAAACCAAGTGCAAAGTATAGAAGAGATCAAGTGTCGACAGTACTACATTGCTACTTCATCAACCAAAAGGTAAATATTCTTATCAAGTATCTCATATTAAGTGGGCTAT
The DNA here is from genome assembly GCA_020310875.1 of Ceratopteris richardii. Lineage (NCBI taxonomy): Eukaryota > Viridiplantae > Streptophyta > Polypodiopsida > Polypodiales > Pteridaceae > Ceratopteris > Ceratopteris richardii. The sequence continues at coordinate 137,645,318 of CM035416.1, forward strand.
GAGCTGCTCATGACCGCAACCCGGTCCCAAACATTGAGGGTCACCTGCAAGCAGACAAGAAGGAAGGTTGTTAGAAGGTCCTCCAGTCCACTATCTTCAATTTCATCAGTAAAGAGCATGGCGGGTCAGGTAGACTTGGAAACTTTACTCTCTAGATTAAATATAAAGTTTCCTTCTTTCAAAGGCCTAGCTCAGGAGGATCCGGATGAACACATTAGAAGGTTTTTGGCACTATGTAAGACTAGAAGCTTAATGGGTAGGGAGGATGCCTTTTTGATTCTCTTCCCCCTGCCACATTAGAGGGATTAGAAGATAAGTGGTTCAGCCAGTTTGCTGAAAACCATTTTACCACTTGGGATGTGATGAAAGATGCATTTAAAAATCAATTCTAGCATGGCAACACTACGGAGATTATCATAGAAGAACTAGAAAATTTGAGATTGGGTCCAGGAGAAAAGTTCCCAGAGTTTGTGACTAGGGCCAAAGCACTAATGGCTAAATTGCCAGATCCACCACATGATTTTTTTGTTAAGAAATGGTTAGCTAAGCCCCTACCAGTGGCCACCCAATGCAAAATAAAGGAATTAGTGTTACTTACAGCCTCCATAGAGGAGTTCATCAACACAGCCACACACTTGGAGCAGATAAGGCACGAGTATGGAGCAACTTCTTCCCAACCAACATATGGTACAGAAATGGAGGATCCAGTGATCCAGCTAAGGAAGGAGCTGGAGGGCTTAAAAAGAAATAAGCCCTACAAAGAGGAGGAGAATGTTGTTGCTCAGTTGAGAAGGGAGATTGAAGCACTAAAGCTCGAAAAGGAGGAGGAGGCCCAAGTAGAGGAATTGGCTCAGCTGCGACAGGAGTTGCAGGAACTAAAAGGAGGTGGCATCAAGAGTGGACTTTGGTGTTCCATGTGCAGCAAGCAAGGTCACATAGCAAGTGAATGTCCTCTGTTAAGTGTGACTTGCCAATTATGCAAGAAAGTTGGCCATGAGGCCCATGAATGTCAATCAAGGGGAATGCCTGCAACGACATACTGGACACAAGGAGGACCCCCAACACCAGCAAATGTGATGGCTACTGCACCAAATCAAGGTAACAACTATAATCCTAGATAGAGGAATAACTTTGGAAATGGGCCTAGGAGGCCAATCATCTGTTTCAGGTGTGGAGAATGCGGGCACTATCAAAGTAGGTGCACCCTACCAGAAAATGCCCCTCCTTGCAGGAACTGCCCTGAGGCAAGAGACCATTATACAAATTGTTGTCCTAAGAATCAAGCCTCTTCATCCGGGCCCCATATTCAAATGATTTCTGTGCACAAAGAAGAAGTGTGTGATCTAGTCAATGAGCCATCACCATCTACCAGGGTGGTGCAATTAGAAGAAATAGAATCTTTGACTGTGCAGACAAGAAGCAATGGGAAGGTTCAAGCAGACATAGGACAAGGATCAAAGATTAAGGAATGGAATCAAAACAGAGAACCATCTGAAGATAAAGCCACCATAGGTGCAGATACAAGGCAAAAAGGAGATCTCATATGCACCAGTGATGCCATTGGGCATGCCTTCAACAGGGCTCATGAGGAGTTTGATAAGTCAACTAGAGCCCATGCTCTCAAGGAATCAGAGGCTTCAAAACTACTCAAGTCCATGAAAAAAGAGGTTAGTATTTTTTATCTAATAAAGATGGATGGGAAATTGAGGTCAGAGTTATTGCAGATAATTGATGAAGCTTCCACTACAAGTTTGGTGGCAAAGACTGTTGTTTTACATAAAGGAAAAATTGTAGGGGAAGCACCCTTACAGATTATAAAAGTCCTCGGCTGACAGTATCTATCAAAGGTCATGAATTTCAAGGAGTTATTGTGGATGGTGGTTCTGACATTAACTTGATGCCTGAACATACAATGGAAAAGATTGGACTCCACGCTTCAAGGCCTGCAAATTTCACTGTTACTTTGGCAGATCAGAGCAAAGTAAGGCCCTTGGGAGTGATCCCAAAAGTTCCACTTGAAGTACAAGGTAATCTATTCATTCTGGATTTTGTGGTTTTAAGATTACCCCAGGTTGAAGGAGGATTTCCCCTCTTAATTGGACGACCATGGTTGAGGCATGCAAGTGTCATTCATGATTGGGGCAAGGACACTATGTGGGTAAAAAAGAAAGGGCAAGAGCTGACACAGATTCATTTAGAAGAGGGCCCAGATAATCAAGGAAACACTAGCATGATGCAAACAGTTGGCATATGCATGGAACCAGAATCGGAGGATCAACCCCAAATAGATTTCGAGGAAGAAGAGGATATTCTAAATTGGCTCCAAGCAGGCAACTCTTCCTCTTGTTTTGGAATTTTTCTTAATAATTCTTGCAAGACTGAAGGTTATGATGAAGATGAGGAGAAAGTCCAGGTTGATGGATTGGGAGAGCCCATCACAGACCACAGAAGGGGCAGGAAGACACCCCTCAAATACAACTTGGAGGAGGATATGACAACCACAGATAAGGAAGTTACTAAAGCTAAGGCAAGGTAAAAGATTCTAGTGAAGAGTGTTCTTTCCCGATTCAAGAAATCCTTGCAGGATGGATGCAGGACAAGGAGGAACACATTGAAATCCAAAACACACCTGCTTATGAAGCAATGCACGAAAAGCTAGTGGAAGAAGACAAGGAAGGAGATGAGCACGAAGATAATATGGTAGAGAGAAATACTATCAAAGAAATACAATTAGGCACTCAAGACTATAATCAGCCAGTCTTGGTGGCCACTTGGTTGTGGAGCCACCCAGGGCTCCTTGAAAAGGTAAAATCATTCTTGACCCATTATACAGATATTTTTGCCTGGCATTATAAAGACTTAGAAGGAGTGCCTGCAACTTATGGAGAGCACAGAATCCCTCTCGTTGATGGAGCCAAACCCATAAGAGGGAAGAGTTATAGACTTAACCCAAAATATGCTCTAGCTGTCTATGTGGAAATACAGAAGATGGAGGATGCAAGAATCATCATTCCTGTGGAACACTCAGAGTGGCTCTCACCTATGGTTATAGTACCAAAGAAGAATACTAATAAAATCAGAATTTGTGTTGACTTTAGAGCACTCAACAAGGTGACCATTCCAGATGGTTTCCCAATGCCTTTTGCAGAGCAGGTCATTTAAGAAGTGGCTGGGCATGCATTATATAGCTTTATGGATGGATTTAGTGGCTATAATCAAATATCAATACACCCAGAGGATCGTGAAAAGACTGCTTTTATCACACCTTGGGGAACATATGTGTATGTAAAAATGCCATTTGGGCTCAGAAATGCTCCAGCCACCTTTAACAGAACGGTCAATCTCATTTTTGGCCCCCTATTGCTAGAATCACTTAGAATCTTCATGGATGACTTCTCTTCGTTTTCAGGTTCTCACAAAGAAACTCCTCTAGATTGTTTGGACCATCACTTGAGGCAGCTGCAGAATGTTTTCAAGAGATGCAGGGAGACTAAGCTAAAGCTCAATCCAAACAAATGTCATTTCCTTGTGACAGAAGGAACTCTCTTAGGACATGTGGTGTCGGCTAAAGGTATGGCCCCAGATCCTGCCAAAATCATTTCTATATTAAAGTTGCCTAAACCTAAATCTCCTAAAGAGATTTAGAGTTTCTTGGGGCATACTGGATACCATAGAAGGTTTATAAAAATGTATGCAGAGATAGCCAAACCACTGGATAGACTTAAAGGTAAGAAAGGACCTTTTAAATTGGAAGAAGAGGAGGAAAAAGCATATCAAAAATTACGGTCAAGGTTAGTGTCTGCTCCTATTTTGATCACACCTGAGTGGTCAAAAATCTTTCATATACATGTAGATGCCAGTGCCTATGCAGTGGAGGCAGTTTTGACCCAACCTAGTGAAGAATTTAAAGTGGATAGACCAATTCAATATGCAAGTAGAATCTTGACCAAGGCTGAAAGGAATTACAGTACTACAAAAAGGGAAGCCCTAGCAATGGTTTTTGCTGTCCAAAAATTTCTTCATTACTTACTGGGAGTAAAATTTATTATTATAACAGATCACCAACCACTAAAATACTTGCTCAACAAACCACAAGCCACTGGTAGAATATGGAGGTGGTTATTGTTGTTCCAAGAGTTTGATTTCTCTGTAGTCCACAGACCAGGTAAAGAAAATGTTATGGCGGATCACCTATCACGAATCAATATGATGGATCAAGCTAGTGGAATGAATGATGATTTTCTAGATGCTCATCTGTTTGCTGTATAAGCTCAAGGTTGGTATTATGATATCAAGAATTTCATTAAAACTGGTTTGTATCTAGAAAAGGCTAGTGCTGTACAAAGGAAGAGACTGCTAATCAAGAGTACACCATATACCTTCATTGAAGATAAATTATATAGACAGGGCAAGGATGATAGGTTTAGGAAGTGCTTGGAAGAAGAAGAAGTGAGGGAAATCGTTCACTCTGCACATGAAGGAACAGGTGGTGGGCACCTTCCAGGGCATATTATGAGTCAGAGGATACTAGATGCGGGTCTATGGTGGCCTACACTATTTAAGGATGCAGATGAATGGGGAAAGGCATGTGACGTTGTGGTCAAGATCCAAAGAGGAGGACCACAAACAAGATGAAAGCAACCAAATTGTCCATGAAGGAATTCTCAATTGTATATTTACGTGTGGTATATTTCAGTTGAGTTCGTCTTCATCGAAGGCAAGTAATCGTTGATTCACTCCTTGAATGATCACTTGAACCTGAAAATAAATGTTTAGTTTGAATTCACGAGAATCATAAATGTGCATAGATAGATATGCATGTGCATAAATGTATGTTCATGTATGTGTGCTTGAAATATATATGATTGTGAGTATGTATTGTATACATATTTACATGGGAATATGTGCGCGAAGTCAAATTAACCATGCGTGTAAATGTGCGTGTGAACACACTTTTGCATGTATGTAAATGCACATAAGTCGCATGTAAATATAACATTTTAAACACCGCAATAAAGCGAGGTGGATATGTGTTTTGGGAGTGGGGGGGGTGCACTCTTTCTTTTTTTGGCAGGTCGAAGAGAAGCATCATCGAGGAAGATCTGCATGAGAGGGATTGTTGTAGATGAAAATATCGGCCGCTAGGGAAAATTACGAAAAGAGGGTTTCGTGGACTGGCAGATCATAAGAGAGCGAGTGGGAATAGATGTTGCAGGGATGACAGAGGCGGAGAAATGATCTCGGATAGCTGTGAAGATCATAAGAGAGCGAGTGGGAATAGATGTTGTAGGGATGACAGAGGCGGAGAAATGATCTGGGATAGCTGTGAAGATCATAAGAGGCAGAGACGAAGAAGATCGGCGGGGTGAGAAGAAGGGAATTATTTTGGCATTAGTTTGATAATACTACTCCGAGCGATGGGCTTCTTTCTTCCTTCCTCGACGTCTGAACCCATGAGGAGTTAACATTGTAGAGCTCTAATCGGAAGCTATGACAAGAAAATTTGAGGAGAAGTTTTCTTTTACTATTCAAGAACGAGATTGAACGCGGCAGTAGATGCTACTTCCAGAATAAAAGAGAAAAGTGGTGCATGTTGAAGAAAATTAGTAATTCTTGGGGCGATCCATGCTATGCAAAATTCATTATCTTTCAACTGCGATGCTCATTCGATTCAGCAGTATCTGAATGAGTGGTGCAATTATGACAAATCTGTGATGATATTCTTGATCTGCAGGCTCCACCCAAGTACAACACAGTAAGAGGGCAAAGGCAGAGGCATCGGTCGGTTTGGAAGTTAAGGACAGATTGCTGCTTAAACGTGAAAAAAAAAAAGGACAACTCGAACAGAGATTATACAGAGAATGAGAAAGAGTCTGACTAATACGTGAAGGTTGTGGTAGTACTGTTTTCTTCTCTTCGTAAAAGACACAAAGGCAAAGGAGCATATAGCAAGGTGCTTGAAGGAGAGGCATGTTTCTGGTGATAGCTCTCTCTCAAGGGAATTGATTTTTGGAGCAACTATATCGAGAGAACATACTTCTGTTAGTTCTTCTAAAGAGTAAAGATGCTCAAATGAGGACAAAAGAAAGTTGCAGGTAGGCAAGTAGAATAAGGTGTTCAAATTATGATATAATGGGCGATTATGGTATTCAGTCTTCCTTTGTACTTTGAGTTTAAAGATATGGTGTGTTTCTAAAGCTTCATAGTTTTGATGAAGCACACATACTGGCGTAAGTTCGTTTGGTCAAGGTAACAAGTAGTAATTCAAGAAGCACAGCATATTTTGGTGATTTGTTTTGGCCGAGATATAGCAGGCCTAGTGAGAGAAAGTCTGTATACAAGGAAAACAGTGTGGAAAAGAAAATAATTTTTGATTGACAGTTCTTTTTTTTTGAGAAGCAACGTTGAAGGAGAGCCGTATGTAGAAGCTTGAAAGAGATTGAAGATTCTTATTGACTACTCTTTGGACACACTAGCGCAAGACTATTGATTGCCGCAAAAATTATGGTGCCCAGTTCTTCCTTCAGGAGATTGGTCGGGCTCGAGGTGCATCTTCTTCAATCAGCATGACTATTTCGTCATGATACTTGTCTTTGTGGGTAGGAATCTAAAGTAAGTTCAACACTACAGCAGTCGCTCGCACTCTACGTTCGTGTTCTGTTGAGAACCAGCAGCAGCTCATAGCTCCATTATCATCTGTTTCCTGGAAAGCGATACGAGCGTTTGCGCATGCACGCTAAAGTGATTCACGCATCTTACTCTATTAGAAGAGTCCGAATACAGTTCCAGGTCTAAAGGAAGTATATAAGTACAGTAATATCCTAAAGATTTCATGAAGGAATTGTTCTACAATGGCACAGCTATTGAAGTCCCTAGGCTTGATCAGATGACTTAGCTTGTAGACGATCATTTTAGATGATCAAATGCAGACATCAGACTTCCGCTCTCATGTTAGAGAGGAAAAGCATGGGATCCGTACTTGAAGGATTCATTTCTTCGCATACTATGGTGTTGAAAAGAAAGTGCAAAGAAATAAATAAAATTTCAGGTGAATGCTCAAGAAAGAGAGGATCGTGCCACCAGCAATTTTGATTCTAATACAACTGCTGCTAAAGTAGGGCATTCAAAAGTGGTTCTTGTGTTGAAGAATAAACATTTTGGTTGAGCACCCAAGATCCTCAACAATCATGAACTCATGGCGAGAGAAGCTGCATTTGTTCGAGTTAACAATGATCTGAAAGCTGAGCTTTTGCTAAACTGGAAGAGGAGAAAATTCCTTGATTACTCTGCGTGGAAGAAAAGACATTTGTAATTGTTGATTCTCAATTCAGTAAGAGAGAACTGAGAGAAAAAAGGAAAAGGCTGCCACATATTGCATGGAGACTGAAGGAGATTTGTCTAGCTCACTTGACAATGTCAGCATAACGAATTCTTCAAAGTGTTGAGGTAATATGTTTCATTATTATTCACTGTGCTCTTGTTTCGTGCTTTATGTAGTTGCTTTACGAATACATTTAGCTAATTCTCAAGAATGTTTCTGACTTTATTTTTTTGTACTTCTCTTTATTTACAAACATCGATCGAAAATGATGTACTGAATGAAGCATAAATCCTTTTTCTTTCCTTCGATGACTTAAAAATGCCATTGATATGATGAAAGTAATCTTAATTTCATACAGGATCTCTTAAATCCATGTTTGTTTTAATGCTCGCTAATGGAAGGAAAAACATATTCTAAACCTATTTTGATCGATATTTTTAAGTTCCAAGTTTAATGGTTGCTCTTTCTTCCTTACGGAACTGATTTAAAGGGTTCGAAGGTTGCAAGTCTTGCTTGTACTCCATGTATAGAGTTCGTGAGACAATTCGCAACTTTGGGCCTAAACGTTAAAAGAATTTAGATATTGTGAACTTGAGCTATGAGACACGAAGTCGAGTTGGACTATTAATGTTTTGCTTCCAAGTGAGTGTATTGAGTTTGTGAACATAAAAACTTTCAGCCACTTAAGATTTCGAAGAAAGCACCCCACGATCATCCTTTCAAGGTCAAATCTCACACGATCATGTGAATACTTCTGGAAAATTTTTACCCTCCTTTCCATGAACCCCGACGACATACCTGGTGAACCCGACGTGAAAGGAGGGGGTGAGTGAGTTATAGAGCCACAAAGATTAGCATAATCAAAATGGAAGAAATCCTAGCTCAATTCCTACGATTTCAAGAAGAAGATAGGCGTCAAAAAGCCATCCAATCACTTCATGAACGTCTATTCAATCGGTGTGGCTTTTTCAATGGAAAGAATGTCTCAAAGTTCTGCAAAGAATATGAACTCGAGGCCAAATATCTAGGTGTCGGATTAAGTCCGATGACGGAAAAAGAACTATGCGAAAACTTTATCTATGTGTCGGATTACGACGTGCGAGACCAAATAATGCAAATAAATCAAATGACATGGTCTCGATACAAAGCGACACTCCTTAGGTAGTTTATGCTAGAAGACCTTGATAAAGTAACTCGTAGATCTTTCCTGAGGTGGGTTCATATACCCAAAGACCAGCCGATTCTCGAGATCAAAGAAGAGTTTGAGCGACAATATGATGATCTTTCTGAGCACGATAAGAGGTGCATAAGTCATGAAAGGGTGTCGTTGTTTCTTCGAACAATCGACGTTAAAGCCAGAGAGGAGTTAATTCCACTTCTACAAGATATAGACTCCGACTCAGGGCTCACAGAGGATTGGACGCTTGTCCATGAAGCTGTGATGAGATATGTGAAGAAACAACAAACAATAGAAAAATTTTTAAACGATTGGCAAGCTGACATTTATGCAAATGAAGAGGATACACAAATTCCATGCATTTCAGAGACTAAAAATAATTTGCAAATCTATAGAATAATAGAAAACCCAGTTGGACATAAAGAATATATGCATGGAATACACGTACATGCTTATGAAGGGGATCACTATAAAGAACCTATAAACATAAGTGATGCAATCTCTGAGGATTCAAGGTACCAAGAGCCTGTAGATACTTTGATTACATCTACAAATACTGTATATGCAAAAACCCCAATGATGGGAGGAGCAAAGGAATATACGAAAGCTAAACAAAACAAAATCAAACCAATATCAAACATAGAACAAAACAAAAATAAACAAAACGCACCAAGAAAACAACGTGAGGCTTCCTATAATCTGATAGACTCCTCACTTCTAAGGGATGATAATCAAACAAACAAAGAGGCAAGATATGATAATAACCAAGATTTAAAGATATCTACCGGAAGTCGAGGTAATCAGAAAGAGATTGCAAATGAAATAACTCAAAATAATCCAGTGAATCTATGTGATGATCAAGCACAAGATGGTTCCTTAAAAGACGAAATCAAGCAATACTTGAACTATTTGATACCATCTAAGAGTGAAACATCTCTTGAAGCATATGATTCAAATATGAATCATGGCCAAATGACTAATTTGTATGAAGAGAATGCAAGGGAGCATGATGCTAATCAGGAGGGCATGCAAATTATGAGTCCTCTAAAGAATGGTATGTATGCCGATGGTGAAAAGCATGATGCTAAGCCTACTGATTGTTTGGATCAAGATCAAGAATGTGAAAAACTCTTGAGTGATACCACATTAAATGAGTCGTTAGAGGTACAAGAGAGTGATCTGAATTATAGGTGTAAGAATGAGTTGTTGATTGAGCTTCAATATAATGATATGTATGTGAACGATATTGTACTCCATGAAGAAGGACATATGAATGATCATGAGCGCGATGAGGATACTCCACTGATTACTCCTCTTTACATTGATATGTATGTTAAGAATGATCATGTTGAGTTGAGTTCATATATCAAAGAAATCAAGCATGAAGTGGAAGATACAACGTTTAATGAGATGTATGATAAATATGATGTGTGCATAGCATCAAAAGATATTGAATGTGAAACCGTTGAGTCAAATATTTGCATTGATGAAGCTAGATATAAATGTTACCAGATGGATGAAGTTTCAATTGACTCAAGCGTCTATGATGAGATATTCAGGTATGAAGTATTTGAGCAAGATTCAATGATAAAAGAAATGTATGAGGAGTGTGGCAAAAACACATCCTCTAAAGATAATAAACAAGAAATAATTGAGATAGATAAAGAATCTGATGATGGCATCTTGAATAGGAAAACTGATTTGACATCAAATTACATGTATATCTTTGAAAAGGATCAGGAGAATATAGATGAATGTAGATTTTCCAATGAATCTTACTTGGAGAAGCAAGAATTTAGTGATTTAGATGATCAAGATTTTCTTGATTGTGATGATATTGAGTTTCTTCATGATAATGGGCAAATGAATCTGGAAAAAGAAGAAGATGAGGAGTTCTTGGAGAGATTAGAGATAGAAGCAGATTCTATAATTGGTGGCACTCAAGTAAAAAAAAATCATGACAGTCTGAGTGATAAGTATGAGTATAAACTGCATTTAGAGTATGATGAACATCACCATTTAGAGTGTAAATCTTATGAATGTATTCAAACCCTTAATGGCAATGAAGAAGAAAGATTGGATAATCATAATGGAAATGATGAAATCCTTTTAAATTATTTCATTCCTAAAATGGATCAAAACATATGCATGATGGATTTGTTTGATGATGTTTTAAACACTCCAAATTTCAAAAATCTATATACATATGCTCATTTATCGTGTGCATCTTCATATGATGCATTGGAGGGAGTTGTGAATAAAGGCAACTATGCTCAAATGATTAAATCATGGATTTTTGAATTTTTCAAGAGTTGTGTATGCCAAACATGCCACGAAGAGATGGACAAGAAAGTGAAGTGGCTTGTACACATATCTAACTTATTTAAGAATGCTACCTTGATTGATGCAGTTCAGAGATGGCTTCTTTTCAAGCACAGTTTCTTTGGTGAGTATGTTTTAAAGAAGGTGAGATTGAAGGAAGAATCTTTTTCAATAAAATTCCATAAAGCTTAAAGGAATGTTTTTGTAAATAGGAATGTATATATCTTATGTTTTTGCTTTGATTTGAAGAAAGACACAGGAATCAAATCAATACATTGAAGATAGCGACTCAGAATGAAACAAGAAGAGGAGATTGGATGCGACAAGCTCAAGCGGCTTCTGACTTCATACTGGTGAGATGTTATCACTTTAGTTTTTTCTTCTCTCTTGTATATGTGTATATAAAAAGACTGCATGATTAAGCATATAATGCATATAGAAACGTATAAATAAGAAAATTAAGTAGACCAAAGATCTCGTACCACTAATAAGATTACATATGATGTATAAGGACTGAGATTATATGAGGAAGATTAGAAGATGGACTAGAACTTTCGAGAACAAGACCGAGGAAGGTGAAGGGAAGACCTAGACTAAGTATTTGTATATACTAGTGTTTATGAGCACTTGATGAGTGAGACACTTTGACTTCTGCTCTTGATCTCTCATCTGACCTAATCTTCAGACAGATTATATCTTGAGAAAAGAATTCTTATACCAGCCAACTATCTATATGTATGTGTATGTGTTGTTGGGTGCTGCGATGAGCTAGTAGGCGGGTGGAACTACCTTGGTCGGGTGATCAGGGCCACGAGCTGACGCTAGTTGTGTCGTATGGCCTAACCTACATGTTGTTACGCGCTCATACGGGTTGATAGGCGGGTGGAGTCACTCTGACCGGGTGGTCAGAGCCACGAGCTGACGTTGATTTCGTATGAGGCTGACATTGTGAATCGTGCGCTATGTCGGGTCGGTAGATGGGTGGGCAAAACCTGGCCGGGTGGTCAGGTCCACGAGTCGCATCCGATTTCGACATAGGCCGAAAAGTGTGGAAAAATAAATAAATAAAAATAAAAGCAAAGATATAAAGGTTGAGCTGGGATAAAGAATTAAAATAAAAGAAAAACAGAATAAAAATATGAGAAAAATAAGAAAAGGATCTGAAGGGGCTTCAGATGATAGAAGATCAATAGGGAAGCCAGAAGCGAGTTTCATAAATCGAGTTAGTGAAGACTGGTATATGCAAATGCTTCGGATAGGCTACTAGATCTGACCGGGTCGAGTTAACGAGAGAGCTAAGAAGTTTTCGATTTACTCATATGACTTCTAGTCTAAGTGCATTAGTGTATTCTGATATGTTGTATGGAATACTTTTATCTACCTTCTTCTCTTAATTTATGCCAAGACTAATGCATTTTCAGGTTTCATGCATCAAGTTAAAATTTTCTTTAAGTACTGTTTATATGCTATGACTACTTCATCCTTGCTTGTGTTTGATGTTATGTATGCAGGATTGGCACATCCGGAGGATGCACAGGTTCAGAGGGGGTGGATGTGGTCAAGATCCAAAGAGGAGGACCACAAACAAGATGAAAGCAACCAAATCGTCCGTGAAGGAATTCTCAATTGTATATTTACGTGTGGTATATTTCAGTTGAGTTCGTCTTCATCGAAGGCAAGTAATCGTTGATTCACTCCTTGAATGATCACTTGAACCTGAAAATAAATGTTTAGTTTGAATTCACGAGAATCATAAATGTGCATAGATAGATATGCATGTGCATAAATGTATGTTCATGTATGTGTGCTTGAAATATATATGATTGTGAGTATGTATTGTATACATATTTACATGGGAATATGTGCGCGAAGTCAAATTAACCATGCGTGTAAATGTGCGTGTGAACACACTTTTGCATGTATGTAAATGCACATAAGTCGCATGTAAATATAACATTTTAAACACAACAATAAAGCGAGGTGGATATGTGTTTTGGGAGTGGGGGGGTGCACTCTTTCTTTTTTTGGCAGGTCCAAGAGAAGCATCATCGAGGAAGATCTGCATGAGAGGGATTGTTGTAGATGAAAATATCGGCCGCTAGGGAAAATTACGAAAAGAGGGTTTCGTGGACTGGCAGATCATAAGAGAGCGAGTGGGAATAGATGTTGCAGGGATGACAGAGGCGGAGAAATGATCTCGGATAGCTGTGAAGATCATAAGAGAGCGAGTGGGAATAGATGTTGCAGGGATGACAGAGGCGGAGAAATGATCTGGGATAGCTGTGAAGATCATAAGAGGCAGAGACGAAGAAGATCGGCGGGGTGAGAAGAAGGGAATTATTTTGGCATTAGTTTGATAATACTACTCCGAGCGATGGGCTTCTTTCTTCCTTCCTCGACGTCTGAACCCATGAGGAGTTAACATTGTAGAGCTCTAATCGGAAGCTATGACAAGAAAATTTGAGGAGAAGTTTTCTTTTACTATTCAAGAACGAGATTGAACGCGGCAGTAGATGCTACTTCCAGAATAAAAGAGAAAAGTGGTGCATGTTGAAGAAAATTAGTAATTCTTGGGGCGATCCATGCTATGCAAAATTCATTATCTTTCAACTGCGATGCTCATTCGATTCAGCAGTATCTGAATGAGTGGCGCAATTATGACAAATCTGTGATGATATTCTTGATCTGCAGGCTCCACCCAAGTACAACACAGTAAGAGGGCAAAGGCAGAGGCATCGGTCGGTTTGGAAGTTAAGGACAGATTGCTGCTTAAACGTGAAAAAAAAAAAGGACAACTCGAACAGAGATTATACAGAGAATGAGAAAGAGTCTGACTAATACGTGAAGGTTGTGGTAGTACTGTTTTCTTCTCTTCGTAAAAGACAAAGGCAAAGGAGCATATAGCAAGGTGCTTGAAGGAGAGGCATGTTTCTGGTGATAGCTCTCTCTCAAGGGAATTGATTTTTGGAGCAACTATATCGAGAGAACATACTTCTGTTAGTTCTTCTAAAGAGTAAAGATGCTCAAATGAGGACAAAAGAATGTTGCAGGTAGGCAAGTAGAATAAGGTGTTCAAATTATGATATAATGGGCGATTATGGTATTCAGTCTTCCTTTGTACTTTGAGTTTAAAGATATGGTGTGTTTCTAAAGCTTCATAGTTTTGATGAAGCACACATACTGGCGTAAGTTCGTTTGGTCAAGGTAACAAGTAGTAATTCAAGAAGCACAGCATATTTTGGTGATTTGTTTTGGCCGAAATATAGCAGGCCTAGTGAGAGAAAGTCTGTATACAAGGAAAACAGTGTGGAAAAGAAAATAATTTTTGATTGACAGTCCTTTTTTTTTGAGAAGCAACGTTGAAGGAGAGCCGTATGTAGAAGCTTGAAAGAGATTGAAGATTCTTATTGACTGCTCTTTGGACACACTAGCGCAAGACTATTGATTGCCGCAAAAATTATGGTGCCCAGTTCTTCCTTCAGGAGATTGGTCGGGCTCGAGGTGCATCTTCTTCAATCAGCATGACTATTTCGTCATGATACTTGTCTTTGTGGGTAGGAATCTAAAGTAAGTTCAACACTACAGCAGTCGCTCGCACTCTACGTTCGTGTTCTGTTCAGAACCAGTAGCAGCTCATAGCTCCATTATCATCTGTTTCCTGGAAAGCGATACGAGCGTTTGCACATGCACGCTAAAGTGATTCACGCATCTTACTCTATTAGAAGAGTCCGAATACAGTTCCAGGTCTAAAGGAAGTATATAAGTACAGTAATATCCTAAAGATTTCATGAAGGAATTGTTCTACAATGGCACAGCTATTGAAGTCCCTGAGCTTGATCAGATGACTTAGCTTGTAGACGATCATTTTAGATGATCAAATGCAGACATCAAACTTCGGCTCTCATGTTAGAGAGGAAAAGCATGGGATCCGTACTTGAAGGATTCATTTCTTCGCATACTATGGTGTTGAAAAGAAAGTGCAAAGAAATAAATAAAATTTCAGGTGAATGCTCAAGAAACAGAGGATCGTGCCACCAGCAATTCTGATTCTAATACAACTGCTGCTAAAGTAGGGCATTCAAAAGTGGTTCTTGTGTTGAAGAATAAACATTTTGGTTGAGCACCCATGATCCTCAACAATCATGAACTCAAGGCGAGAGAAGCTGCATTTGTTCGAGTTAACAATGATCTGAAAGCTGAGCTTTTGCTGAACTGGAAGAGGAGAAAATTCCTTGATTACTCTGCGTGGAAGAAAAGACATTTGTAATTGTTGATTCTCAATTCAGTAAGAGAGAACTGAGAGAAAAAAGGAAAAGGCTGCCACATATTGCGTGGAGACTGAAGGAGATTTGTCTAGCTCACTTGATAATGTCAGCATAACGAATTCTTCAAAGTGTTGAGGTAATATGTTTCATTATTATTCACTGTGCTCTTGTTTCGTGCTTTATGTAGTTGCTTTACGAATACATTTAGCTAATTCTCAAGAATGTTTCTGACTTTATTTTTTTGTACTTCTCTTTATTTACAAACATCGATCGAAAATGATGTACTGAATGAAGCATAAATCCTTTTTCTTTCCTTCGATGACTTAAAAATGCCATTGATATGATGAAAGTAATCTTAATTTCATACAGGATCTCTTAAATCCATGTTTGTTTTAATGCTCGCTAATGGAAGGAAAAACATATTCTAAACCTATTTTGATCGATATTTTTAAGTTCCAAGTTTAATGGTTGCTCTTCCTTCCTTACGGAACTGATTTAAAGGGTTCGAAGGTTGCAAGTCTTGCTTGTACTCCATGTATAGAGTTCGTGAGACAATTCGCAACTTTGGGCCTAAACGTTAAAAGAATTTAGATATTGTGAACTTGAGCTATGAGACACGAAGTCGAGTTAGACTATTAATGTTTTGCTTCCAAGTGAGTGTATTGAGTTTGTGAACATAAAAACTTTCAGCCACTTAAGATTTCGAAGAAAGCACCCCACGATCATCCTTTCAAGGTCAAATCTCACACGATCATGTGAATACTTCTGGAAAATTTTTACCCTCCTTTCCATGAACCCCGACGACAACGTTTGCTAGAGGTGTGGACCTAAGCCAACAAAGCAGAGGCATAGCCCCTTGATTGTTTCCACTTCCTGGCAACCATTTGAGAAGTGGGGGCTAGATTTTGTAGGGCCCATCTACCCTCTGGTGATTCCAAAAAGAGAGAAATATCTCTTGATAACTACAGATTATGCGTCAAAGTGGGCTGAAGCTATTACCTCCCCCAACTGCACTGCCCAAATTGTTGCTGATTTCATTTACAGTAGCATCATTTGCAGGTTTGGATGTCCACTTGAAATTTGTACAGATCAGGGTACCCATTTTGTCAATAAGGTCCTGCAGGAAATTTTCAACACGTATAGAATTCTACATAGGACATCTTGTGCCTACTATCCAAGAGCCAATGGACAAGCTGAATCGACAAATAAGGTCTTAATTTCAATGTTAAGAAAGGAGTGTATGTTACAACCCACTTCCTGGGGCATTGCTTATCAAGGTACCCTATGGGGATACAGGTTAGCCTACAAAGAGGCCACGGGATATTCTCCATTCCAACTGGTTTATGGCATATAGCCCATTGAGCCCTTTGAATTTTTACATGGATCACCTAAAATAGCATTCATGCAGGGCAAGAAAGATTGTGATGTCTCACAGAGGCTTGGAGCACTACATAAAGTGGAGGAGATTCGTCTACTAGCAACAAAACAATTGATAGAGACTCAGATGAAGAGGAAGGAGGCACATGATCGATATCTGTGGAATAACAACATAGAATCAGGCATGTTAGTTCTTCTCCATAGACCTCATCTTCATACACAATTGAGAGGAAAATGGCTTCCACACTCGGAAGGACCTTATCGAGTCAAAACAATGCTAAATTGGGGTGCTGTGGAGTTAGAGACGCTGAAAGGAGAGGCCTTGCCACTGGTCAACATTTCAAGGCTCAAGGCCTACCATCAACACACTTGAAGAAGTATGGATCACATGGAACTGCAAAATCTATCCAGGTTGTACATAGCTTTTTCATCTCATTCCACTCAGTTTTAGTAGTTTCTTTATCAATTTCATACTTGTTCCTTGATTTTTTAGCAAACCTAGAAGGCATTTCATAACCTCTGCAAAAGTACAAATTCTGAGTATTTTTGGAATATTTTCTAGCATTTTTCTAGCATTTTTTTATCATTTTCCATCATTTTCTTGCAAAATAGGAGGAATAAAAGGAGGCTCTCTGTGGTTTGATGAAGGAAATTGGGCCTAGCCCTATAGAAAATTTCATGAGGATTTTTTCAAAAAAGTTTAGCAATTTTTTGGCATTTTTTTGGATTTTTCCTTCATTTTTCTCTATTTTTGGGTTATTAAAAAAAAGGGCCCCCCAGGATTTTCGGGTTGAGGGTAATAAAAAAAAAACAAAAAAAACTCTCTCTCTTCCCCCTCCCCCCACCGACCAACCCCCCCCCCCCCCCCCCCCCCCCCCCCCCC
This sequence comes from Ceratopteris richardii, assembly GCA_020310875.1. Lineage (NCBI taxonomy): Eukaryota > Viridiplantae > Streptophyta > Polypodiopsida > Polypodiales > Pteridaceae > Ceratopteris > Ceratopteris richardii. Next base: position 137,662,663 of record CM035416.1, read on the forward strand.
CCCCGCCCCCCACTGACCACTCCACCCCCCCCCCCCCCCATCGACCACCACCGACCACCTCCCCCGCCCCCCCCCCCCCCCCCCCCCCCCCCCCCCCCCCCCCCCCAAATTTTTATTTTTTATTTTTTATTATTTTTATTTTTATTATTGTATTTATTATTTTATTATTTTTATTTTTATTTTTATTTTATTTTATTTATATTATTATTTACTTTATATTTTTTTATTATTTTTCTTTCTCTTTTATTTTTCTGTACAGGCATTCGATGAAAAGAAAAAAAAATAATAATTAAATTAAAAACTTATTAATTTTTTTATTTTTTATGGCTCAAGGCTTTTGGCTTGGGATCGTGCCTCGGTTGGCCGTTTTTTACAAAACTAGAGTCATTTTCATGTTTTTTGGCCCCTCTGGATTCAATTTCTGCATTAATTTTCTCAAAATCACACCTTTTTCCTTAGTTTTGGTCAAAACCCACATGTTTTACGCACATTTCTCACATGTTTTTATTTCCCCACATTTTTCACATGGCTTATTCTCCCTTTGTCTTTCCTTATGTTCCATAATGACCCATATGCACCCTCTGTAGCTCTACTATTTGACCATTTTAACCCTCTCCAAACCCCATCATCCTACCCCATGCCCTATCTTTACAAATCTGCCCAGCCACATCCTTAACCCTCCCTATCCCTTCCATCCCCGCCCCTCAGCCCTCCCCTCCACCCCTTTCTACCCTCCCATTGCAACTCTTTGCTTTTCCATTACCAAAATCCCACTTTTGGTTCTTCTCTGGTGCTTGTTCTGGTGGAGTTGTTTGCTGCTCAGGTGTCCTCTTCAAGATTCTGCAGCTCACAATTCATGATGTCCTCTATGCTCAGAGCTTTGGTTATAGCTCTCCGGGACGGAGAGCACATTAGGTGGTGGGCAACTGTTGAGCCCATAAAATTCATGTTGGTCAAAGTCAACGGTAGTCAAAGTCAAGATCAAAGTCAATTGGTCAAAGTCAACAAGATCAAGGTCAAAGTCAACAGGTGCAAAGTCAAAGTGCTAAAGTGCAGGTGTCAAAGTGCACAGGTAGTGCACAATTAATTGTCCACAAAAGGTAAATTGGAGAAAGTGGGTTGCAGGTTGCACAGGTATTTTCTCTAATTTCCCTAAGGTTCAAAGTGCTTTTTAAAGTGTTTTGGAAGGTTCAGGTGAACCCTCTCTTATGTGCAAAAGTGAAGACTTAAAAGGAAATGTGAAGGTATGTGAAGCGGCAGCGTATGCACAGGGGAAAGTATGGCCCCCCCAATTAAATTTTTTGGTTTTAATCTAAAGTCACTATAGGACAAAACAGGGAGTCGTTGGCTGCCACTTGTGAAGACAATCTTGGGACATCAAAGTGAGCACCAAGATACTCTTATAGTTAGGAGCGTACGTGATCGACACACTCAAATCAAGGCAAGGACTATTCTTGGACCAATTCTAGAGTAAGCAAGAGAAGCATAGTCTAAGTGAAGCAAGAGAAGGAAGTGCAAGAGTCGCCAGTGTGCGACGCAAAGAAGTGGAAGTGAAGGAGTGCATGGAGACTGATTAAGGGATTGTGCAGAGAGTGCTAAGATAGTCCCCCAAGGATCTCAAGGTCTCTTTGCAGTGTGCACCTGCCAACAGAAGGTATTCATTCCTCCCCCTTAGTGGAAGCTTGGTGCAAGGTGTGCACAAGGATAAGCTTGAAGCAGGTGGAGGTCTGGTGCAGAGGAGGCCGGCGACAAGAAGACTTTGGGATATTTGGTATTTTGTAATTGAGCACTCTGTGGAATTGTGCACAGAGGTATTGGCTTGTATTGTGCTTCAAACATTGTAATTGTCTTACTTTAATCAATCGGCAGAGGCTTCCAAGGTGTATTCTCTCTTCTTGTCTCTTCCCTTTTCTCCTACAAACCCTCAAACTCCTTCTTGTCCAAGAAACCCCCAACACCTCCACAACCCTTTTGGGGTGACAAGGAGGTGCTCAATTCTCAACTAATGTAATGGCGGCAAATCCCAGCCAAGGTAATAACTACAATCAAAGATGTAGAGGTAATTATGGAAATGGGCCTAGAAGGCCAATTATCTGTTTCAGGTGTGGAGAGTGTGGTCATTATCAAAGTAAATGCACCCTACTATAAAATGCTCCCACTTGCAAGAATTGCTGAGATGCTAGGGATCATTATACAAATTTTTGCCCACACAACAAAGCATCTACATCTGGGCCACATCTCCAAATGATCTTAGTAAATAATCTTGGAGCAGTAGAAGGAGCCACTGGTGTACAATCACCATCCACTAGAGTGGTACACTTAGAAGAAATCACCTCCATGGTCATGTAGACAAGAAGCAAAGGGAAAATTATAGAAGAACCAAACTAGGGATCAAATTCTTTTGGAAGTGACAAAGATCAAAGGGTACATCAGGGCAAATAAGAAATATATGAAGATGCAAAACAAGAGAAAGGAAGTTCAACAAAATGTGAAGAGGTAACACAAAAAGAAGATTTTTTAGAAACTAACAATTTCATTGGGAATGCATATAGTCGGTCCCACAAGGAACTTGAGTAGTCAGACACCAACATTGACCTAGGGAATCTGAAGCTTCAAGATTATTCAAGTCAATTAAAACAGAGGTTAGTATTCTTGAGTTGATAAACATGGATGCAAAATTCAGGTCTGAAGTACTGTAGATTATTGATGAGGGCTTCCTCATCCACCTTGGTGGCCAAGACTACTGCCTTAGGCCAAGGGGAGGATGTAGAAGAAGCACCTCTCACCGACTATAAGAGTCCCAGACTGACAGTAACCATTAAAGGATGAAAGTTATAAGGAGTCATTCTGGATGGAGGGTCTCACATAAATTTGATGCTTGAGAATACCATGGAGAAGCTTGGCGTACGTCCATCCAGACTAGCCCATTTCACTGTTACTTTGGTAGATCAAAGCAAAGTAAGGCCAATGGGGGTGATCCCAAAAGTTCCAGTGGAAGTACAAGGTAATCTCTTCGTTTTGGATTTTGTGGTATTGACTACCCCAGGTAGAAGGGGGATTTCCCCTCTTGATTGGAAGATCATGGCTAAGGCATGTAAATGTCATTCATAACTCGGGTAAAGGTGATATGTGGGTACAAAAGAAAGGGCAAGAATTTACATAGATACATTTAGAGGAGGGCCCAGATCATCAAGGGAACACCATCATGATGCAATCATTTGGAGTTTTCTTGGAACAAGAAATGGAGGACCAACCACTGAATAATTCTTGCACAGATGAATGTTATGATGAAAATGAGGATAAAGTTTTGGTTGATGGTTTGGGTGAACCCATCACAGGTCACAGAAGGGGGAGGAAGACACCCCTCAAGCACAATTTGGGGGAGGATGCAACAACAACAAAGAAGGAAGTTACTAAAGTTGAAAACAAGGTAAAATATACTAGTGAGGAATGTTCTTTGCCAAGTCAAGAAATCCTTGTAGGATGGATGCATGTTAAAGAGGAATACATTGAGATCCAGAACACTCCTGCTTTATGCAACAATGCAGGAAAAGCTATTGGAAGAGAACATGGTTGGGGATGAGCATATAAATACCATGGTAGATAGAAACCCAGTCAAGGAAGTACAATTAGGTACTCAGGAAAATAATCATCTAGTTTTGGTGGCCACTTGGTTGTGGAGCCACCCAGAGCTACTTGAAAAGGTAAAATCTTTCTTGACCCACTATGCAGGTGTTTTTGTGTGGCATTTTAAAGACTTAGAAGGAGTGCCTGCGAATTATGGAGAGCAAAGAATCCCTCTTGTTGATAGAGCCAAACCAATAAGAGGAAAAAGTTATATACTTAACCCAAAATATGCTAAAGCTGTTTATGTGGAATTATAGAAGATGTAGGATGCAGAAATCAGCATTCCTATGGAACACTCAGAATGGCTTTCACCAATGGTTATAGTACCAAAGAGGAATACCAAAAAACTCAAGATTTATGTTGACTTTAGAGCACTCAAAAAGGTAACCATTCAAGATGGACTCCCCATGCCTTTTGCAAAGCAGGTCATTGAGGAAGTTGTTGTATAGTGCATTATATAACTTTATGGATGACTTTAGTGGCTATAACCAAATATCCATCCACCTAGAGGATTGTGAAAAGACTGCGTTCATCACACCCAGGGACACATATGTGTATGTAAAAATGCCATTTGGACTCAAAAATCCTCCAGCCACCTTTAACTAGAATGTCAACCTCATTTTTGGACCCTTATTGCTAGAAACACGCAGAATTCTCATGGATGACTTTTCTTTATTTTCAAGATCTCACAAAGAGACCTCTTTGGATTGCTTGGACCATCACTTGAGACAACTGCACAATGTTTTTAAAAGATGCAGGAAAACTAAACCAAAGCTGAACCCAAATAAATGTCATTTCCTTATGACAGAAGGAACCCTCTTGGGACATGTGGTATCTGCTAAAGGTATGGCTCCGAATCCTCATAAAATTCTTTCTATATTAAAGTTACCTAAACCCAAATCTCCTAAAGAGATTCAAAGATTTTAAGGGCATAGTCGGTACCATAGAAGATTTATCAAAATGCATGCAGAAATAGTCTGGCCACTAGCTAGACTTACAGGTAAAGAAGTACCCTTTAAATGGGAAAAAGAAGAAGAGAATGCTTATCAGACATTAAGGTCCAATTTGGTGGCTGCACCAATTCTTATCACATCACATTGGTCAAAATCTTTTCATGTACATGTAGATGCCAATGCATATGCAGTGGGTGTAGTTTTGGCTCAACACAGTGAAGAATACAAACTTGACAGACCTATTCGGTATGCTAGTCCAATTTTGACTAAGGCTGAAAAAAATTATAGCATCATAGAAAGGGAGGCCCTAGCAATGCTTTTTGCTATACAAACGTTTCGTCATTAATTTCTAGGAGTGAAATTTGTTATCATCATTGATCATCAACCACTCAAGTATTTGTTGAACAAGGCACAAGCAACTCAGAGGATATGGAGGTGGCTACTTTTGTTCTAGGAATTTGATTTTTTTTTAGTCCATAGACCAGGTAAAGAAAATCTCATGGCAGACCACCTATCGAGGATCAACATGATGGATCAAGCAATTGGAGTAAATGATGATTTTCTAGATGCTAATCCGTTTGGAGTACAAGCTCAAGGTTGGTATGATGACATCAAGAATTTGATTAAAACTAGATTGTATCCAGAGAAGGCAAGTGATGTGAAAAGAAAGAAACTCCTAATCAAAAGAAGACCTTTTACCTTCATTGAAGGAAAATTATACAGATAGAGAAAAGATAACAGGTTTAGAAAATGCATGGAAGAAGAAGAAGTGAGGGACCTCCATAAATCTACACATGAAGGAGCAGGTGGTGGGCACCTTCCAGGACACATTGTGAGTTTGAAGATCCTTGATGTTGGCTTATGGTGGCCTACATTGTTCAAAGATTTTCACTTTGCACCTGTTGACTTTGACCTTGATCTTGTTGACTTTGACCATGTGACTTTGACCTTTACTTTGATTGCCATTGACTTTGACCAACATGACTTTTATGGGCTCAATAGGAGGCATCCCTCTTGATTGACATTCATGACCTCATGACCAGCTTTCCTGCATAGCTCGCAAGTTACACATAACAATGGACATTCAGTTACCACATGACCCTGCTTACTACACATGGTACACCATATCCCACTTTTGATGCCACCCCCTTTGAGTTCTTGCGACTCCTGTCGAAGTTGAGCCAGTTCTTCTGCTTAGGCTTCCTCTTCGTTTTTTAGATTCAATGCTTCAATCTCCCTCTCAGTCACAACACTCTCCTTTTCGTTATGGGGCTTATTCCTTTTTAGGCTCTCAAGCTTTTTCCTTAGCTGAATTACAAGGTCTTTAGGTTCTGCATGATATGACAAATTCTAAGAGCTTGCCGCATAGTTTTGTCTGATTTGTTCCAATCTTGTAGCTACATTGATAAATTCTTCTATGGAGGCTATTGGCAACACTAACTCCTTGATTTTACATTGTGTAGTCATTGGAAGGGGTTAAGCCAACCATTTCTTAATAAAGAAATCATGTGGAGGATCTGACAACTTAGACATTAGTGCCTTGGCCGTAGTTACAAACTCTGCGAACGTTTCACCGGGACATAGTCTCAAATTCTCTAATTCCTCTATGATTATCTTTGTAGTGTTCCCATGCTGAAATTGAGTTTTGAATGCATCTTTCATTAAATCCCACCTGGTGAAATGGTTTTCAGCAAACTGGTTGAACCATTTATCTACTAGCCCTTCTAATGTGCCACTAAAGAGGATAAAAAAGGCATCCTCCCTACCCATCAAACCTCTTGTTTTACATAATGCTAAGAATCTCCTAATGTGCTCGTCCGGATCTTCCTGAGCTAAGCCTTTGAAGGAGGGAAATTTTACATTGAATCTAGAAAGTAGAGTTTCCAAATCTACCTGACTTATCATGATCTTTATTGATAATGATGACGACACTAGATTGGAGGATCTTGTAACACCCTTTCTTCTTGTTGTTTTTCAAGTGACCCCCAATGTTTGAGACCGGGTTGCAGTCATGAGCTATTCATAATCCTCTTAGGCTAAGATAATTAATAAGAAGGTTTACCTCTTAACCCAATGAAGTAGTACAATCGGCACTTGAATAATGCTTCTACACACTGCATTTTTTCTTCACCTATGCTCAAATCTCCTTGGGTCCCACCGTGCGTGCCAAATTTTGTTGGGGGATTCTTGTGCAAAAAGGGATTTGAGTGTTTTTAGGAGAAAAGGGAAAGAGAAGAAGAAATATAAAAGGCTTTGCATAAACTCAAGGAGTTGATTATGAAGAAACTTTTTCTCCTGTAGCTAAGATGCCTACAATCAGAATGTTACTTAGTATTGCTTCTTCCAAGAATTGAAAGATACTTCAACTAGATGTAAAGAATGCATTCTTGAATAGATGGATAATAGAAGAGGTATATATGGCACAAACACCTGGTTTTGAGAATCAAGTTTATCCTGATTATGTGTGTAAACTTAACAAAGCATTGTATGGTCTCAAGCAAGCCCCAAGAGCTTGGAATTTCAAGCTTGTTTCATTTTTGCAGGACAAAGGCTTTCAATCAAGCAAGGTAGATCCTTCACTCTTTATTAAAAAGATTAATTCTGAGATCATCTACCTATGTGTATATGTAGATGATATTACATTGATAGGAAATGATGCAGATGGTATGAACAAGATCAAAGATTAGATGAGAGAAGAGTTCAAGATAAGTGATTTGGGTTCACTTACCTACTTCCTAGGTTTGGAAGTTGTCTACAAAGACCATGGTTTGTTTCTGACTCAAAGAAAGTATATTAAGGACATGTTGGAAAAATTCAAGATGCAAGATTGTAAGATTGCAAGTTCTCCAATGGAGGTCAATCACAAATTGAGCTTACATGAAGGTGAACTCATAGAGGACATCACATCATATCAAAGTCTAGTGGGTAGTCTCAACTATGCCACATTGACAAGAGTAGACATATGTTATAGTGTGAGTGGGCTAAGTCAACTTATGCACACACCAAGGAAACCACACATGGATGCTGCCAAAAGGATTCTCAAGTATCTCAAAGGAACCATAAATGAAGTACTTTATTATCCTTATGTATGTGATTGAGGTTTGAAGTTATTTTCTGATGTAGATTGGACTGGTTCCAAGGAAGATAGAAGGAGCACTTCAGGATATCTTACTTTTGTAGGTTCAAAGCTTATTTCATGGTCATCCAAGAAGCAACCTACAGTTGCTCTTTCTTCCACAGAGGATGAGTACAGAGGTCTTGCCATAGCTACTCAGGAAATTATGTGGATGAAGACATTATTCACAGATCTTGGATTGGAGTTTGGAACTCCAACTATTTTTGGTGACAATATGAGCTCTATTCATTTGGCTGCTAATCCTTTTTTTCATGCAAGGACTAAACATATTGAAGTTCATTATCACTATATACGAGAGAAGGTTCTAAGCAAAGAGATTCAAATATCATATGTGTCTAGTCATCAACAATGTGTAGATATTCTAACCAAAGCATTGGATGGTACAAAGCTTTGCAAATTCAAGGCCATGATTGGTTTTGCAAGTAATCTTGGAAGATTGAAGACCTCAAGCATACTTGGCTTAAGGGGGATCTATTGGAGCAAGTCTATGACAAGCCTAAGTATTGGCTTGAGTCGCACAAATTCAAAGAAGAAGCCTTAAAATCAAGACAATGTAAAGTTCACTTGTGAACTACCTCTTGTAACTTTTGAAAACTTTACTTAATGTAAAAGTGAAAGAATCTTAAGTGGTTGAGTCCACTTGATCAAAAAGTGAAAGACGAGCCAAAAATTTGTGATTTGTGGTAGATAGAGAATCAAATCAATCACTAATTCATTGGAGAGTGATTAAGGGAAGTTAGCCTCCCAAGCTCAACTATAAATAGATAACAGCTTTAGTTGTGGTTAGAGAGACCTCAGAGAAGACTTCGAAGAGCTGAGCTTTATGCTATATCAACGTGTGGTTCCAAGGCACATATGTATTAGTAAGTCCATTGTGTTGTAAAATCAATATACTTTCATTTTCATGATCATTTGAGTTCATATTTCCATGTTCTTGTACTACTCATTGCCATATCTCTCAATTTTCATAGTCAGATTGCAGAGATGGTTTCTCTCAGCTTGGTGCATCATTTTCAGTGGTTTGACTTGGTAAAGTTAGCTCCATATGTCTACTATATGCTCACCAATTTTCATTTCATTTGGGTGTTTCAATCTTCAGTTATGTTTAGTTGAAGTCATCCCTGTCTGTTCATTTTCACTTCTCTCTCGTGTACCCGACTTTTTTTACTCATCTTTTAGAACCATTTCTCCGAGTATACTTATGCAAAGTCAATTATTTAAAGCTTTTTGGATTCAGCATACTGTCTGGTATAAACATACAGATTTTCATAATCATTGGATTCTTAAATCTTGAGTTATGTTGATTTTTTTGGTCACTAGTCTCATTACTATAGCAGCCCGTGAAGAGCGGGATGATGTCAAACTTGTTAAACATCATTCTCAATGTTTGGTTCCTTATTTTTTATGAGATTACTCTTGAAAGTTAGCTCTTTAAGTTAATCAGACTTCCCCAAAAGGAATTAAGCTAATTATTGTTGTGCTTAGAGAATTATGCAAAACACTCGACACGTGTATGAACCAAAATAGCAAGCTTTTCACCTTTGAGCTAACTCCAACTTATGTGTTTTGATCTATCTTTTTGAGAGTGATCTTCAAAGGTACCACATACTCATGGAAAGCTAATACATCCATTGGAAAGCTAAAAGGGCCCACCACATACTCCTGGAGTTCATTTGGCTGGGGTAGATCAAGGATTTTGCAACACCTCTTCATCTTCAAGCACATACCTATCCATCTCTTCACAATTCTAATAGGGTACATAGGGTGTCTTCAAGGATCAAAGTGTGCTTAGCATTCCCAATGTGACCACGCAGCACATGATATACAAATATGGAGCTTGCCAATTCAGCAAGGCTCATAGGCAACCATTCAACCGCAAAGGATACATCCATAAAGACTATTTGGAGCTTGTACACATTGATGTGTGGGGTCCTAGAAAAGATCCATCCATCTCAGGTTCAACATGCTATGTGTCATTTATTGATGACTAAAGTATTTAAATGTTTCAAGAATTATTTAGCACTAGTTGAAAACCAAATAGGAATGAGCTTGAAGAGAATCAGGTTTGATGGAGGTGGCGAGTATTTTTCACATGAGTTAGATTTATTTCTATAGAACAGAGGCATAAAGAGGGAAGTAACAAAAAGGTATACTCCCAAATTGAATGGAGTGGTAGAGAGAAGAAACAGGTTAATTGTTGAGGCATCTAGGTCTATGTTAAATGAGAAAAAATTACCTATTTATTTATGGGTAGAGGTTGTTCCCACATCCACCTACTTAGTCAATCAGCTTCCATCCAAGTTATTGGATGGTATGACACCATATGAAGCACGAAATGGTAGGAGACCCTCATTGGATCATTGCAAAATATTTGGATGCATTGTCTATGCACACATCCCATCACAAATCATAGGGAAGCTTGACCCTAAGGCTGAGAAATGTATATTTATTGGGTATGATGAGAATCAAAAGGGATATAGACTATACAATCTCACTAGTAAGGCATTCATAGTTAGTAGGGATGTAGTATTTCATGAGAATAATTCATGATTTGAAGATGATTACAGGAAAGTCAGGTTACCATATGATTTAGAAAATGATTTTCCAAGCCTCAATCAAGAAGATCAACACCTAGTAGAGGACATCAACTCAAAGGATGTAGAGCAGATTGAGTTCAAAGCTTTGAAGTCAAGAGTCAAGTTCAAATACAAGCAATTAGAAGATCTACCCGAGTCTTTCAATCAAGCTTTAAGGAGATCACAAGGAGAAAGTAAGAAGCCCATAAGGTATGGATATGATACATCCTTAGTCACAAAGCACTTTGTGTAAATCACTAAAGATTCTATGGCAGAAGAGCCCTCTTCATTTGAAGAGGCTAAGAACAAAAAAGAGTGGAGAGAAGCCATGCAGGAAGAAGTGGAAGCATTCTAGGAAAATCACACTTGGGATCTAGTTCCCAAGAAGCAAGACATGAAGGTAATTGGCTCAAGATGGATATAAAAAATTAAAAATAACTCTTATGGTTTTATAAACAAGTACAAGGCAAGGATAGTGGCAAAGTGATTTACCCAAACACATGGAGTAGACTATGAAGAAACATTTTCACTTGTGGCAAAGATGCCAACAATTAGGGTATCGGTAAGTATTGCTGCATCTAAAAAATGGAATGTATATCAGTTAGATGTCAAGAATGAATTCTTAAATGGTTGGATATCAGAAGAAATGTATATGGCACAACCACCATGTTTTGAAGATGAAGAAAAAGCAGGTTATGTATGCAAGCTTAGAAAAGAACTCTATGGTCTCAAGCAAGCTCCTAGATCTTGGAACCATATGCTTGTTACTTGTTTGCAGGATCAAGGCTTTGTGGCAAGCAAGGCAGACTCTTCTTTATTTGCTAAGAAGAATAAATCAAAGCTTATCTACTTATGTGTGTATGTAGATGATATCATTATTACAGGGAATGCTTTTGATGGTATCAAGCAGGTAAAGGCCCAATTAATGAAGGAATTCAAAATCAGTGATCTAGGGTTATTGACCTACTTCTTGGCTTAGAACTTGTATATATAGAGTCATGTATATTCATCACACAAAGGAAGTACATACATTAAATGCTGGTAAAGTTTAAGATGGAAAACACCAAAGTTGCACGTATCCCTATGGAGATCAACCATAAGCTAAGTTCACATGAAGGTGAACTACTTGAAGAAGTTACGACTTATCAACAACTTGTGGGTAGTCTTAATTATGCTACTTGGACAAGAGTAGATATTGCCTATGTAGTAAGACTTAGTACATTGAGTTAGTTCATGCATGTATCAAGGAAACCTCATATGGAAGCTGCAAAGAGGGTGCTTAAGTATCTTAAGGGTACAATGAATGAGGGGTTGTTCTATCCCTTCACTTCTGACATAGATATAAAGATATATTCTGATGCAGATTGGGCTAGTTCCAAGGATGATAGGAGGATCACTTCAGGGTACTTATACTTTGTAGGTTCAAAGCTCATATCTTGTTCATCCAAGAAGCAAGAAATTGTGGCCTTATCTTCCACAAAAGCAAAGCATAGAGGTTTGGCAAATGCAACTCAAGAAGCTATGTGGCTTAAACAATTATATGTAGATTTGGAGATACATTCCTACACTCCAATTATCTTTGGTGATAACACTAGTTCAGTTCTTTTGGCTGCTAATCCTATATACCATGCAAGGAGTAAGCACATTGAACTGCACTATCATTATGTAAAGGAGAAATTGCTTAGCAAGGATATCCAGTTATCCTATGTATCAACTCATTTACAATGTGCAGATATACTCACCAAAGCATTGGATGGAACAAAGATGAATAGGTTCAAATTGATGATTGGTTTGCAGGAAATCAACGAGCAATGAAGATCAAGCATGTTAGGCTTGAGCTGGAGTTGTTGGTGCAATTAAGCCGAAGCTTACATACATGCTCACCTCACATAAGCTTGATGTATTGACATAACACTTGGAAGGCCTCATATGTTCAACCTCTTCTAACTTTTGTTCACAATTACATTTGTAAAACGCGAATAAACCCATGAGGATTTAGGAAGCATATAATCTCATATCATTTGGTAGTTGACTCAAAACACTACAAGGAATACGGGCGCATAGCGATGGTTAAGGCGACACAATTTCCTCGCTATAAAATTGCTGAATGCATCACAATGAGCGTTGTGCTATGGAGAATATTCTTAATGGTCTTCTTGATTCATATCAAAGTTTTGCATGTCTTTGGTTATCTGGCATATGCATTAGTTGCTCATTTATGTGTCTTTGGTTGTCTGGCATATGCATTAGTGCATGAACAACAATGCATGAAATTAGATGATAAAGTAGTGAAATGTATTTTTGTTGGGTAGAGTTGTGAAAGCAAAGGATATCAACTTTATCATCCACAAATTAAATGCATTTGGGCTAACCACGATGTTGTTTTTTTCAAAGATGTAATTGAGCCATTACTTTCATGTACTTATGAGACATGATTTTATCATGAGAGATGTGAAGGACACTTTCTTGCCTCTTCTTATAGGTGGAGAGTCAAGTGCTAGTCCTAATGAGGCAATGTCCCAACCTTTAAAGGTTCCACATGTTGATGCAAATCATTCTATTTCCAATCCACATTTATCGAGTGCACTTGTTGATGAGAGGGATGATATAGAGGAGGAGAAAAATATCCCTAAATGGCTGGTGCAAAAAATTAAAAAAATAGCAAATTACATGCATCATAATCATATTGTACTCGTTTAGGATGTCATTGTGCTTCTTTTGCATCAGATTGCGATGCAATGGGTTGCCTCTAGTCTTTATAATGAGAATGAGACTATTTCCTTTGATGAAGCACAAAATTCAGGAAATTGGATGGTTGCTATGAAATAAGACTATGATGCTACTATGAAGAAAGCTAATTGGTATTTATGTGATTTACCTCTAGTAAAAAAGTCCATCAATACTAAATAATTCTAGATGTTGAAGCATACACCTAATTGAATAGTTGAAAGGTATAATGCTAGGACTATTGCAAAAGGTTATGCTAAAGGGAGACCCATTGATTTTGATGAGAGCTTTGCACCTGCATACCAAATGACCATTGTTCGTAGCATCTATGCACTTCTAGCTCATTATGATCGGAATGTACCTCATTTGGACATTAAAATTGCATTTTTGATATATGGGAAGTGTATGTATTTTAGACCCATGGTTTTGTGTACAAAGGGCACAAAAGAAAAGTGTGTAGGTTGAAAAAGGCATTATACTATTTGAAGAAAGCACCACGTGGTTGATATGAAAAGATACATGCCTACTTGATTGCACATGGTTTTGAGAATAGTCCAACTCAGACCAGCATATATAATAAGAGTGCAAATGTTGTAATTTTGATAATTATTCTATATGTTGAGGAAATTTGCTCACTCATCCTAATGAGAATCATAGTATTGAATTAATGGCTAATGTGCATGCTTCTTTTGAGATCTCACATCTAGGGATTCTGCATCGTTATTTAGGCATTTAATGTATGCAAGTTATTTGGGGAATAACTTTGTTTCAAACAAAATATATTGACACATTATTGTAGTGTTTTGGCCTTAAAGATTGCAAAACTATTGCCAATCCTATGAAAATAGGTTTATTGTTGAGTCTTCATGATGTTGGAGATGCATCTGATGTTGTTCTCTATCAGTAGGCTATTGGATGCTTGATTTACTTGTGCATGACTTGGCTTGGTATTGAGTTTTTTGTATCTCAAATGAGTAGGTTTATGCATTGCTGAGGTGTCAAGCATTGGTAGACGATTAAGTGCATCTTTTGATGCTTGAGTGGTACCTGGCTACTTGGATTGTTTTATCCCAAAGGAGGATCAATAGAGCTAAATTTTCATGCTTTTTCTAACTCAAAATACTCTAGATGATACAACACTCGTATGTCCACCTGTGGTTCTTGATTCATGCTTCGTAGCTGACGTATATCTTGGTTGTTCAAGATGCAGCATAGTATGGCCATTTCTAGTTGTGAGGCTAATTATAGGGAAACTTGCACACTAGCTATTGAGTGTCTATGGCTCATACACCTTTTGTGTGATTTGGATGTTGGTGAGTCTTCTACCACCACCATCTTCATTGAAAGTTTGAGTGCATTGGCAATTGTGTAGAACCCTATGTTCCATGGTCATACAAAGAAAATTGAGGTGCATTATCATTATGTTAGGGAGAGGTTCTTTACTCGAGAGATCAATTTTGCATGTGTGCACACAAAGGATAACATTGCAAACCTTTTCATAAAGGATGTGCCTAGGGAGAAGTTTGACGCTTTCTATAAAGCTTTGGGATTAATTCCTTTTGTGGATTCATATCTTTCAACATAGCTTCATGTTTCCTTGTACATAAGTGCTAGCTCCTTGTTCACAACGTCACTCCCAAGGTGGATTTGTTCATATATTTTTGTAGTGATATGTGTGAACAAACTTAGGTGTGTTGAGCAATACTTTTTAATCATTTAGGAGGTTTTTTTCCCTGGGTTTGTACATACACCTATAACCCTAATGGTTCACTTATCTTTTACGTTCACTTGGTAATTCATTGAGTGTTGTGTTGTGCTCCAAGCTTCTTCTTCTTCTTCCTTTTGTTGTTTGTGTGCTTTCCTAGAACTCAAACTCCAACATAGATGCAAATGATGTGGATCATTTGGAACTTTGATTTGAAACTCTCCATGGTGGCATCAGCTTACTATTATTCATGTTATTTCCATGTTTGTAGTAGATAATTGTAGTAATTTATTTGTGATAGTTTTCAAATTTTTTTAGTGCCTATGATCAAGATGTATGGTGATGGAACGGGTACTTTGGATTTGTGAATTGAGACATGATTTTGATCTCTCTATGCTTTGTGGACACCCTTTGGTATCGATACTTGAACAATCCTTTGGTGCTTGCAATGACATGAAATTCAATGCTTCCAAGGGTCTCTTATGTTAGATGATGAGTACAATTCTTTTTGTTTTATTGGTTGAGATGTTCTACACATTCAATGATGGATAATTGCTTCTAATTATGTATTTGGTGTTCATAAGATAATGGTTTTTATTGGTGCATTTGAGGCTTTGTAGTTTTGACTAATGTGTGCATTTGAGGAGGCCTATTACTTTTTTATTGGCCAATGTTTTGCATTTGATGAGGCTTATGAATCTTTTATTCATGAGATAGTGAGGAGACACTAAACCTACTCATTTGTAAAAAGCGCTTGACCTAAGTTGAGCTTAACTCATTTGGTGGCTATTTTTGTTGTCAAGAAATTGGTGGCTAAATTCAAGCCTCCTTAATAATCTAAGAGCAATTCTTGTCCTAGAGATGCATCAGTTATTGGAACCTAATCCTTTTATAGGAGAAAGTTGGCCCTCATATTTTCCATTAACTATGTGGAAAGGTAGAGATACTTCACCACAAGCGTCTTCACACTCTGCCAACGCTAATGAGAGCAATATCAATGGCTTTAACTCTACACTAAACCCTTAACATGTGAATAAGGTGTGATATTACGTATTGTTGCCATGTCTATCAGGTTTGTGATGGGATTAGAAGATCTTTTTCTTGTAGAATCTCAAAGATGTGGTCTTTGGTCAATGAACTTATGATTTGATGCATTGATCTCAAATATACTGATACACATATCCCTTGGGTGGCCTACATAGTCCCTCGCTTGCTAGAGGAGGATCTTTTTTCTTTCCTCCACATGCTAAGAATTTCACTTGTGCTTCTTGACATATTATCTTCTCTTCTATCTTGTAGTATTTGCTTTGTGCAATTACTATATCTCTTCAAAGAGAGGTTCTTTGTATAGTTTAGTTTTACATGCACTTATGTAGTTTGGGATGAAATTACCATCCAATGGGGCTAATTGTAAGTGGAGGGTTGTCTCATCAATTTTGTTATCTCCTCACATGTTTTCTTAGGGTATGTACTAACATTAGATGACCATCGTGCAAATTCTTGTCTTTGATGCGTGCATCAAAGTAAGACAGTTGTCATTTATTTGTAGTGAAAATGTCTACTTCTATTGCAAATTGGCAACTTATGGCCTTTTCCCCATAGAAGACATTTGAATGGACTAACACCTGAGTAGTCTTGTGGCTTACTTAATAGTGCAAATTGCATGATTCAATTGTTTGTCTTAATCTAAACTTTGCACCTACATGCCAAATGACACGTGTTCATGGAATTTGTGCACTTGCAACTCACAATGGTTGAAATGTACATATCTTGGATACCGAAATTGCATTCTACAAAAAAAGGATATGAAAGCATAGGTTAAATATATCCTTGTATGGATTCAAGCAAGCACCATGTGTTTGGCACTAGAGCATAAATGCCTACTTATTAGGACATGGATTTCCAAAAGTCTAGCTAAAAGCACCATGTATGAAAATTGTGTATATGGTGTAATTCTTATCATTCTTGTTTAGCTTGATGATATGTTTTTCACTGGTCCTAGTGATATTCATATTCTTGTTTAGATGGCAAAATTCCTTGTTAAAAACTAAACATATTGACACTTATTTGCAACATTTTATTTGTGAAGATTGTAAACCTATTGCCACTCCTATTGAAATGGGTTTATTGTTAATTCTTAATGAAACTTAAGTTGCATTGGAGGCTAGCTTCAATTAGCAAGATATTGCATGGCTTGTTTATGTATGCATCACGTGAACTGATATTAAATTTGATATCTCTCAAATGACCATATTTATGCATAGTCCAAGTGTTAGGAATCGGCAAGTAGTTAATCCTATTTTTTTCTACTTATCTCATACCCCAAATCGGGTTGTTTTCTCCCAAGGGGACCCAATACCGCCTGATTTACATGCTTTTGTTATTTCTCAAAGTTTTTTCGTTCTTATGACACATATGTCCACAAGTTGTATCAAATTTCATGCTGGTACCTAATGCATATCTTGGAAATGCAACCTCACGTGGCCATTTCTTGTTATGGGTTTGGGTATAGGATATCTTACATAACTACTATTGGGTGTGTGTGGATACGACACCTTATGGATTACATGAATCTTGGTAAGAATTATGCCGCCACCATGTTTGCTGATATTTGTGAGAACACATTTAGGATGCGAAGTCATTTTTTTGCTTTTTAGGAGGTCTTTTTCTTCAAGTTCCTATAAATTCAAATAACCTAAGTACTAATTATCATTGCACATTCCCTTAATAATATTCTTTATAGGGTTCTACAAGATTCTTCTTCTTCCTCCTGTTGTTTTTCTACTCTCTTGATCCCTGAAATCCAAATCCGATAACATCACTTTGTTTATTTGGCAACTAATATCAGTTTGCATGCTAGGTTTAAATACATTGAAGTTCACTATCATTTCAATAAATGGTGCTTTTAAGCATGTACATGTCTAACATATGAGCACGAACGAGCATTATGTAGATATATTCACCAAAGTATTGGAGTTTGTAAAGCTATTGAGCAAAGATCTAGGACCACGTTGGAATGTATTTGTGACTTGATACAATCATGGATAATAAACCATACAAGTGAAATCATGCTATGGAATTACTTAATAAGATACGAAAGCATCCCTTTGCTAATATATCCCCCTAACTTTCTCCAAGTCAACTTTGAGTAACCATATCTCATAGGCTATTTTAGGTGTCTTTTATTTCTATAGATCTAAGTTCGGAGTAGAATTCCTCGTACTTATCATATCCATCTTATCTCATTCATATTCTATTTGAATAAGTATTTATTTATCCAAGTATTTATTTCTCCAAGTATTATCAAGCCTTGAAATAAAAATCTATGTATTCTTTGAGTAATTATTTTTTTCGCACAATGGTAGCCTTGTGAGAGGATATTCACATGTTTGATGGTGCAAGGGATTGAAACATCTCCCAATTTCTTTTGAGAATTAATATGACATATTACAACATCCAAATGAAGCCAAGTATACCATAGTATCAATGTAAATCAAGATGATAAGTGCAATACAATTTATACACCAAAAACATTCAGAAGATACTACAATGAGTATGCCAAGAGGAAAGACATGCGAAAAAAATGTTATGTTATGCTTTTTTTTCAAATGAATAAGAAAAAGCAACTTGTTTATTATTGTCGGAGTCAATATGGGTAAAAACAAATATGTATCTCCATATACGAGGTGTAAATTGTGAGATAGATGAAAAGACTTTCTAAAAAGACAGTATCTAATAAGGAATTATTGTGATTCATGGAACGTTTAGAATGAATAAATGAAATAGAAACATTATTATATGTAACTGTTCATAAAATATAACGAGCCAGAAACGTATCATGAGGCATCAGACAGTGATTAGTTTTGCAAAGCAGAGGATGAGGTAACGGATGCATTTCATGAACATAGTAGATGGGCATGAATTAGTTGTCCCTCAAATAATAGGAAACTGAATTTTTTTTTTCTGAAAGGTGTATTGAAAAGATAAGCGCTTGATTGAGAGAGAGAAAACATAGAATTTTGTAAATCGAACTCAAATTTATCATTTTGTGTATCTGATGTTTGCGAGAACATAGTGTTATTATTAATTTATGCTGAAATGTGTTGGATCAATTTCCTACGCATGTATATAAACCAATTGATACACAGGTTGATGCGGACATTTAGCTCATTTATGATACGAATTATTTTCAAGGTCTCATTATTCACAGGAAGATGTTAGTTGTGTCGTTGTTTTGATGATTTTCAATGGATATAGTTTGAAGGATTTAGAGACATATGAAAGGCACATACAATATTGGATTGTTTTGCAGTTTAACCATGAAGCAGAGGGTGGATTATTTGCCATTGTAATTGCATAGGACTACCAAGTACATTGTCTAGCCATTGGGAATTCGGTTGGATTAGACTTCGTTTGCAATAGGGCATGGTCTCATACATATCAAGGATTATATTGTATTGCAATGAGATGATTCCACCAGGTAGGGGTGCACTCTACAATTGATGAGGTACTTTGTCAGTAACCATGTGCACCACCAACCTCACTGACTATCTTCAATGCCTAGTGGCATGCAATTTTTTTTGTATATATACCATCCTTCTGGTTATTTAAATCAAGGTGCATCTTCATTTCTTATCTACACATATTCTGAGTCATTGTGTCCTCGCTATATCTGCCATAGCTCTTGCTCTGCATGAGCATTCTGTGCTTTATTCTTCACCTTCTACATGTTGTATCATGGAGAAATCAATGTAGTTTTGAGAATATATTATGTACTCAATTGGCCCCAAACTGATTCTTGTATGGATGCACTCTACACTGGATGAGATACATTAGAGGGGATTATGGTTCCAAGATTCATCACATTGTCAGGGCATAAGGAATTCAATCATGTGAGGACCTAGACTTTCCTCTTCAATTTGAGCACATAGTTGTTGGCTAAGCTTGTATTTTTCTTTTTGATCGGAATCCAACACATGTATTTCTCTTCATTTATTTGGTATTTTGTCTCTGTGAGGTGGGAATCCTTCTGCATGTCAAAGCATTTTTAGCTTTTATTTTTGGGCCCATGTTAATTGATTGGAAATCCATGTCTTAATACTGAGACCCATCTATGCTTGTTCGATCCTCTTTCGACACCATTTCTATGATATCAATTTGAGAATAATTGTCCTTATCATATCTTGAAGTTGATGAAGTGGAAAAGCTCATTTATTACATTTTCCTATCCCTTATGTTGAGATACTCTTGTGGTGTTTTCTTACGGCATGACATATTCCATTCCATTCCTTTCATCTAGAACTTGACATTCAATAAAATAATACAAGTTGGTCTTTTCTATGAAACGTAATGGAGGAGTTTTTAATTACACTCTGTTGGTACATTTGGCAAGCCTTGATGCTTGACCAGAAGTTCAAAGGATTACTTTATGTTTGAGCCTGAATATTCATAACTCACGTGTGAACATCTCTTGTTAATATCTTGAGTCTAACTCAAGATAAATGTAAAAGGGAAAGGCTCATAGAATCTCGTAACTTTACGAGTTGTAATTCACAACAATCAAGTGATTGGAATCAAATTAACTAGGAGGCTAAAAGATAGGATCACTTTTAGGTTGAAGATTCCAAATTCAAATCTGAATTCATCTATAAAACGCATGACTTTTAGTCGCGGGATAAGCAAGCAGAAGAAGGTCACATTGAGCTTCAAGATTGTGGGCACACTTAGTCCACATATGTATGAGTAAGCCTACAAAATCTCCTTTGTATCATACATTCAATACATTATACATTTAATTCTGATTATGCAACTATCTCATGTTCACTATTGTCTGCTACCACACTCTCATTTTCAGTGAATTTGTATTGAAGAGTTCTCTATGTATAGTTAATCTTTTGATGTGATTCAACTTGATACATGTAGCTTTGACCTTCTTGTTCTATGCTATTAATTTTCATGACATTTAGCTCAGAGATCAGTGAGATATGTTCATTACACTCCACCTATGTCTGTTGTCTGTCATCTTCCTAAAATGTCCGGACTACACCCCTAACTTCTTAAGATTAGTTCTCAGAACATACTCATCCTAAATTAGTGAAATAACTTCCTATGGCAAGCTTAGGGGTCCAATTAGATATGGCTAAAAGCTCTTGGATGAATTGCAATCACTAAGTGAGCACTGATTGAAACACTGAGCAGGTTATAGTCCATAAATAGCAAGTTTCTATAACTCTTCAATCTTCGAAGTAGTCTATTTTGATGCAACTATTTGAAGGTGATGCTCCAACGCACATTATGGGTCCAAGTGCATATTTTTGAAGCTGAAGGTGTCTACTAAAGTAATCTGAAGTAACATTGGCAGGTGTAAAGCAGGATTTGTGCACCACCAGCTCATTTCTAGAGTGTATCCAACCATCTCCTCACAGTGGTATCAGAGCTATCATTAACTCAACATGGGAGATGGATTCCCATCATCAATTGACAAATTGGAACAAGGTAATTACTCTAGCTGGTCTATTAGAATGGAAGCATATCTACAATGTAGAAACCTTTATGGTTAAATATCTAGAGATGAGTTAATGCCAACTCTTGAAAGCAAAGGGCAACCCACTCAAGAAGAACAAGAAAGGTTATCAACATGGTGCTCAAAGGATGCATTGGCAAGGTTATAACTTCTCAACTCATTTTTTGATTTCTTACTCCCACATATTAGAAATTGTAAGACATCACAAGAGACCTGGAATGCACTTGAAGCATTCTTTTCTTCAAGCACTAGAGCAAGAAAGAATCAACTGTGGATGGAGTTCAAAACACTCAAGAAGATGCCCAAACAGAATGTGATTGATTATGTGACTAAAATGAAGGACTTACTTGATCAACTTGGAAGCATTGGAGAAGTCATTGGTGAAGAGCAAATTGTGAGACAAGTGATCAATGGAATCAAAGCAGATGAAAAATGGGAAGCATTCACTACTGCAATGGATCTATACATGGACATGGAGGTACCTGATTTCAATACTCTAATGGGACAATTGTTTACTCACCAAGCCAAGCTTGTGAAGAACAATGACAACTCAAAAGGTAATCAATACTCTACCCTATACACTGATAAGAACAAGAGTAAGGATGGTAAAGGTAAAGGCAAGAAATATGATGATGAAGCTAGTACCTCCCAAGCTAGCTTTTCAGGAAGAGGTACAGGTACAAGAGGAAGAGGCAGAGGAGGAAGACAAGGCAGAGGGAGATTCCAAAGCACCTCTCCATGTGCCATATGTGGATTGACTAACCACACAACTGAGAATTGTTTCAGGAACCCAAGAAATCAGAGAGGAAGAGACGTCAACAGAGGAAGCTATGGAAGAGGAAGATCAAACAACTTCAACAACTATAACAACAACTACAACAACTACAATAATCAAGGAGGCTATAGAGGAAGCAGAGACTACAACAATTATACTAAAGATCAGGGACAAGAAGACTCACTTTTGCTAATGAAAATGACCATAAGGCAAGGTAAAGAAGATGAGCATCTGTTTTATGTAGATTCTGGTTGTTCAAATCATGTAGCAGTAAATGTGGCATTACTATCTGACTTGGAGGATCCAAGGAACAAGCATGAGGTTCAGACAAGAGATGATACAAGGCACTCAGTTGATAAGATTGGGAATGTGAAGACCTCATATGGAAATCTGAATCTACTCAGTAAGCTATTGTATGTACCTACCATAACCAAGAACTTGATAAGTGTTCGAAAAATTGTAGAAAAAGGCTTGTAGGTAAGGTTTACAAGAAATGGAGCATTTGTTGAAGATCCTCAACAAGGATTCAAGAAGATAGCCAAAGGAGAAAAGAGAGGTAGACTCTTTACATTTGAAGTGCAGGATACTACAAATATAGCACTTTTCAATTATGGAGGACAAACCTTATCAGAATTAGAAATGTGGCACAAAAGATTAGCTCACATAATAGAAAGAATTTTAAAGCAAATCTGCCGGGATCAGAGTGTGCTTGGATTACCAAATATATCCAAGCAACATATGATATACAAATGCAGCTCATGTCAGTTTGGAAAGTCTCATAGACAACCATTTATGAAGAAAGGTTACATTCATGTTGATCTATTGGAGCTAGTCCACACAGATGTCTCGGGACCTAGCAAAGACCCTTCAATTTCAAGATCTAGGTATTATGTATCATTCATTGATGATTGTGGCAGATGGACCATACTTTATTTTATGAAACACAAAGATGAAGTTTTCAATTGTTTCAAAAAATATCTTGCTCTTGTTGATGATCAGACATGGAAAACATTAAAGAGGCTAAGGTCAGATGGAGGGGGAGGATACTTCTCCCATGAGTTTGATGCATATCTTCAAGATAGAGGCATTAAAAGAGAAATCACAACCAGATATACTCTAGAGCCAAACGGAGTAGCACAAAGGAGGAATAGGACCATTGTGGAGGCAGCAAGGTCCATGATCAATGAGAAGAAATTCCCAAATATCTATGGGCAGGGGTTGTATCCACAACCACTTACCTTATCAATAGACTCCCATCTAAAGCATTGGATGGGATAACACCATATGAAGCTTGGAATGGCACAAGGCCTAGCCTAGAACATTGTAGAATTTTTGGGTGCATAGCATATGCACATGTTCCATCATAGATTAGAGGTAAAATGGATCCCAAGGCAGAGAAATGTGTGTTCATAGGTTATGATGTTAATAAAAAAGGGTACACGTTGTATAATCCAAGTACTAAAGGTTTTATTGTTAGCAGAGGTGTTGTTTTTTATGAAAACATCTCGTGGTTTGAAGATGATTTCAGAAAATTCAAGCTACCTTATGACCTAGAAGAAGACTTTCCCACAATTCAGAAAGCAACTAAGCAACAATGTTAAGATTCAAGTGATTCTGATGATGATCAGAGAACACCAAGGAAGAACTTCAAGGTATGGAGCAACAAAGGTAAAGAGAAGATGCAAGAATAATCCTCTCAACAAACAATAAGGAGATCAACTAGGGAAAAGAAGAAGCCAGGAAGGTATGGATATGACACCTCTTTAGTCACTAAACACTCAATCTATATTGCGCAGGATATGAATTCAGAAGAACCATCAAACTTTGAAGAAGCAAACAAGAAATCTGAATGGAAGGAAGCAATGGAGGAGGAGATACAAGCACTTCAATAAAATCAGACTTGGGACCTAGTTCCCAAGAACCAATCCATGAAGATCATTGGATCTAGATGGATCTATAAGGTAAAACAGAATTTTGATGGATCAATAAACACGTACAAAGCAAGACTTATTGCTAAAGGGTTTGCTCAGACCGAAGGGATTGATTATGAGGAGACTTTCTCTCCTATGGCAAAGATGCCAACAATTAGAATTCTCTTAAGCATAGCTGCTTCAAGGAATTTGGAATCATAGATTGGATACATTTTTGCAGGACAAAGGATTCAAGATGAGCAAGGCATTCTTCACTCTTCACTAGGAACAATAACTGTGAAGTTATATATCTATGTGTGTATGTAGATGATAGTATCCTTACAGGTAATGATGCAAATGGAATCAAGAAGATCAAAGCCCAAATGAAGGAGTAATTCAAGATAGGTGACCTAGGATTGCTCACTTATTTTCTTGGATTAGAAGTTGTCTATACAAATAAAGGGATCTTCCTTACTCAAAGGAAGTATGTTAGAGATGTAATTGCAAAATTCAAGATGCAGGATGCTAAGGTTGCAGGTACTCCCATGGAGGTCAATCACAAGTTAAGTGCTCATGAAGGGGAACCTACCAAAGCTTAGTTGGAAGCTTGAATTATGCAACCCTAACTAGGGTAGATATATGCTATGGTGTAAGTGTAAGCTCATGAAGGGGAACCTACCAAAGCTTAGTTGGAAGCTTGAATTATGCAACCCTAAGTAGGGTAGATATATGCTATGGTGTAAGTGTGCTTAGCCAATTTATGCACACTCCTAGAAAGCCTCACATGGATGTAGCAAAAAGGATATTGAAATATCTAAAGGGAACAATGAGTGAAGGATTGTATTATCCTTGTACTTCTGATTTAAGTGTAAAGCTATTCATTGATGCAGATTGGGCAGGATCAAAAGATGATAGAAGAAGCACATCTGGATATTTATCTTTTGGAGGTACAAAGCTCATTTCTTGGTCTTTCAAGAAACAACCCACAGTAGCACTCCCTTCAACTAAAGCTGAATACAGAGGATTGGCAAATGCAACTCAGGAAGACATGTGGATCAAGACCCTATATAGAGATTTAGGGTTAGAGTTTGGCACTCCATACATATTTGGAGATAACATGAGTTCCTTGCATTTAGCTGCTAACCTATCTTTCATGCCAGGACTAAACATATAGAAGTCCATTATCAGTTTGTAAGAGAGAATATAGCTAGCAAAGAAATCTAATTAGCTTATGTGTCTACTCAAATGCAATGTGCAGATATGATGACCAAAGCACTTGATGGAAGCAAACTCAATAGGTTCAAATCAATGATTGGAATGCAAGAAATACCTATGGATTGAAGACTCACGAGTCTTAGGCTTGAGGGGGAGCTGTTGGTACATTTGGTAGGCCTTGATGCTTGACCAGAAGTTCAAAGGATTACTTTATGTTTGAGCGTGAATTTTCATAACTCACATGTGAACATCTCTTGTTAATATCTTGAGTTTAACTCAGGATAAATGTAAAAGGGAAAGCCTCAGAGAATCTCGTAACTTTACGAGTTGTAATTCACAACAACCAAGTGATTGGAATCAAATTAACTAGGAGGCTAAAAGATAGGATCACTTTTAGGTGGAAGATTCCAAATTCAAATTTGAATTCGTCTATAAAACGCATGACTTTTAGTCGCGGGATAAGCAAGCAGAAGAAGGTCACATTGAGCTTCAAGATTGTGGGCACACTTAGTCAACATATGTATGAGTAAGCCTACAACATCTCCTTTGTATCATACATTCAATACATATTACATTTAAGTATGATTATGCAACTATCTCATGTTCATTATTGTCTGCTGCCACACTCTCATTTTTAGTGAATTTGTATTGAGAAGTTCTCTGTGTATACTTCATCTTTTGTTGTGATTTGTTGGAGCTAGACGTCTGCAGAAGCACGCGAATAGCACAAGGAAGAAGAAGAAGCTTGGAGCTCAACACACAATACTGAATGTATTACTAGAGAATGTACAAAGATAAGTAGCCCATTAGGGCAATAGGCGTATATACAAGCCGGGGGAAAAAAACCTCCTAAAGAGAGAAAAAAGTGCCCCGACGGTCCTAGAGTGTTCACACACATCACTACCTAAATATATCAACAAATACCCCCTAGGAGTGATGCGATGAACAAGTAGCTGGCACTCATGTATAAGGAAGTGCCAAGCTATGTGGAAATCACTCCACAAAAGGAAGTAAGCCCAAAGCTTTGCGGAAAGCTTTAAACTTCTCCCTAGGCAGAGCCTTCGTGAAAAGGTCTGCTATGTTCTCCTACGTGGGCACATATGCCAAGCTCATCTCCCCAGCAGAGAACCTCTCCCTGACATAGTGATAATGCACCTCAATGTGCTTAGTGCAAGCATGGAACACAGGGTTCCTCGCAACTGCCAATGCGCTCTGACTATCAGTGAAGATGGTGGTGGCAAAAGACTGGCCAACACCCAAATCAGCCATAAGGCGTCTGAGCCACACACACTCAACAGTCGCTCTGAAAGCTGCCCTATACTCAGCCTCACAACTGGAAGTGGCCACAATAGGTTGCTTCTTGCTCAACCAAGATATACACGAGCTACCAAGCATGAAGCAAAAACCACTGGTGGACACACGAGTGTCATAGCAAGTAGCCCAATCTGAGTCAGAAAAAGCATGCAAATCTGGTGGAAGTGATCCCCCCTTGGGATAAAACAACCCAAGTAGCCGAGTACCACTCAAGTAGCAAAAGATGTGTTTAACCTTCTTCCAATGCGTGACTCCTGGGCAATGCATAAACCTGCTCATCTGTGAGACAGCAAACTGAATATCTAGCCAAGTAATGCATAAATAAAGCAAGCATCCAACAGCCTCCTGATAGAGAACAGCATCAAATGCATCTCCAGCATCATGAAGACTCAATCGTAAACCTGTCTCCATAGGAGTGGCAATAGGCTTACAGTCTTCAAGGCCAAAACGCTACAATAATGTGTCAATATATTTTGTTTGACACAAAGCCATTCCACCATCAACTTGCATAAACTGAATGCCCAAATAATGATGCAAATGCCCCAAATCAGACATCTCAAATGAGGCATGCAAATCAGCCTTGAAATCAGCAATATGCTTCTCAATAGGACCAGTGAGCAGCATGTCATCAACATACACAACAATGATCAGAAGCACATCATTAGCATGCTTAACATATAAGGTGCTTTCAGTTGGACTGTTCTCAAAACCATGTGCAACCAGATAGGCATGTATCTTCTCATACCAAGCACGTGGTGCTTGCTTTAAACCATATAATGCCTTCTTTAACCTGCACACCTGGTTTTCATGCCCTTTCTGCACAAAGCCACGGGGCTGAAAAACATACACTTCTTCATGCGAGTCACCATTCAGAAATGTTGTTTTAATGTCCAACTGATGTACATTCCAACCATGATGGGCTACAAGTGCACAAATGCTCTGAACAGTAGTTATACGGCAGTAGGTGCAAAGGTCTCATCAAAATCAATGCCTCTTTCCTGAGCATATCCCTTTGCAAAAAGCCTAGCCTTATACCTGTCAACTGTACCATCAGGTTTACGCTTCAGCTTATATACCCACTTAGTGCCAATGGCCTTCTTGCCACGAGGCAAGTCACATAAAGACCATGTACCATTCTTCATTATAGCATCATATTCAGATTGCATAGCAGCCATCCAATTTTCTGAATTATGTGCTTCGTCAAAAGAAATAGGCTCATTCTCATCAGAGAGACTAGATGCAGCCATAGCATAGCAATCTGATGCAAAAGAGGCACTATGAGAGCCTGAACGAGTACGATATGACAGAGGTGCATCTAATTTGCTGTCACGCAAAGTCTGCACCAGCCATTTTGGCATAGTTCTTGCCTGCTCAATATCAGCTCTCTCATCAATAAGTGCATCATGTACATTTGCACCAGAAAGAAAATTATCTGCATCATCACATGGAACCTGCAAAGGCTGAGAAGTTGCCTCATTAGGACCAGCACTAGACTGTCCACCTATAAAAAGAGGCATCAAAGTATCATACATGTCTTTAGAGCTAACAGATGTCTCCTTGGTACATGAAAGCAATCGCTGAATAGCATCTTCCACAAAAACAACATCACAGCTAACCAGAATGCGTTTAGTCTGTGGATGATACAGACGATAGCCTTTACTTTCAGAATTGTACCCAACGAAAATACATTTTAATGCCTTATCATCTAATTCTCTGCGATCTTGTTCAGGCACTAATGCATATGCCAAACAACCAAAAACACGCAGATGAGCAACACATGGCTTGCGGTCATGCCAAGCCTCATAGGGAGATAGACTGCAGCGCTTTAGTAGGACACCTGTTCAGTACATATGCTACACACATGACAGCCTCAAGCCAGAATGGTAAAGCGTGACTCTTGACCATGCACCTCGCCATCTCCATGAGTGACTTGTTCTTTCGTTCAGCAACTCCATTCTGTTGAGGTGTATACGGCACTATACACTACTGTTTTATCCCACGTTCAGCCAGAAATGCATTAAAATCAGAAGACATATACTCCCCCCCTCGATCAGAACGGAGGGTGCCCATTTTATATGCTGACAGATTTTCAGCCAAAACCAAAAATTGTTTAAAGCACATGAACACTTCGGACTTTGCTTTGAGTGGATATACCCATGCATGCCTAGAAAAATCATCAATGAAAGTCACGAAGTAAAGGTAATTTCCAAAAGAGGGTGTCTGCATAGGACCACAGACATCACTATGTACAAGCTGCAATTTCTGTGTAGCCCGAATTGAACCATCTTTTGGAAAGGAGGAACACTGCATTTTGCCCAAAATACAGCCTTCACACCAGGTGCCGCAAGCTTGGGCAAAGAAGACACCATATCAGATTTCTGTAGGTGTAGCAAACTCGCAAAATTCAGATGACCAAAGCGTGCATGCCAAAGCTTTGCATTTGACATAGCCTAAGAATCATGAATTGCACATGCCGAATCATTCACAGATCTTTCATAGTCTATGAGCTTATATAGCCCACAACATAAAATGCCAGAAGCAATAATAACATCGCCATTTGACAAATCATGAATTGTACATCTCTCATCAACAAATTTCACAACCAAGCCAATCTTGGCTAATGCAGAAACTGATAATAGATTCTTCTTGATCCCTGGCACAAATAAAGCATCTGACAAGGTGAAAGAACTACCATCAACAGTAGTAAGAATGATCTTACCAACTCCCATAACAGGATAAGAGGAGTTGTTGGCGCATGTGACAGTATTCCCTGTAGGGGCAGGCTCGAGTGAAGAGAAGAAGCTGCGCTGCGAGGTAATATGTTTGGTCGCCCCACTGTCAAAGTACCAAACATTTGAGTCCACTACAAACATGCACTGCTCATGAGAAGATGGATCAAAACTGCAAACAGTAGTAAATGCCCATTCTTCTTCCTGCACAAGATAAGCAGACTCTGGCTTTTGTGTAGAGGCTTCTGCAACAACCATTCCAGCCTCCTTTTTCTTTGCCTCTTTTGCAGCCAGTTTTGCACAGTTCTTTATGATATGATCATTCCCTTTATAGTACTTGCAAAACAATTTCTGCTTTTCTGATTTCTTCTCATCTTTATCCTGGTTCTTCGAATGTGCAGCATTTGCAGATTTCTGCTTACTAGTAGAAGAGCTCCATTTTCCTTTGCCCTTCTGACTAGCCAGGAAAGCTTGATCTGCAACACGCATAATGGACCTGTTCTGCCTGGACTGATCTTCTTGCAACAGAACAGAGACTAACTCCTCAAATGATAAGGCATTCAAATTGCCTTTCATCATCAACTGAAGAGTAGAAGCAAAACTCTGATATGAATCAGGAAGACCATTCAGAATGGTCTGCACAAGTGAGCTATCTGGTATAACCTCATCAGCAGAAATCAATTGTTCCTTCAAATCTTTGATCTTCGTTAGGAAACTGTCCATAGAATCACCTTCATTCATGTGCTCACTCTCCAACTGTTTTCGGAGGTAAGCAACACGAGCCTCATTCCTAGCTTGGTACAATGTGGTAAGTGTATCCCAAGCATCCCTAGCTGTTCTACAAGAGCGAATATGAGGAATAATGGCACGTTTGACAGACAAAGCTATCAATGCATGTGCCTGGGCATCTCTACCATCCCAACCAGTTTGCTCTGCAATGGGTGCAACGGAAATAGCAGCACAAACAGGAATCTGCATAATCTCATCTTCGACACCATCTTCATCAGCTCCAGCACCTGTATTCGCAGTACTTGTTGTTACAGGTGTAAGAGTATGTCTTTCAACACCCTGCACAATGTTCCACAATCCTTTTGCAACCAATACATGTCGCATCATATAAGCCCATAATGGGTAGTTGGTACCATCCAACTTATCCTCAACAACCAACATACAGAATACATCACTGCTTTCAGCCATGGCCGGTGACTAAAATACCTTGATGCAGAAAATTGACTGTATCTCAAAAAGTTGAACGGAACTGCCAAGACGAGTTCTGTTAAACCTGTAGCAGACTTCGAGACGCTTATACTGGCGAACAGAAACAAGTATATACCTTTTGGCACAGATCGCGATTTCGGCACCACAAACCGAAGCAGTTTTGATCTCGGAAACACCCTGAGTATGCTCACCAAAATTTGTACGATTTTGAGACTGCAAATGGAGGAGTGTGGACGGCACCCTAGATGAAGCGAGGACCTGCTCTGATACCAATTGTTGGAGTTAGACATCTGTGGAAGCACGCGAACAGTACAAGGAAGAAGAAGAAGCTTGGAGCTCAACACACAATACTGAATGTAGTACTAGAGAATGTACAAAGATAAGTAGCCCATTAGGGCAATAGACGTATATACAAGCCAGGGGAAAAAAACCTCCTAAAGAGGGAAAAAAGTGCCCCGGCTGTCCTAGAGTGTTCACACACATCACTACCTAAGTATATCAACATGATTCAACTTGGTACATGTATCTTAGACCTTCTAGTTCTATGCTATTAATTTTCATGAGATTTGGTTTAGAGAGTAGTGAGATTTGTTCATTACATTCCGCCTATGTCCATTGTCTGTCATCTTCCTAAAATGTCGGGTCTACACCCCTAACTTCTTAAGATTAGTTCTCAGAACATACTCATCCTAAATTAGTGGAATAAATTCGTATAGGAAGCTTAGGGGTCCAATTAGATATTTCTAAAAGCTCTCGGGTCAATTGCAATCACTGAGTGAGGATTGATTGAAACAGTGATCAGGTTAGAGTCCATAAATAGCAAGTTTCTACAACTCTTCAATCTTGGAGGTAGTCTGTTTTGATGCAACTATTTGAAGGTGATGCTCCAAGGCACATTATGGGTCCAAGCGCATATTTGGGAAGCTAAAGGTGTCTAGTAAAGGAGTCTGAAGTAACATTGGCAGGTGTAGAGCAGGATTTGTGCAGCACCAACTTATTTCTAGAGTGTATCCAACCATCTCCTCACACACTCAGTAACTGGAACGTCAAACAGGCCTAAAGTGAGGCGAGCAATGAAAAATGTGAGCATATGAATGGTTTTTTTTTCTAAACCTCAATGAGGAGATGCCAAAGGGATTGGGACTTAAGATCCCATCTACAACAAGAGAAATCAAGAGATCATCTCCTATTTAGTGTGACACAAACGTCCAAATTGTTCTTGAATCTCAAACTTTTATCAAGTCTATTGCCATTGTTCCATTCTAAGACCCTCAAGGTGAGGAGAGTCATCGCCAATTAGGAGGCAACTTCTCCAGCACTCCCAAGCATTGAATCTAGTTTGTAGTAGGCACCATCCTTCATAGTCAACTCTCCTTATAGAGTCAATGTCCTCAAATCTAATTCATTGGCATGTTTCTTGTTTCAAGAGGTGTTTTCGCAAGAGGAAACCTTTGTTTCAAAGATTCCTAGGTTTTTGGAGGTTCCAAGGCTCATCATCTATGATGATATTGATAGGGAACCATATCAAATAAGTTTCTATAATAATGATAGCCCATTTATAATCTTCATTGATCTTGACAAACTTTTTCACATTGTTTCAACTCTTCCATAGGGAGAAAACAAAGTTCGAGCCTCTAAGAGTCACTTGATAGGGGGAGAATAAAAGAGTCAGAAGATCAAGATCCTTCCAACCTAGAAGTTCCACAAGCCTAAGAGCTCTCTTGTTTC
Organism: Ceratopteris richardii; assembly: GCA_020310875.1. NCBI lineage: Eukaryota > Viridiplantae > Streptophyta > Polypodiopsida > Polypodiales > Pteridaceae > Ceratopteris > Ceratopteris richardii. Next base: position 137,694,799 of record CM035416.1, read on the forward strand.
TAAAAATCAGTTTGGTCTATGTTGCTCCACGCTATAATAGACCATTTTGCCACCACTTTATTAGCAATTCCTTCAATCTCTAGAACACCCAAACCACCTTGATCATTTTAGGTTATGCAAGTAGCCCATTTAATTTTGGGGACAACCATTTTGTTAGGATCTATCATCTAGAGGAAGTTTTAGCAAATTCTCTCCAATTCGGCAATATCTTGGTCCTTCAGTCTCCAACAAGAGAGAAATTAAACAATCAAAGAAAGAAGTGATGTGTTATCCAATGTAGCTTGCCTTGCCAAGTTGATGTGCATACATTTTGAGTATGTCAAGCTTAGAAAGAGGCAAGATCCATCTGTGAATCATCAAAAATCGAATCTGATCGCAATACCTAACACGTGAAAATTTGTCCCCTCCGGATAATCTACAACCATGATCAACCAGAATTTTGAGATGGATGCCTAAAAAAGGCCTTGAAAGTGGTTTTAGAGTGGTTCATATCAGAATTCAATGCCTCACAAAATGTATTTGGGCAACGCCAAAAGGAATCTGTAGAGGAGGTACTCCGGTATCCAATTCTAGCAAATAACTCTTACCCACTTCCAACACTCCATCTACTCAAGGGAGGTTCTCCTTAGGGAAGTAGACCCTGTAACATTTCTGTGTGGAGGCACATTCACTGATAATAGAGACTCTACAGTAGAATCACAAAGAGAAGAGCAATGACAAGTGACAATAGTAAAGAATGAAGCCATTTCTTAGTTCAAAAAATGATTATAGAGGGCCAAAATGCTCCAAAATTAGAATGCATTGGGCTACAATATCATTCTAGAAACTAAATAGCATCAATACAAGAGGTTTGACTAATGCAATGAACAGAACAAGATGAACATTTACACCAATGAATACACAAAGATGGTGACTTACTCCAAGGAAACACTAATGATCACACCGATTGAATAGAACCAAGCCACTCAATCACACTGTAGTGCTATTAGCCATCCATTGGGAAGCCCACGCTCTGTATCCTCAACCTAGAGTGACCTCCAATAGTATGCATGTCGCAATAGAGTGCAGGACCCAAAAATGATGCTATAAAATACCGCGGCTAAAATATGCTCACCCTATTCTACAAAAGACCTCTAAGTTCTAAGATGTGAGATGTGAGATGTGGGAGATGCTCTCGATGGGTGCCATATACTTGCTTTTATAGGCTTCAAGAGGCCAAGAGGGCCTTGCTGAGTCCCAACGTTCACCAAATATGTGCCAAAGTAGTTTGCAAAAGATGGAGGGGTATGCCAAATATGGCTCTAGTAGCCACTTTAATTTAAGGCCCTTTGAAATAGGGCTTTGCCACCACCAACATTTGGCTGCAACACCAATTTAACCCACCACTTTTGAATGTTCCTCCAACTTTGTAGAGAGTGCATTTAATGCTTTGGTAAATTCCACATGCCTATGCATTTCTTCTATTATCTCTGGAAACTTGGTATCCCTACCAAATGGCAACAATACCCTTCCTTTTTAGTTTTTGCAAGCTCAACAAGTTGTTTTGACTCTTTCTCTTGAGTACTTGAAGCATTTTCTCTCAACTATTGTATGCTCTGAGCTAGACTTGCAAAAATTCCATCGAGATCATCAACACCCTAAGGCCCCTTCCAATCTCTTGATCCCATACTTAGGTTTGTACGTGTAGTCAAGGCATCTCTTGGTGATTCTGATGAATGCATCTTTAGCTTCACAAAGTTTAACTCCTGCTATGGATAAGTTGTTTGTATTGTGAGCTTCATATTTTATGTCAATGCTTATGGCCTCCACTGCTTCAAGCACTATGCGATACTATGAGCCTTTGTGATCAAGACCATCTCCATTTCTTGAAAAGTGATAGGGAATGTGAAGAGCTTAGATAGAAACATGAATATACTCAGTAAGGCATTGTATGTACCTACCATAACCAAGAACTTGATAAGTGTTGGAAAAATTTTAGAAAAAGGTTTACAGGTAAGTTTTACAAGAAATGGAGCATTTGTTCAAGATCCTCAACAAGGATTCAAGAAGATAGCTAAACGAGAAAAGATAGGTAGACTCTTTACATTTGAAGTGCAGGATACTAGAAATATAGCACTCTTCAATTATGGAGGACAAACCTTATCAGAATTAGAAATGTGGCACAAAAGATTAGCTCACATAGTAGAAAGAAGTTTAAAACAAATATGCAGGGATCAGAGTGTGCTTGGATTGCCAAACATATCCAAGTAACATAGGATATACAAATGAAGCTCATGTCAATTTGGGAAGTCTCATAGACAACCATTTATGAAGAAAGGTTACATTCATGGTGATCGATCGGAGCTAGTCCACACAGATGTTTGGGGACCTAGCAAAGACCCTTCAATTTCAGGATCTAGGTATTATGTATCATTCATTGATGATTGTAGCAGATGGACCATACTTTATTTTATGAAGCACAAAGATGAAGTATTCAATTGTTTCAAAAAATATCTTGCTCTTGTTGCAAATCGGACAGGGAAAACATTAAAGAGGCTAAGGTCAAATGGAGGGGGAGAATACTTCCCCCATGAGTTTGATGCATATCTCCAAGATAGAGGCATCAAAAGAGAAATCACTACGAGATATACTCTAGAGCAAAGTGGAGTAGCAAAAAGGAGGAATAGGACCATTGTGGAGGCTGGAAGGTCCATGATCAATGAGAAGAAATTACCCAACTATCTATGGGCAGAGGCTATATCCACAACCACCTATCTTATCAACATGCTCCCATCTAAAGCATTGGATGGGATGACACCATATGAAGCATGGAATGGAAGAAGGCCTAGCCTAGATCATTGCAAAATTTTTGGGTGCATAGCATATGCACATGTTCCATTACAAATTAGAGATAAAATGGATCCCAAGGCAGAGAAATGTGTGTTCATAGGTTATGATCTTAATCAAAAGGGGTACAGGTTGTATAATCCAACTGCCAAAGGTTTTATTGTTAGCAGAGATTTTGTTTTTGATGAAAGAACTCGTGGTTTGAAGATGATTGCAGAAAAGTCAAGCTACCTTATGACCTAGAAGAAGACTTTCCTACAATTCACAAGGCAACTAATCAACAATGTGAAGATTCAAGTGATTCTGATGATGATCAGGGAACACCAAGGAGGAACTTCAAATTATGGAGCAACAAAGGCAAAGAGAAGATGCAAGACTTGAGGGATATTGCAGAATCCTCTCAACAAACAAAGGAGATCAACTAGGGAAAAGAAGAAACTAGAAAGGTATGGATATGACACCTCTCTAGTCACTAAACAATCAATCTATATTGCTCAGGATATCAATTCAGAAGAAACATCAACCTTTGAAGAAGCAAATAAGAAGCCTAAATGGAAGGAAGCAATGGAGGAAGAGATATAGGACTTCAGGAAAATTAGACTTGGGACCTAGTTCCCAAGAACCAATCCATGAAGATTATTGGATCTAGATGGATCTATAAAGTAAAAAAGAATTCTGATGGATCAATAAACACGTACAAAGAAAGACTTGTGGCCACATGGTTTGCTCAGACCCAAGGGATTGATTATGAGGAGACCTTCTCTCCTGTGGAAAAGATGCCAACAATCTCACTTCTCATAAGCATAGCTGCTTCAAGGAATTGGAGCATCTATCAATTAGATGTAAAAAATGCATTTTTGAATAGTTGGATTTCATAGGAAGTAAACATTGCACAACCTCCTGTATTTGTTGATGATGCACATCTTGAGTATGTGTGCAAACTGAGGAAAGCTCTCTATGGTCTCAAACAAGCTCCTAGAGCTTGGAATCATAGATTGATTACATTTTTATAGGACAAAGGATTCAAGATGAGCAAGGATGATTCTTCACTCTTCACTAAGAAGAGTAACTTTGAAGTTATATATCTATGTGTATATGTAGATGATATTATTCTTACAGGTAATGATGCAGATGGAATAAGACCAAATGAAGGAAGAATTCAAGATAATTGACCTAGGATTGCTCACTTATTTTCTTGGATTGGAAGTTTTCTATATAGATAAAGGGATCTTCCTTACTCAAAGGAAGTATGTTAAAGATGTAATTGCAAAGTTCAAGATGCAAGATGCCAAGGTTTCAGGTACTCCCATGGAGGTCAATCACAAGTTAAGTGCTCATGAAGTGGAACCCATTGAAGACATTACAAGCTACCAAAGCTTAGTTGGAAGCTTGAATTATGCAACCTTAACTAGGGTAGATATCTGCTATGGTGTAAGCATGCTTAGCCAATATATGCACACTCCTAGAGATCCTCACATGGATGCAATAAAGAGGATATTGAAATATCTGAAGGGAACTATGAATGAAGGATTGTATTATCCTTATACATCTGATTTAAGTGTAAAGCTATTCACAGATGCAGATTGGGCAGGATCAAAAGATGATAGAAGAACCACATCTGGATATTTATCCTTTGCAGGTACAAAGCTCATTTCTTGTGTTCCAAGAAACAACCCACAGTAGCACTCTCATCAACTAAAGTTGAGTACAGAGGATTGGCAAATGCAACTCAGGAAGCAATGTGGATCAAGACCCTATATACAGATTTAGGGTTAGATTTTGGTACTCCATACATATTTGGTGACAACATAAGTTCTTTGCATTTAGCTGCTAATCCTATCTTTCATGTGAGGACTAAGCATATAGAAGTCCATTATCACTTTGTTAGAGAGAAAATAGCAAGCAAAGAAAATACAATTGTCTTATGTGTCTACTCAAATGCAATGTGCAGATATGATGACCAAAGCACTTGATGGAAGCAAACTCAATAGGTTCAAATCAATGATTGGAATGCAAGAGATACCTATGGATGAAAGACTCACGCATCTTAGGCTTCGGGGGGAGCTGTTGGTACATTTGGCAAGCCTTGATGCTTGACCAAAAGTTCAAGGGCTTACTTGATATATTGAGCATGAATGTTCATAAGTCACATGTGAACACCTCTTGTAAATATCTTGAGTTTAACTCAAGATAAATGTAAAAGGAAAAGGTTGATAGAATCTCGTAGCTTTAGTAGTTGTAATTCACAACAACCAAGTGATTAGAATCAAATTAATTAGGAGGCTAAAAGATAGGATCACTTTTAGGTGGCAGATTCCAAATTCAAATTCAAATTCATCTATAAAATCTCATGACTTTTAGTCACGGAAGAGAGAGCAGAAGAAGGACACTTGAGCTTCAAGACTGTGGGCACATTTATTCCACACATGTATGAGTAAGCCTACACAATCTCTGTTGTATCATACATTCAATACATTATTATTTCTCAGCATATACTCATCCTAAATTAGTGAAATAAATTCCTATAGCAAGCTTAGGGGTCCAATAAGATATGGCTAAAAGCTCTTGGGTCAATTGTAATCAATGAGTGAGATCTGAGTGAAACACTAAGCACGTTATAGTCCATAAATAGCAAGTTTTTTATGACTCTTCAATCTTGAAAGTAGTCAGTTTTGATGCGATCAATTGAACGTGATGCTCCAAAGCACACTATTGGTTCAAAGGCATATTTGGGAAGCTAAAGGTGTCTAATAAGGTAATTTGAAGTAACATTGGTAGGTGTAGAGCAAGATTTGTGTAGCACCAGCTCATTTTTGGAGTGTATCCAACCATCTCCTCACACGAGGGAGGGAAGGAGGGAGGGACGGAGGGAGGGAGGGGAGAGAGAGAGAGAGAGAGAGAGAGAGAGAGAGAGAGAGAGAGAGAGAGAGAGAGAGAGAGAGAGAGAGAGAGAGAGAGAGAGAGAGAGAGAGAGAGAGAGAGAGAGAGAGAGATAGAGAGAAAGAGAGAGGGGGAGAGAGAGAGAGAGGGAGAGAGAGAGAGAGAGAGAGAGAGAGAGAGAGAGAGAGAGAGAGAGAGAGAGAGAGAGAGGGAGAGATTTGGCAGAGGGAGAAGGCACATGCGAGAGAGAGAGAGAGAGAGAGAGAGAGAGAGAGAGAGAGAGAGAGAGAGAGAGGGAGAGAGAGAAGCTTGCTCGATGGTGGAGTGTGGACATGCGGGGAGTTCGGTAGAGTGGTGGGTTGTGGTGGAGGAGAGAGAGGTAGGTGAACTCGAAAGTGTGAAAGTGTTCGATTAGAGTGCTTGGTTATTTGAAACAAAAAAACATCACTTAGAAATACCAATGACCCTAATGGATGCTAATGATTGACTACAAGATTGTTTATAAGAGTGAAGGTTTTGATAGTGCGTACAAATTGAGTGGAGATCGACCCTAATAAAGATGAAATAACTATAATGGAGAAGAAGAATGAACACTAGAGAGGGATGAATGTATGGTGGAGGTGAGGGAGTGTGGGGTGTGCGGGATGGAAAGATGGTGGATGGAGAGAGGGGGAATAGCCACTAGACCTTTAAAATCACCCATGAAAAGACACCATCTCCAAATAGGGTTTGAATTAACCAATCCAAGCCCCACAATTTCAATTCGGAGTTGGGAGTATAAGGGGGCGAAGAAGCTATTATCAAATGACCAATCACTTTATGTTGGAAGCAGCCAGAGGCATAGAAGACGCGGAAGCATGTAACGATGGAGCAAGAAGCTAGTGGAATCTTTTTTCAAAGAATCATGTTTTAGAAATACTTTTCAAAAACCTCCAACAGTGATTTTTATCACTATTGTAACATATGTAACATATGTAACATAGAAAAACCCTTTTCTTAATTTCTAGCTCCATTTTGTGCAAGCTGAGGAGTCCTCGAGCTTGAGGAGCTTAGGTAGAACAAGCGTATCAATTTTGGTTATTTTTAGACACCGTTTACCCTTTCAAATAGCATATAGGACCTATTTTTTAACTATGCCGGTCACTAGATGTGAAACCGGTCAAAACTAATCTAGAAACTATAAAAAGAGCTAGAGAGCTCATTTTTGAGGTTAGCTTGTTGGAGTAGAGAAGAGCTTAGAGCTATTTTGAGCTTGTAAGAGTGTTCTTGAGTAATAGAGTTAATTTCTCACCTTCCATTGTGTCTTGCTTGTCTCTTCGTAGTGTGTGTGTATGTGTGTGTGCATCTTTGTGCCTCTCACCTTCACTCTCACTTCATCTCACATTCACGATCTTCATATCACTCCTATCTCTTCCGCGGATTGACAATTAAGGAGGTGAAGCTTCTTAACGTGGTACTTACCATTGTGCTAGAGCAACACCAAATTTGGCGCCGTTGCCGGTGATCGAGTCTAGGACGAATGTGTGATGGTAAGAGTATAGCAAGAAGTAGCGTTGGAAGGTAAAAATTTCAGTTTTTGTTGTTGTTTTACTTAGTTTTTAGTGTTTTTCACCTCCCCCACACTCCATCTTCATCACCGCATCATCATCTTCATCTCCAAAAAAATCAGAAAATTCACCATATCCACCCATTCTCCTCATTTCCCCTCATTTGTGCATGCGAGAGAGTGAGAAAGAGCTTTTGTGCTTGTGTGTACTTTTGTTTTCTTGAGTTTTCTTGCAGGTACAGAGCTCCAGTGCATCAGGAAAGCTTGGAAAAGGTAAAATTTTCAGTTTCTGTCAGAAATTTCCGACTGTGTCAGACCATCGCGATGGTCTGCAAAGTTCGGAATTTGAAGAAGGCGACCACACCGCGTGTAGAGCACACTTGCGCCTCTAGGAATCCATACTTGCATTGCAAAAAATCATACTTTGGTGGACCATCGCGACGGTCTCAGACCATCGCGATTGTGTCACACCATCGCGATTGGCTCACGCCATCGCGACGGTCTCACGCCATCGCGACGGTTCATTTGGACCATCGCGACGGTTCGCGGACCATCGTGACTGTTCGGTTGACCCCACACCATCGCGATTGGCTCACGCCATCGCGCCGACGGTGCCACATGGCAAGCTAGACCATCGCTACGGTTCACACTTCACGCCATCGCGACGACACCCTTACACCATCGCGACAACCCGAATTTTTGACCATCGCGATTGGCTCACGCCATCGCGCCCGGACCATCGTGATTGGCTCAAGCCATCGCATCTGTGACCATCGCGATGGTTCACTTTGGACCATCGCGATTGTTCACGTTGACCGTTGACTCACGCCATCGCGATTGTCCGCCTGATCGAGCCATCGCGACGGTTCACACTCACGCCATCGCGATTGTCCACTTTTGGACCATCGCGACCGTGCACTTCAGACCATCGCGATTGTTCACCCTCACGCCATCGCGACAGTCCCAGACCATCGCGATTGTCTCACGCCATCGCGATTGTGCACCCCCATCGCAAATTTTAGGGTTTCATTTTTTGGCCAATTTTAGGGCTATTTTTGGGAAATTTTTGGGTGATTAGACTCATAGGAGACCCCTTAGCTCATATTTGGAGAAACATCGGTCTGTCAGTTTTTACCCCCCAGGGCGTGAACGGTCATAACTTTTTCATTTGAAGTCCGTTTTTTCAGCTTAAAAGCTCGTTAGAAAGCTTTCTTAAAGGATACGTCTATTTTTAGATAAGCTATTTTGAGGTTGACCTAGTTTGGGACTAGAAAGCCAGGGGGCAAGCATTAAAAAGTTGGGCAAAAGGGAAGGGACGTAAAAGGTGTATATACTCAAGTGCTTGATCATCCAACTGTGAATTGGTCTAATATTGAATTTTTCTAGGTCTAGCAAGGGCAATCAAGGGCAACCAAGGCAAGGCAGTGAAGGGCATAAAGCTTGGGAAGCGTGGCTTCTTGGGCATCAGAGCAACCAGAAAAGCTGACTCAAGGTTGGAAGATTACTCAACCCCCTTAGTCAATTCTTAGCTTAGGATAAACGTTAGCATTGTGGATTTAAGACGATAGGAACACCTCAAGTTCAAGAGAATTAAATTTATCCAATCCAAGACTAAAGATAAAGGTGTGTGACACGAAAACCTAAAGGAAAGAACATAAGTCTAACAGAACGAGAACTCAAAGTACCATAGAAAGTCGAATTCCTGACGCATACATTAAGACAAGAATCTAAAGAAATCTAAAAAGATTCAAGAAAGTAATAACAATGAAACATTGAAGATCTAAGCGTGTACTGAGTGTGCAAGGAAGAAAATTAATGAACCTTAGATCGGGCAAACATATAGGTAAGTCAGACCGACGAAGCCTTAGATCATCAGAGGCAAGTGTAAGAACTACTGCTCGATCGTGGGCTCAGCAATTGAATAGTAATTACCCCTACGAGAGATCAGACACTAGTGATTCAGAAATGGCATTTAGCGCAGAAAGACCAGAAGAAGGGTCGAATGTAGCCTATTTAGAAAAACCAGAAGGACCCTATAGGACTCAACTAGAGTTTCTCCGAACCAACCGATTAGGTGCTCACATCTATGAGGATGGTTTGCGAAGGCAAGTGGTGCAAATGCACAACCCCGATCAACCCATTGGATTGGAACGTCCAGTGGTGAAATTCGAGAGAGACGCGTACATAGACAAAGAAGGAACAATTTACATCTTAAGTACGCAGCCAAACAATACCAACGAGTTTGGCGTGATTCAGCTAGAGACGGAAACTAAATCTCAAGGAAAGGAACCATTAGAAGAACCTAGAAGACCTAGAGGGAAATCTGTACTGACACGAGTACTAATCCCGGAATGGATCCCTCAGGACAACAGAAGCATAGAGTTGTTTGTAAATAAAGAAACTGATTAAGCCTTTTGGAGATACAAGATAGAACTACTTAGTAAGGTAGGTATCATCACTATATACGAGTTCAAGGACCCGGATACACCTGGAAAGGTTGTATACCTGGATGAGACTTCAGAAAGAGTCTTTGTGGTGCCTGACCATGCTAAAAACACATACACATGGAGAGGTGAATTGGTATTCCCTCCATCTAGAACGAACATGAATACAAGTCAACAAGGGGCAAGAACATCATCAGCCCATGGAAATCAAAGAGAGAGAAATAAAGAGAGACCGGAAGTAAGCTTTAATCACCCCATGGGGAGAGATAGAACAACCACGGACACTAATAGAGCGGATAGACAAAGAGATCATGGAATACCAGGTGGTAGAGATGATTTTCCTCTACCTAGACCACGTGAACACACACGAATATTGAGACTCACTCAATTAGTGAAATCCATGAAAAATTACTTTGATGGGACAGGAGATCCCTATGACCATGTTGCAGAATTCAAGCAAGTACTAAGAGCAGAACAAGTTGAAGACATGTTCACGCAATATAATGCATTTGGACTAACGTTAAAGAATACAGCTTTAACTTGGTTCCAACCATTGCAACAAAGGCAATTTAGAGACGTCCATCACTTTTTAGAGTCATTCATCACTGAATTCTCTAAAAGTGGGATTCGACATGACACGTCTTCGCTGATTCATAGCTTTAAACAGACCCCTCAGGAAACAATTAGACTGGCAGGACGTAGGTTTAGACAATATGTTGAAGGATGTCCAATGCAAGAGCTACCCTCACAGGCCAAGCAAGTGTCATTGTTTCTAGATGGCTTGTTGAGTTCTAAACTACGCTCCTATGTGTACCTAAAAGAACCCAGAATGCTAGAGCAATGTGTAAGAATTTGTATAGACATTCAGGACAACTTAGGAGACGAGTTGGAACTCTCAAAGGTCTATAAGGACTCAGACTGTTCATCTCTAGCATCCACAAAATTGTCTAACTCGATAGAAGACCTAGCAGAAAAAGTGGCCTAGAAACTAGGAGTTTCTAGTAAACCTAGGGTACTAATGAACAAGCGTTGTTACACCTGTGGTGGTGATCATATGGCAAATGTGTGTCCCAATGCACCACAACCACAAGCCAACCCTAGTGGCCAATACTGTACAATTGAGAGAAGATACACGAATCATACGGCTCAAGATTGCCCATACAACAAACAGACCGTGAGACAGAACTACCCACAAGCATACCTGCAACCAGGTAGGTATCAAGGCCAATACAATGCTCAGCGTTATTACTATAGGCCTCCTCAAAACTACCCATACCAAGCTCAACAGAGACCTCAACCCGTCTTAGCTCAGCAGCCACCCCCACCAACGAATGTCATCTCAGTCAAATACGCTGTTGCAGAAGAGAACCTAAGTAGGGCCTTAGTGCCTTCTTCACCTTTGATCATAGAGAGTGACCCGAACTCAAACAGTTTTGACTCTACACATGTAGATAGTCCACCCGCATATTACACGAAGTCACCAGAACACGTGGAGACATATCATTACGATAGTCCACCAGTGGAACCTAGTTGGGAGCCGGATTATGCTAATGTGATGTACACAAACCCAAATCCACGGCCCCAAGTAAGACAACAGAGACCATAGGGCCCTAGAGGACCATGCTTTAGGTGCCAAGGAGATCACTTCATAAAGGATTGTCCACATCCTCCGATAACGGGACAATCACAGTACTATAACATCCAAGGCTTTTGTGCCGATTGTGGCAAAGAGCACATAATCAAAGATTGTCCTAAGAACCCTGTTAATGCTTCGAATGTGACACTGATCAACGTGATAGGTATTGTAAATAACGCAGATGGATCCAACCCTACATACGTGCCTATTCAAGCTATCACAAGAGCCCAGGCGCTCTTACAGAACCAACAACTTAATCAAGGGAAAGTAGCTGGAAGTAGTGAAGTTGCAGAATCTAGCAGTAAAAAGACAAAATCTTGGAAAGATTCTAGAGAAAGAATTAAGAGAAAATGGAGTAAAAAGATAACTGAGTTGGAAGGAAGTTTAAAGGAATCTAGAGCCAAAATCCTAGAATTGACTTCACAAGACTTGAATCAAGAGAATCCAGCTCAGAAATCAGGATCAGTTTTAGCGGAACCCATACCAGAAAATCTAGACATGATGTTTCGTGCATATCAGGCTAGATTAAAGGAGGGACCTCAAGTAGATGAAATGAGTAAAAACTACCCTCGAGCTGATCTAGAAATTGAGAGAACTAAACTTTGCATGAAGATGGTAGAATTAGCACAAGCTTTGTTCGAAGCCTCTAGATATCTTAATTGGAATAACATGGCAAAACCAGAATTACACTTTCAAGGACTAATGGAGAGGCTAGAATACTTGATAGAGAGCAAAGAGAAAAAGGATCAGCATAGGAACCCTAGTGTCCCAGAGACACAGGAAAGGAATGCACCATCCCTGTCTCAAGTACCCAATACAGAAAGTCAAGACAATTTGTCTTCCATACATAAATACTCACATGAATTTTTGAGAGAAATACAAGAAGAGAAGTGGAGAAAAGAACAAGGAACTCATCCTCCTATTCAAGAAATAGATGACTTGCAGGAACAATTTCCCCAAGACATTCCCTCCATTTACGAAGATGTAGAGGAAGAACAACTGAGTGGAAACACAGCTTTTGAATCTAATTCTTTACAAGAATTACCTCAGTTCACAGGACCTTGGGAAGCAAAGTCTATTAGTATGAGAGCACCCACGATAATAGTGAGGAATGAAGAATCAGTAATCCCTAGAAACACGGAAGTGATCAAGAATACCAAAGTACAATGTAACCTCACTCTAGAGGAGTTGCTGAAGATAAAACCAGAATTGTGGAAACATGTAGCAAATCAATTCCCCGAGCTTGCTACTACTTCCTCACAAATAGGATCACATAAGAAGGTATCGGAAATACCCGTAGAAAAGATTGGAGATGTAAGCGAAGGAGAGGAAGGTAACACTAATCTTCCAATAACCCATCAGGGCTACACCACGAAAGCCATCTTAGATTCAGGAGCCGGAGTAGCCATAGCTACCACCGCTTTATGGAAACGTTGGGTTAAGCCAGCATTAAGACCCACCAGGATGAAGCTACAAATGGCTGACGGACACATAGAAAAACCATTAGGCTTACTAGAAGGCATATCTCTCACCACTTGTGGTGTAGAATTTGAGCATACTTTTGCCATTTGTGATTTTAGTAAAAATCATGCTTATGAGATGATATTGGGACAACCATTCATGCGTCAGTTGCAAATTGTACAAGATTGGGGAACCAATTCTTTGTACTTGCAACATTTAGGAGTGACTACCAAAGTCAATCTTAAAGACTATTCACATCGAGATGTACCCCCAATACAATGGAATACCATCCATAAGACACCAGTAGAGACGGAATCCGTGCACTCATTAGAATCAGATCCTTCTTGGTTGCATGAGGATACTCATTTATGGATGTGTAAGGTAGCCAAACAAGAGGAAGAAAGATTAGAAGCAAGGACCTTAGGTGCAGAACGAAATCCACGAACCCTTCAAGATCCAGCTTACGCGCCTGTAGTATTCCCTGACGAAGAGTTTGAACCCCGTGGTTGGGCAGAAATCCTAGCAACCATGGATGTAGCCATCAATGAAGAACAATGGACTCCCCACTGTGACGAGGATGGCTATGACATTTCAGTTTTCACGATAGAGCCAATCATGTGCGATGCAATTTTAGAAGAGTGTGAACCTAACACTGATGCATTTGAGGATGCAAACGATTTTGATTTAGAATCAATTATCATGGACTCTCCATTTGCATTAGAGGAAGAATATTTCTACGAAGTAGAGACTCACCCTCAGAGACACGAGGAAATTATGAATGAGGTGAGATTAGCCACAGAAGTGACTACTAAGAGTGAAGGCAAGAAAAGAAAGAAGAAAGAAACCATGTCAGAAAAAGAAGAATCTTTGTTTGAAGTACCCGAGAACTTCAAGAAATATGAAATCGAAGATAGAAGGATCATGGTACGAATGCCTAATAGAAAGGCGAATGACGGACAAGTATATGATAACCGAGAGAAAACCAAGAAAATAATCATAGCCATAGAAGGAGAAGAAGAAAAATGTACATACATAGGGCATGATTTGACAACTGAAGAAGAAGAAGAGCTAGTTGCCCTATTGCGCGAATATAGAGATGTTTTTGCTTGGAGTTACAAAGATTTGAAAGGAGTAGATCCAGATATATGTTCTCATAGAATCCCTATGACTCCAGATGCAAAATCGACGAAACAAAAACCATACACGTACAATGATAACTACGCTGCGAAGATTAAAGAGGAGATAGATCGATTGATAGAAGCAGGATTCATTTACGAAATTGAGCATACCGAATGGGTATCTCCCATTGTGGTAGTGCCCAAGAAAAATGGAAAATTGCGTGTGTGTATTAACCTTAAAAAAGTTAATGCCGCAACGATTAGAGATAGCTATCCTCTTCCTATCACAGAACATCTATTGGAAAGAGTTGCGGGCAAGGAAGTTTACAGCTTTCTTGATGGTTTTTCAGGCTATAATCAAGTAGCCATTGCTCCAGAGGACCAACACAAGACGGCATTTGCCACTGAATGGGGCATATTTGCATTTCGGGTAATGCCATTTGGCTTAACAAATGCACCCGCCACTTTCCAGCGACTCATGTGTCATGTTTTCAAGGAATTCTTACGCAAGAGTTTGGAAGTTTATGTCGATGACTTATGTGCACATTCAAATGTAAGACAGACACATATCCCAGAGTTAAGATAAATATTTGACAAATGTCGAGAATATCAGGTTTGTTTGAACCCAGAAAAATGCGTTTTCATGGTCAGACAAGGCAAAATTCTAGGACACATTGTGTCAAAAAATGGAATCTCCACGGATGAAGAAAAGGTGAAGGTAATTGCAGAATTACCTAGACCAACTAATGTGAAAGAGGTACAAGCATTTATGGGCCATTGCGGTTATTATAGGAGATTCATACACATGTATGCAATCATAGCCAAGCCTTTGTACTCTCTTTTAACCAATTTTGAATGGACGGATGAATGTGAAAATTCATTCAATGAACTTAAACGACGCTTGTGCTCAGCACCTATATTGACAACCCCAGATTGGAGTAAGCCATTCCATGTACATGTGGATGCATCCAATTACGCCATAGGATGTGTGTTAGCACAACCCACAAATGAAGGTAACATAGATCTCCCCATAGCTTACGCGAGCAGACAATTGAACGCAGCAGAAAGAAATTACACCACGACGGAACGAGAAGGATTAGGGATGATCTACGCAGTAAAGAAGTTTAGGCACTACTTGTTGGCCAACAAATTCAAGTTCTTTACCGATCATCAAGCCCTATTGTACTTAGTCAACAAGCCATGTAACACAGGACGACTAATACGTTGGTTTCTATTACTCATGGAGTATGATTTTGAAGTAGTAGTCAGGAAAGGAAAGACACATCTTAGAGCTGACCACCTTTCGAGATTAACCTCAGGAGAAGCTCCTCAAGGAATAGTGGATGAATTACCAGATGCTTATTTGTTTAATCTTGAGATAGCACCAGAATGGGCTAAACCTATAGTCCCTATTCTAACATACGGACCCAAGAATCCTAAGATAAAGATCAAAGAAGGAGAGATTACCAAATCTCAGAGATACCAAATCATAGCAGGAAGCATATATAAACAGGATAATCAAAAGATTCTTGCTTGTTGTGTAGATGAATGAGAACATGCAAATTGGTTGCAATTAGCACACGTAGGTGCATTAAAGCAACATCATTCGAAACATCGAACATTACAGACTCTGCATAGACTAGGAGTACATTGGCCTTCGATGGAAGCAGATGTCTACAAGTTGTGTAAAGAATGCCATGTTTGTTGTGAAAGACCACCAGTAGAGCATGCTACATTGTATCACGTGTCTCTCACACCAGACTGGAGTGAACCTTTAGTGACATACTTGAGGACGAAGACATTCCCTCAAGGAATGACCTTAGGTCGACAACGCAGTCTAGAGCAGGAAGCTCAAGATTATTCACTTATTGGCAATAACCTATACAAAAGAGGACGAGATGGATATCTAAGACAATGTGTTCATGAGAGCGATTATCTGAGCATACTAGAGACTGCACACCAAGGTGTTGCAGGAGGTCATTTTGGACCCGATAGGATAATCAAAGCCATCCTCTTTGCAGGAGTATGGTGGCCCACTCTTCACATGGATGCTCATACCTATGTAAAGAGATGTGATGTGTGCCAAAGAACTCAGTTTCCTACTCGCAGAGATGAAATGCCATTGAAACCCATGATGGGCGGACGTGTATTTTCTAAGTGGGGTATAGACTTTGTAGGACCCATTAACCCCCCTGCAAAAGGTACACATGCTGAATACATTATTGTTGCCACAGATTATCTTACGAAATGGGTAGAGGCAAAAGCCACGAAAAAGAATGATGCACACACAACTGCAAAATTCTTATTTGAGAATGTCTTTACAAGATATGGACTGCCTATAGAGTTAGTGAGCAATCGAGGCACTCACTTTCTAAACCAAGTCATTGAATATTTGTTACAGGATTTTATGGTGATTCACAAGAAATCTACACCATATCATCCTCAGGCCAATGGTCAGGCTGAAAGCACTAATAAGATCCTTTGTAACGTACTGATGAAACTCGTGAACAACAAACGTTCAGATTGGGACAAACAGTTACATCATGCTGTTTGGGCATATCGAGTGGCCTACAAGACCGTACTCAATGCAACTCCCTTTCAGATGGTTTTTGGTCAGAATGCAGTGCTTCCTTTGGACTTCTTGATACCGACCCTTAAGGTTGCACAAGAACATCAGTGGACCGGCCATGAGTTATCAGCTAGAATAATGGACTTGGAATGATTAGGAGAAACCAGGCTAAAGGCAGCAGCAGGCATATATGCAGCGAAGAAGCGACAGAAGGCATATTTTGATGCGCATGTGAAAGATAACAGCCTAAAAGAAGGAGATTTAGTTCTAGTATATACGCTAAAGCAACACACACGTAAGTTAGAAAAGCGAGGTTATGGACCTATGATCATTAACAGACTCTCAACAAGTGGAGCAGTACAGTTAGCCACCTTAGAAGGAGATATAATGCCTAATTACATTAGTGGCTGTAGAGTCAAGTTATATCAGGAACCTCTTACTGAGGATATGCTTAGACGACTCACGTTAGCAAAGAAGCGTAAGGAGGAAGAAAATAGAATACGAGCGGAAGCTCATGCAGAAGCAATAGAACGCATTAAGCGCATGAAGTTAAGAAGACAAGGACTAGGGAGAGAACATTATAACCATCTGGAAACAACACCCAGATATCCCATGGCCATGTGTCAAGTAAAGTCACAAACTCATCCTAGCATAGTGGACAGGAGACCATTCATTACAGTCAGGTTAGAGCACGGCAACCCTTGCCAAGAGCTCAGGGCTCTAATTGACTCAGGTGCTGCGACTAGTGCGATTAGATGATACAATTATAAGGATTCAGGAATAGAAATGCGGCCAATTGAGGCATACCTCATAGGGCTAGGAGGCATGGAAACCCCTTGCATGGGTGAGGTGGACCTTCCTATCCTCATTAAGGATGTGACCATGACAGCGAAGCTACTAGTGTGCCATGATTACGACCTGATAGAACCCCTAATCCTTGGCCAAGTTTGGCTATACGATCACTCAGTGGACCTAAATCTTAGACAAGGCTCCTTACAGATTGGAACCTTAGAACAGAAGTGAGTGATACCGCTTGACTTCCCTAATGGCATTCCGACTGAGGTTTGTAACCCTAGACCCTATGAAATACATGCGACGGAAGACCGGAAGATATTTGGTCAGATCAGTCACGTTACGTCTACACCAACCCACTTGGGCTTGGCTAGGGACAATTGTCAATCAGAAGGACGACAGGAGATCTTCCCTGGGGCTTCCTGCAAACTAGAAGGGGCAGCTACCCAACCGCTAGGGCAGATGGACACAATCAGCAGTCAGGTGGGTTGCATCAGCGGCCAAATGAGCACAATACCCTGCGGTGCTCATCCTTCCAAACTTGCTACGGATTGGCCTAGATTAAAGATAAATAACGAATCACTTCCTAATGGGCAGGTCACGCAAGTGTTGGATCTCCCTTCTTTTCCAAAGCAGAGCGTCCAATGGACCTCTCAAACCCAACCACGAAGGAGTCAACCACAATAGAGGAACCCATACCGACGACACCACCAGATAAGGCAAGGAAAGCAGTAGTATCAACATCACAGAACAAGTGGCACGAGACAAATATGGGTGCCAAAAGGACAGCAACCACAGCCTATTGGCAACACTGCAGACAAGAACAGGACAAAGTTTCAAAAGAAGCAGAGTCAGTATTCAAAGTCCCCTCGATCTTCTTCTACAAGTACAAATACTCGACAGATTTGGATCGCCAAGAAGTATCTTATCAATCGACCCACACCCATGCAGATTTGGGTACCCAAACAATGTATTATAGCCCCACCCTCAAGCCATGTAATATATACCCCTCAGAAATCTTTCCATCCTTCAATACCACCAAACCCGATACCACTTTTCGTCCCTCAGCAGAAACACACCACCCACTCAAAGACTCTTAGGAAATGGATACCGAAATGTATCCAAACGTCTTCTTGTACCCCCTTATCTAACAATTCTCCCCCCCCCCCCCCCCCCCCCCCGTTTAAACTCCACCCTGGTAATAATTCACCCTCAACCAAACCTTGTATAAATTCACACACCATAACCCCACATCATGCATTATAAAAGCTCATCAAGAAATGTACGCATAATCTGATAATGTAGGCGCCTAGAGACCTCCATTAGTTTTGCAAATAATCATTGCATCAATCACTTCATGACACTTGGCTACATGGGTTACACATCGGTTATGGAAAAGGATTGCGGTCTCACCTTAATGGGATCATAATTAATTTCCATACTAATGTGCTAATCTTTTGTAGCAGATCTTTTCCATTAGCTCGTCAGTCATCATGCAAACCGAAGAAGGACCATCAGATGCTGGCCCAAGCACACCAATGGCCAATATTGGAGAATTACTCGCGGAATCTTATCCTACGATGCAACCACCAGAGTTTCAAGGTTTTCCAGGACCCATGCCAATCGATGATCCTCCTAGAGGATATACCGAGAAGATTCATCATAATTCTCACTCGTTTCAAGGCCTAGCAGGACCCTTAGCAGACGCTGATTTCATATTTGAGGCCAATTTGGCATTTGATCTTCGCACATGGACCAAGTACCAGTTCTTTTCAAGGAATTTGAAGGACTACAGAATACCCAAGATTTAACGCATGTTTGGGCACGAGCGGGATTTTACAGAATATTTTAGTGACCCTCTGCCTAAACCTAATTTTTACAGATGTTTTTACTTGGTAACCACCTTAACAGCTTCAGAAAACAAGGATCTACCCAGCACATTCATGTTACCATCCTTGGTAAATGATCCTCCATTCAGAAGGTTTTATTTGTCTAAAGATTTAATTCGCGCAGCTCTGAAAATACATGGAACGCACACTCCTACGGAGCGAGAACGACTAGTCCCAGAGCAGATGAAACGTGGTGACGTAACTAAGTGGGAGGATATTTCTGCTATAACACCTGAGCTCTCCAAGCCATTACGGATATGCATGCAGCACTTTGCTTTCCGAGCTCAGGATCGTTTTACCATGCCCCATAAAAGAATCTGGTTTGGATTATACTTAGCATGTACTGGACCTCAAACTGTTGACCTAGCTAGCTGGATAATTGATCAGCTCTATTTAGCACAACATAGGTGGGAGCAAAAGAAGGTCATCAATGGGTGTTGTGCACTTACAAGGATTATATATATATGCTTGGCATATGACTTACCCATAGAGCGCGCCATGACCAGTGAGGAACTGAAAGCATTCAAAGGGACCACTAAGAAAGCTAGAAAGGCTAGCAAAGGCAGAGCCGGAAAACGCATGAGAGGAACCATACCCTGCCTTCAGGTGCTAGAATCACCCTCACCACAACCATCTCCAGAGCAGTCACCGACCGCATCCACTCCCACGGTACCACCAATTCGTATACGGTTATCACGACCAGTTACGCCGGAGGGCACCACCAGTACTGTTGAACCTCAAGCAGCCACTATCCGAGAACCTACAACCACGACAGCAGAACTTCCCACCACCATTGGTGCGGAAGCTTTCTCTTTTCCAATACCCCATTTAGAAGTAGAACAAGCAGAGCCACTGAACACAACGTTTAATTTTGAGATGCCCGATGCATTCTCCAATGAGTTCCAGTTTTCAGAAGGACAATTGTTTTCTCAAGAATTTGAAAGGCCTAGCTACCCTACCACACCCAGGGATCAGCCACAAGGACAGATTGTGTCTAGCTCTGATGACGAAAGAACAAGGCCAACAAACAGACACACATGGTGATACAAGTACCCATGAAGATGAAACTTGTGAAGCAGCAGCTTACACACTGGCTATTAAGAAGCTGTATAGAACTATGGAAAAAGTTTGGGCATGCAAAAAGCTGACAGAGGAAGAGAGTCAAGCAATAATAGAACAAGAACTTGTCACAGGCGGATTTGAAGACGCATACATCAAAGGATTCAGAGAGTTAGTCAAATCAGTAGGCTCCAACGAAGCCCTCAGGTACTTGCAAAGAAAGCCACTACCACAGTTTGACCCCCGCAGAGTACGACTACTTTCAAAGCCCGGCGAATACATTTGTGTACCAACAGGAGCACAGTCTTCAGAACAAGCCAGGGAGGCACGCCTCGTCCCCGAAAGCTCGTTGGCAGCAAAAACCATCCTTGTAGATTCCCCACCCCGCGCTACAAATGTACATACCTGAGTAGTCACTGAAGTACCGACCACCCCAACCGCTCCTCCATCACCGCCAGTCCATCCACCCTCCCCTCTTCACCCTCCTTCCCCCAGACCAACATCTTCATTCGCCGGTGACGTAGCAGAAATCGTCTTTACGACCACTAACCCCACAATTCCCGCACCCACTAGACGTAGTCTACCCCCTCATACACCCACATTTCTATCCAACCCATTCCTCCATCCATCTTTCCCGTCCTTCCCCACACCTCCACGACCCCTTTTCCCATTCCCACCGCCATTAACCTTCTCCCCAGTCTCACCTCCCCGACCCACGGTAACCCCTATTTCCCCTTTCCACCAAGCTGCACCAGCCAGCCCCCCTGTAAATTACTCCTCAACCTTTGTAAATCCCGTATTTACACCAGCACAAGCACCCACAGTCACACCCATATTCACAGTCACCGCACTAGACACATCCAATGAGATGGACATCTCACCACCCACTGCACCATCACTCACTTCACTCACGGCACAAACATATTTAGGCACCTCACAATTTTCCACAATCACCATAGCATCCACCTTCCCACCCCCATTCCCCATTCCCGTTGCATCTACACCCACTGCATCTTCATTTAGCACCCCATTAATACTATCACCCACTGTAGATAATGCATTTCGACAGATGTTCATGTGTATGACGCAAGTCAGAGATGAGTTCACATCTCTTGGCGATAATTACCAGCAGCTGTAGAGGACAACCAATGACTTACAGTCGCAGCTTAATTTATTGTCTATTGAGAATGCCTCACTGAACAGCCGATACCAAGAATTACGAGAGGCCTATCATAAATTAGAACTAGAAAGCGAAGAAAAGACCAAGGAAGCCACTACTGACCTGGATAACTTATTAAGAGCCCAAACAATGCGCAACGCAACGCTAACGAGAAATATGGGCTTACTCAGAAGACATCTAGTAGCAGCAAAGGAAGAAAACGAGCGCTTACAGGACCAGAATCGCGAAAACTTAGAAGTAGCCCTAGACCATCCAGACCAACCACTCAGTCCTAGCCGGTTCAAAGCCATTCCCCTCAGACTCGATGAGGATGCTGCTAGAAGATCATGTAAGATTGCTAGATGAATATGACCGCATGAATGAGGAGTTACAAAAACTCAAAGAAGATCATAAATTACTCTAGTTACGAGCACC
This sequence comes from Ceratopteris richardii, assembly GCA_020310875.1. NCBI lineage: Eukaryota > Viridiplantae > Streptophyta > Polypodiopsida > Polypodiales > Pteridaceae > Ceratopteris > Ceratopteris richardii. The sequence goes on from CM035416.1 coordinate 137,716,613, forward strand.
GGCACACCCAGACATACCAGCACCTGTGGACCCCTCTCCTGACATCTTAGAGGAACTCAACGCATTACGGGTCCAGGTATCAAACCTTGAATCAAGGATTGCAGTATATGAAGCACCACCAAGGCCAGATTCCCCACCTAAGCTACCAGCTCAGGAAGAAATTATCACCATCCTAGTGGAGGAAACGTTTGAAGAGGGATACGAGCCACAACCCATCCCAGGCGGATGTGTCACGGCCGAAGGCTAGATGACTTACGAACTCCCGACCCTCGCGTGGATGAAGACAATTGAGGAACTTGGAACAACGCACTCAGCTAGAGTAGAGGCACAATTACATGCCATGGCGATGATAGAAGAAAGAATTTTATAGTCTCCATTCTTTACTCATTTGGCCCCGCGACGATACATATCTGGGCATGAGCTACAGTATAAACCGTATTTTATGTTAATGGCTGAATACTAGTTAGCCATTGAGAAAGAGACAGGTAAGAAACCATCGCATGCAACTCAATTTGAGGAGGCCGATCTACCAATCGATGCGCAGCAAGGAGAGATCTATCAACCAGAGTGGCGAAAAGATTTACTACAGAAATATCCAGAAATGATGAGTACATGGGTAAAGGCACCTTTGCATTTAAAGTACAACCCATGTTGGGGACCAGTACCACGACGCTGCTCTTGGACTCCCTTTGCTATTAAGGTACAAAACAATAAGCAGTGCCAGGACTAGTTGAATTACCCCTATTTTAAGCCACCCATCGAGTTACCAACTGTAGGCTACATGATGGCTACAATTCGCCACTGGCTCCCTAGATTAAAGCATATGGACGATATAGCGGCGCATATGACTGTCAAAATCTTTGACATGATGCAAATGGTTTTTAAAGTCTTCCGACGCATCAAGGCACCTCATGTAAACACCCCGGGCTTTGAGCATGGCAATTTCGATCTGGTATAAGATATGAGTACAACGCCATCGCTACGGTTGTGTTATGCCTGGCATTGCAGAATAAAGTACCTACCGGCGTGCTACAAGCAGACTTTCGAAGAGATGTTCACAACCGGCTTCTGGGAATACCATTCAGAGGTATTCATAAGCAGACCTACACATTTATTACACTTATTTGCCTGTGAACGAATGGTCTATTCCACACATTATCAGCTCCCGCCACCGGAAGAAACACAACCAATAGACTGGGAGAAACTCGAGGCCGATCTGGCCCGAGGCATTCGTATCTCCGAGCTCACCCTCGCTCAAGACCTCCTACAGAACTATATCCGACAGACGTCACAACAAGGTTCTGTCAGGGACGACAGAAGTGAGAGGGAGGGGGGTGTTGGAAGCAGCCAGAGGCATAGAAGACGCGGAAGCATGTAACGATGGAGCAGGAAGCTAGTGGAATCTTTTTTCAAAGAATCATGTTTTAGAAATACTTTTCAAAAACCTCCAACAGTGATTTTTATCACTATTGTAACATATGTAACATAGAAAAACCCTTTTCTTAATTTCTAGCTCCATTTTGTGCAAGCCGAGGAGTCCTCGAGCTTGAGGAGCTTAGGTAGAACAAGCGTATCAATTTTGGTTATTTTTAGACACAGTTTACCCTTTCAAATAGCATCTAGGACCTATTTTTTAACTATGCCGGTCACTAGATGTGAAACCGGTCAAAACTAATCTAGAAACTATAAAAAGAGCTAGAGAGCTCATTTTTGAGGTTAGCTTGTTGGAGTAGAGAAGAGCTTAGAGCTATTTTGAGCTTGTAAGAGTGTTCTTGAGTAATAGAGTTAATTTCTCACCTTCCATTGTGTCTTGCTTGTCTCTTCGTAGTGTGTGTGCATGTGTGTGTGCATCTTTGTGCTTCTCACCTTCACTCTCACTTCATCTCAGATTCACGATCTTCATATCACTCCTATCTCTTCCGCGGATTGACAATTAAGGAGGTGAAGCTTCTTAACGTGGTACTTACCATTGTGCTAGAGCAACACTATATCACTATATCCCGAGCTAACAACAGAAATGAGTGGGCATGGCTTAATACATCATATGTTTTCCACTTGAATGCTCTGCTCTAAAATAAGCAATGAAGGGAGCATTCCCTCACCCAAAGCCAATGACTTGCCACATTTCATAGTAGAAACAAAATTCCTCTACTCTAATATATCAATGCTAATCAACATTTATGCACAAAAGGATTCATGTAATCAACAAAGAGTCTCATGATCATCTAGACTAAGTCTTGATTGATGGGAAGAAAGAGTCCTTGAGTATGCCCTAAACATGCATGTTCTTTAACAAGGAAGGTAAGACCATCAACAACAATCGCAAAGGGAAGAGGGTCCAAGGAGCAACCTTTCCTAATAGAATATTTTGATCGAATATCTTGAGAAAGCTAGCCATTGATGCTTATTTGTGCTAACACATTTCCTAACAATGTTGAGACCATCCTAATAATTTTTTGGCCACAACATAGGTGTTTGAGAGATTCGAGAATGAAGTCCCATTTGACTCTTTTGTAAACTTTATTGAAGTCAATATTAGGTAAGAGGACATCTTGAGTGGACTCTTCAAAAAATGCCAAACCTTGCCAAACATCTATGATAGCCTCATGAATGGACCTCCCCTTTATGAACCCTTTTTTATTCTCATTGATCTAGTTTTGTAAGTGAAAAGCAATATGATTAGCAATAACTTTTGCAAGCATCTTGTAGCCTCTTTATAACATCAAAATTGGATGCCAATTTACAATCCTAATTTTGTTTCCTTTTTGAGAATAAGCTTGATAACATGTTCATTGAGACATTCGCGTAGTGGTCCAAAAGAAATGTTGTCTTCCCATACCAAACGTAATGGTGTAGTCACCACATGCTTGAAAGTCTTGAAAAATGCATTGGTGATGCCATCCAACCTTGGGCTTTTTCCATTAGGAAGGGAGTCAATAACTCTCAAAATGTCATTTGAAATGGGAGCTTCAAGAGGAGGCTTCAGATTTTGCAGATTTCTTTTCGTTGTGACTCTAAAGGTGCATGCCATGCAATTCCTCCTTTCACAAGAAAGAGGCATGGGAACCCTCAAAAGCTAGGCAAAGTGATTGACAACATACTATTTTCTTCATCTGTGTTGATCTCAACCTTGTTGATATCCTTCATGAAAGGGATCGCTTCCTTGGATTGCTTCTTCTTGAGGAGGCTACACATCTCTTTAGTGGGTTAGTTTTCCTTTCATGCCCACCAGTCTCTAGATTATACCTATAGAATCTTTCTTTGAATTTCTTCTTTGTATCTTAGCATGCTTTTGATTTTCGAGAGCCCTATTTGGTATTGAGAGTGGCAAGCATTTACTTCTTCCTCAAGACACTTAAGCCTTCGATAAAGATTTTCCCTTCCAGTTCGGAAAATGTTTTGAGGATACTTCTAAGTCTTGATCAAGATGTGTTGCATCTTCATGGCTCTCATTCTCCAACACTTAGTTGACAGGGAGCCGGTGCCAAAGTTCTAAGTAGCTGAAATCTCTTGTTGGACTCACTAGAAAGAGAAGGTACTCAAATTTGAATGAAACCATAGGGCTTTCTTGAGAATGATGACCAGCTTGAAGGTAAGCACATTTGGGTAGTGATCAGAGATAACAAGGTCCACACATTGGGAGAGGGAAGGGGGGCCCAACATATTGGTTATATTCTATGCAATATAGCTCCTCTCAAGTCTAGCTTTCCTCAAGTGGACTCCACACTAGAGGTTTGACTAGGAGAAACCAGTCTTGTCTTTGATCTCCACCAGATCCACGTGGAGATTGACTTGGTCCTAGAGGTCCCTCTCATGACCATCAATCATACTCCTTCTATTCCCCCATCTCTTTAGAAGATCCTCCACAATATTAAAGTCCCCATACAGAACAATGTTAACGTGTAGAGAGTCCAACGATTGCAAAGTGATAATTGTTTATGAAATAGTATTGAGAGCATACATGAAGACAATGGTGAAATCTAGAGGACCCTCAGAGGAATCACTAATCCATTGCTGATTCTAATCCATTTGGGAATCCACAAGCCTAGCATACCAACAACTATTAATGCCAATAGCCAGCTACAATCTCCCCTAGGGTGCATGGTGGAGAGCCAAACATGGGATGAGGAAATACATTTCAATATCTTTTGCAATTCCTCCCTATCAATTTTGATCTCTTGAAGACACATGAAGTTTGCCTTTTGGTTTTTATCACAGATCCACTGGCCAATAATGGTCTCTCTTAAGGGGTCAAACAACCCTCTAACATTGAATGAAATGACTATCATCAATGGAGTTTAGGTTCTTTGCGGGAGGGGTCTTGCCCCTTTTGTACTTGTTTTCCTCTTCATCTTTTTTCTTTGATGTTGAGGGGTCGTGACATAGGAGTCTACCCTTAAGGGGGCTTTTTCATGGTATCTTAGTGGATTGTTTATCTTTGTGAGAACTCGTCTTTGGAAACGAGGCTGATAACCTTTCAAGAATTATGGATCCAATGATCTAGATTTCATTATCCTCGTTATCTTCATTGTTGGTGGTGAATCCATCCTATTTTCTAGTGGTGTATCCTTCTTGGTTGACCTCCTTGCAAATGCAATCCTTTGGAGCTTTCCCATCATTGCAATAGTCATAGTGATTCAGTTCCCCTTCGTAATTCAATTCATTGACCTACTTCTCCAATTTGCAAAAAGTTTTGTTTTTTTGGAGCCCTACAAGAGGGACTCCCATCAATATTCCCCTTAGGAATTCTTCTCCTTCTTCCTCTCACTTTTAGGAAGCCTTCTGAATTCACCTCAATGATGTGCTTCCTTCCCGTAGCATCCTGAGGGTGACCTTTTAACATGCCCTAAGCTACTTAAGCTTCTTTGTTCTCTGTTACATTGGATTTTGCTTGATTTTTCATGTTCTTAATGGATTTCTGCTTTAGAAGATAATATTTTATTCTATGGGCTTGCAATCCACACGGAAATCAAGAATTTGGCAAGTTCTTGTATATAATCTCCTGCTCCAAGGTTTTCTCTTCTCCAATGTCTATTAAAATTTTGGAGGGGAGACCCTTGTTTGGATCTACTTTGACACAAATCTACAAGTGCACTATTACTTGAAGCTTTCTCTTCATTCAAAGTCTTTTTTTTTTCATTCTTCTATAATATCACCTACTTTCTTATAGTAATGCCATACTACATTAGATAATTAGATATTCCCTCAAGCTTGCGTTAGCAGTCGGAATGGATGACTACAAATCTTTGTAATTTACTTTTTAATAGGAAGGGTTATTTTATAGAGATTCAAAGAGTTTCCAAGAGTCCAAAATTCAAGTATTGATTATTTTCGAAATATGGAATGGTGTGAAGAGATTATAGAGAAGATAAGAGTGTGGTGCGTTACAGTGCAATATTCAAAAGCGTCTTTGAGGGAGTGGCGATTCCGAAAAAGTCTATAATATGAAGCTCTATATTACAAAGTGATGTACCAATTGAAGCAACACTATGATATAAAGTATGGAAGTGCAAGCAGAATCTGTTGATAATCAATATGCATTCAATATTTGGTAGATGATTTGTCTCTAAAGATTATCTTTATTCCAAATGTCTATTTGAGTATTCTGTGTTTTGTCCATCCTCTGAGTGTTATAATGTGTGGTAAATAATGGAGGAACATAAATGCATGTTTCCGAGTGTGTTATCACATTCATAAATCCATGTTCCTGCATGTACCCTACCTTTGGAGAATGTGCTACTATGTTTGAGAGAGATATTTCAGCCTATAAACATTTGGGGAACATGATGGGATGGGGTTGGTTCTGAGATGCACTTCCACTTGAATTGATGCCATTGGGGAGCACTAAAGAGTACCTGAAAAGTTATCATGATCATGACTATTTGGATGAATTCGTTAAGTAGACTATAACAACATTAAATCTCAAAGATATCTCTCTTGTAGATGCAACAAATATCCCAGAAGAATTATTGCACTAGGTGGAGAATGGAGTGCTACCATAGAAAATCTTTAAGAATTGAATATTTGAGTGGAGGAATGGCAAGTTAGCTAAAGCTTCATGGCAAGGGGAATTTCGTACAGCTGACTAGCAGAGCCAGTAGTAGGAAGAAGAGTTCCCTACCGATTTAGGCCAAAGTGGTGGCAACAAACCCCAACTAGAATCTACCTTAGCCTTGGTCCCTTTCACTCGACTTAGTATCTGAGAAGAGTTTAAAGAAACTTGGATTACCGAAATCCTCTTCTAGGGCTGAATTATACCCACCTTTTATGTTGCAAAATCCGGCTCAACACTTGTACTACTTATGTTGTAGGAACGCGAGCCACATTATGGTTGTTTCTGCATTGAATCAGGTATATAGTCACATCTGTAGCAAAATAATCACAATCTAGAGAAATGTAGATTCAAGGCAAAAAACAATTTGGTGCCATCATTGCAAGTAGAAACCCCTTCATGGAAGGGTAATTCCACAAGGTATAAGCCACTTGTCCAATCTGGACAATGTCTAGAATGTCAAGATGTAAGAATATCTGGACAACCATAGTATGCAAGTTCACAACAATTTCTGAATCAGCAATGATTATTCTGCAAAAATTTTCAAGAATTTGGTAGAGGCCATCGATTCAAGCAAGCAAGACTAAGAAATTTTAGAAATTGACAAATGTAGTGTCAATTCTTCGTGCAGTAGGAACACAAAAGATTTGAATGCAAAGAAGTCAAGGAGTATAATCGAAAGAAGCAAGAAGCTAAACTCAAAGCCACTATGGCTATTTTCATAACATCAACAGTTGTGTTTATAAGATCATGGCAGGAATACCCAAACCTAGAGCAACTAGATGATCCTCCACCAATAGAGCAGAAGGAGAGACTGAAGAGAATAGTTCGGTGGGCTCAAGAATACCCACCTTACTAGGTGGATCCTAAACGTGTTCTAGAGGTAATTCATAGTAAAAGCCGACATAGTAAATGAAATAAGAGAAATGCACACAATATACCAGCCTAGAAGACTAAAGGAGTTAGACAAGAAGGGAAAATTTTAGAACATTTAGTAGAGTCTACAATTTTGGAAATTCGAAAGTTACCTCCGAGTGATCAAGATCTTAGTACCAGATTGCAAAACCAGATGACTACGAGAGAACGAAACCAGAATGATAAGACTCTGGTAGCATCCGAGGAAGGTAACTCTTGTAACTTACTATAGAGTTCACACATTCAATTATGATTAGGTGCCTTGCTAGAGCTCGTTCGGACTTTCAAGGAGAAGTTATTAAAGCAATTGGAGAAGAAATATTCACTAGCCTCGAGTCTGGAACCGATAGTGAGTATAATCAATGATGTCCCAGATAAAGTAGTAGATTTTGTAGTCCCCACCATCACGGTACGTTACAAGAATAAAGTCATTTCCAAGGTTCTAATTAATTGATGGTAGATCGAGCATTAACATTCCTTCAATGACAATGTGTAAACATATCGGCTGGAACACCATTGCGCCAGCTTCATTTTTTATATGGATGGCTGACCAATCTCGAGTGTAGCCAGTGGGTATATTCAAAGATATTCCTATCAGGATTTCTCATGTGGTGTTTCCTATCACATTTGTGGTACGAGAGCTTAAAGGAAAGAATCTATATTAAAATTTACTACTTGGAAGACCCTAGTTGAGGAACACCAAGGTACAATAGAATTGGGATGCTAAGACCATTATATTCTGGGAAGGACATGCTAAGTTTTCGGTTCAACTAGAGGATGAACAACATTGCCTTCCGAAACATAAGATGATATTTGCAAAACCCCCACACATGCTAGACGAACTGGACAAGCATGAAGAACAAAAATTTCTCAAAGCTAAGAAAGACCTATTATCATTCGCAGTTGTTTATGTCAACCTAGTTGTCAGTTCAGTCTCTAGAAGTATGATCTCCTCTATCTACACAGAACTTTTGGAACTAGAGGACAAATACATTGCATATCTGATAATGAAAGACCCTATGGAACTCAGTAGAATATGTGTGGAAGAAGACTTACTTGATTTCATAAATTTAGGTACCCCCAAGAACCTAAGCCAATCCAAATTTGTGTTGAGCTTGTGGCGGAATTCTGAATGGCATTTATTGCACTATTAGAGTAGTAAAAAAATGTGTTCGCTTGGACCTATGCCAACATGAAAGGTCTCGATCCCAGATAATACCATCATTGAATCTTACTCAAACTAAACGCTACTCTAGTAATGCAGCAAAGCTAGAGAATGAACCCAAACTTTGTGTAGCAAGTTAAGCATGAGCTAGATCAATTAATCAAAGTCGGATATATTCTTCCCTTAGAAAATTCAAAATGGGTCTCACCAATACTCATTGTACCAAAGAACAACAAGTAGTTACAAATTTGCATGGACTATAGGAAGGTGAATGCAGCTACAATACCTGATCCCTTTCTAGTACCACTTCTGGATAGCATGTTAGATGAAGTGGCAGGCAGAGAGATGTATTCCTTCTTAGATGGTTTGAATGGTTAAAACCAATTATCAATGGTAAAGGAGGAAATACCTAAGATAGCATTCATTATGAATTGGGGGGTATTCACATGTACCATCATGTGGTTTGATCGACAGAATGTGCCAAGCACCTTTAAGGGTTGCATGCAATAGATCTTTGCTCCAAATCTTACATCATTTATAAGAATATTTATAGATGATTTCATAGTTTTTGAAAAGATGGCCACACATTTGGGCACTTACGAACATGTTTTGATTCATGTTGGAAGGTACATTGATGCCTTAACCCTAACAAATCAACATTTTCAGTAAAATGTGGAAAGTTATTTGGCCACATCGTTCCGAAAAGTGGCGTTGCCATGGACCTAGATAAATTCAAGGTCATATTGGGGACCCCAGGACCCCGAATCCCGAAAGAGGTTTTGTGGTTTCTTGCTCAAGTATGGTGGGGGTGACACTCGCGAGGACTCGTGCACATAGGAATATCTCTTAACAAATTAGCGCATGTACGCTCAGTGGAATTCAAGTGGATAGAAGAAGCCCAATTAGCGTTTGAACTAATACTCATTAATTCACCTGTCTTGAAAGCTCCTGACTAGATGGAGCCATTTCATGTCTTTGTAGATGTGTTAGATAAGGTCATTGGATGTGTGTTTATGCAGAAGGAAGGTCGTAACTAGTTTAGACCTGTTTATTATGCTAGTCAAAGATTAACCTCTATAGAGTAGAAGTACTCAACAAGTGAATGTGAATGCCTTGGATTAATTTACTCAATAACGAAATTTTGGAATTATTTACTGGGAAGGCCGTTCACTTTCCATGTGGATCAGAGTGCTCTTCTGTACTTCATAAAACAATAGAATTCGGTGGGCTGGTTAGTCAGGTGGGTCCTCTTGCTTCAGGAGTCTGAATATGATATTGTCCATTGCCCAAGAGCAAGCCACACCACTGCTGATTTTGTATCAAGAAGTGATCATGGAGAACCACTAGAGGGTGCAGATGATGCTCTTCCGAATTTTGATGTCTTTGTGGTGGCCGAAGTTGAAGATGCTCCGTAGACTTTTCCAATGTGGTACGAAGCAATGTTGAGGTTCCTGGAGAATGGAGTCACACCATCCCATTTGCAACCTATGATGAGGAAGAAACTTGGTCTTCAAAGTTGCCAATTTACTATCATTATGATCCAATTCTATTGCAAAGATCCGATGGATATCTAGTCACATTGTGTACTTCCATATGAGGTGAGGGCAATTATCTCTGAAGCTCATGCAAGTGATGCAGGTGGTCAATTCAATCATTTGATAACGGTATGAAAAATCTAGTAGTTAGGACTATGGTGTCGAATCAATGTATGTAGATGTTTAGGATGTGGTACGGAATTGAGATCCTTGTCAATGTACTCGAGAATCTCAAGACAGTCAACCATTTCCTGCTATAACCAATCCTGCTGCTAAAGCCATTTCAGAAATGCGCTTTAGATTTTATTGTTACAAGTAAACCACCCGTAGTGAGAACAAGAGCACTATATATCCTAACATGTATACATTATTGTATGAGATGGGTGGAAGCCTGAGGAGCGAAGCAAGTTATGGCATGTACAATAGATAAAAAGCTTTAGAATGAAATCTTTCCACAGTTCGGTCTACCTCTGGAATCAGTGTCCGAAAAGGGAACTCATTTTTTGAACCAATTGATTATGGAAATAGCTTTTGAGTACCACATAAAGTATAAATTTAGTTCAACCTATTATGTGTGAGCTAATGGATTAGCAAAAAGCACAAATAATGTCCTCCCGCACATGTTGTAGGGGATGTTACTTGAATCCATAAACCAGTGGGAAATTATTCTTCCCATAGTGCTTTGGGCATACCAGACATCCTATAATGTTTCAATTGGTTTGTGGTCTACAAGTGTTTACTACCAGAAGACTCATTTGAGTATCGGATGGATGAGTTACACCAATTGAATGAACATAGATATACAATATTTTTATTATTCTAGGAGGTGTAGAGCCGACTGAACAAATGGTGTGATCATAAGTTACAGATGAAAATTTTTAGACTCGGTGATTTAGTGCCTCCCCTCTACCCTCCTTGAATTTATCTATTGATTTGGGTGCAACACCATTGTCAAAGGAGAAGCATAGGAGAACCTTAGACTTCTCCTCAGATACGTCAGAAGAAACACCAGTGCAAATGGAGGATCTCTCTCATTTGCTCTCCAGAATCAATATCAAGTTCCCTACCTTCAAGGGACAAGCTTATGAGGATGCTGATGATCATGTGAGGAGATTCATCTCCTTATGCCGTGGACGAGGTCTGCAGAATAGAGAGGATGCAATGCTGGTACTCTTCCCATCCACATTGGAAGGCCTTGCGGATAAATGGTATAGTCAATATGCAGATGGCTATTTTGCTACATGGGAGGCTCTAAAGATGGCGTTCTCACATACATTTAGACCTAGTGATTCCTCAGAAAGAGCTCTAGATCAGCTAGAGAACCTAAAGTTAAGTTCAGGTTCCATTCAAAATTAAAGCGCAAAATGGAAAAATTAAAGTTGCGATGGACCGACCCATTTTGGATTCGGGAATTGTGCAAACTAGGCTACTTTCGATTGGCGAAATTGTTCCGAGAAGTGCTACCAAAAAATATTATTGTGTCTAACTTGCCACCCTATCAGTCGACGATCACAAGGAAAAAAAGAATAAAATAAAAGTATAATACATAACTTTCTGAAAAATGGAAAATACACATTCGTGAAAAATTGGTGGAATAACTACTATACATGCAAATCATACAAGAAATTAACAACGGTAGCGATGACATCATTTTGAATCTAATCCTATGATTCTTATTATGAGGGGTATGATGAGTGCAGAATTGTCGAAGTAAAGATACCATTTTGGGCAATCATGATGCAAACCCGATGCTCTCAACTCACAAACCTAGGCAATAAAAGGTAGAGGACAATAGCAAATCCGGCTTATTTGGTGAACTTATGAGAAGAGCGAGTAGAGCAAGGCTAACCTTCAACATTCAGTAGACACAACACTTCAGCTATGGTGGTTACCTTTTCTGATGTGCACCTTTTGAACATACGGAACAATCTCTCCTAAGAGAACAAGGAGTGGTGAATGTAGAGGGTTGCTACAATGCATGCTATTGGATTGGCGGAGAATTCTTCCCCATCCGCTAACCAAAGGCATAACCAAAGAGATAGCAAAATAGAAAATTGGGAATGACCTCAATATTCTCAAGATCAACCTCTGTGTTGAAAAGGAGAATACACACTAGCTATCACCAGTTTTGATTGTAGAGTGACTATATGTCACAAACAATGACGTTATAGCTAATATAGAGTCAATCGACGTAGCAAAGATTTGGAGATTGATGGAAAAACCTTGTTTCGGAGAGTAAAAAATCATCTAGCTTCTAGATGAGAACCTAGTTAAATTAGGGTTATTATTAATGGTTATGGTAATCAACATGTAGGCCAAGTATTATGGTATCTCACAACAACTTTATGCATTAATGAAGGAATCAGGCAAAGATTCTAAAATTAAAGAAGGAGGTGAGAAGACTGTTCAAGAGGATAGGGAGTCGAGTCAATGGAGTGCTAGAATTGCATCAGTATTCCACAGATGTCTGCCTCTGAAGATTATCTGTATTCCGAAAGTCTCTTTGAGTATTCTATGTTTTGTGCATGCTCAGATTGTTATAGTGTGTGCCAAACAGTCAAGGAACATAAATACATGTTTGTGAGTGCATTACTACATTCATAAATCCGTGTTCCCCTACCCTTCCTTTGGAGAATGTGCTGCTATGTTTGACACAGACATGTCTCCCTATAAACATTTGTCTTCATTCTGAAGTCTATAATGAATCATCTTGTTAAGGGTGTATGTCTACTATGCTCGCATACCAAATGTTGGAAGTAGAGTGTGCCTCAATAATAATAAATCATAGGTTTATAGGATCTTTTGACAGATAAACCTTAGCATACACACCTTAAGAATAAAAAAGAGATGAGTGAGAGATCGAGAGAGAATAGACGTGATTTTGAAAGTGTACGGTAAGCTAGGGTGCTCACCTACACTAAATTATATTTCAATGTCAAATAACCATGTGCGAATATGATACAAATGAACAATATCTGCATCTAGATAAAAATAGGAACTAGATACAAGAGATTGTGAGCTTAAGAGGTATGAAGAGTGTGTGTGTGACAATATGGAGAATATGAACAATTTAAAAATTTTTTATAGAAAACCCGAATTCTGATTAACCTAAATCACAAACTAGCACACAAAAAAGTGAGAATGGATATATACATGTTACTCACAATAACTCAAAGATGGTTGATGGTTTACTGATATGAATTCCTCCAGATGTCTCTACATGTAAAGCACACCTCCTCCAAGTGTGTAAGAACACCTCCTCTAAGAGAGGACCTCCTTGATCTCCTCCAATAATTCCAAGAGTAGCTAGAGAAGATGATCAGTAGTAATTATTAAAAAGAGACCAATCCCCTTGTTATATAGCTTCGAGTCCCAAGCAAAAAGCTAAGATGGCTCACGAAAAAGGTAGAAGAAAAATAGTAAACATTGTTTACAAAATAAGTTGATATTCCTTGTACCCTAAAAAAGTTTTCTCTTTGATATATTGCAAAACTCTAAAGATTGCACTTCCTTTTGGTAGATAGGAGAGTTTACTTGATGTCTACGGAAGATTATATCCAAATTCAAACCCATTTGTTACACATTCCTTAAATTGTAAGCCTATATTTTTCCATATACGTTGGTGAGAAATCATATACGCCATATTTGTATTGGCGTATCTATGTCAATAATTATCAATTCTTAGTGGTCTTTAGCTCTTTGCAAAACTTTTTTATTATATCACAGTCATGGTCATGAAATATACTATGCGATTTGTAACATATCATGAAATAATAGGTAATATAGATTTCCTATGTGTTGTTGTATACAATAAATGCATGTAAAGAGTTATTTTGAGCATATAAAGATGATTTATTCTTTCCATAATACTTTTATTCATTAATTTCAGAATATCACGTTTGCATAGAAAATAATTAGTTTATGACTAAAAATCCCACATGAAGTAATGTCGAGTTTTATAGCAAATGTATTACTGATCTATACTAGAAATCACGCTTAGTTATGCTTCATTTATTAAAACATAGCTTTTTGGAAACCTTATTTTTCTTAGAATGCTTACGTTTGGTGTTACTAAGTGGTATGAAGGAGTTTGTAAAACTACATTTAAGGATAAAGTTATAATTTTTTATGGCTTATGAAAAAAGGGACATTGTGATGTCCTATTTTGTTACAACATTAGCGCTAACTGGCACCAAAATCGCATTCAACTAAAAGACTTTAGTGGCTTCTCTTGTTATAACCTCTAGAGTGACATAGAGCTTCACAAATCTTGTCTTAGTTGATGTTAGATTTCCTAAAAGAGGATTGGCCATGAAAGGGCTCTTGCCCTTTTATAAAACGTGGATATAACCCTGTTGGATCCCTACCTTATTTTTTTCCTCTTTCCCGCCCTCAACCTTGGCTAGGAACGCTCTTTGGTTTGACAATGACCCATCCATCTTTCTCTCCACTCATTGTCAAGAGATCACTCGTCCTTGGCACTAACATTTCTAAGTACAATACTCTCGAATAGAGACTTGGATCAATGTAGTCCAAAATACCCACAAAATTGTATGTAGAGCATAGAAAGATATACAGGTATCAAGAAAGAATGTAGGGATGAGCTTTATATAGGGCTCACTAACAACGTCACAAGACATCCGTAATAGGGTCTTCTTAAGGTCAGCAACAAACAGAGACATGGAGAGGAAATCAAAAGATGAAAGCTTCAAATATTTTATTTAATGGGCTAGATGCTAACAAAGCATCGTACAAAATGTTTAGCATTTTTGAAGAAGAAGAAGAAGATAAAAGCATTCCTCCACAAAATGATCAACGATATGGATATTGAAGCATTAAAAGAAGAAGAATAATGACTTTTATCGCGACTCATATCACGGAGTGGATGGGGGATTGATAGCCTATTGACAGATAAGAAAAACAAGGAAGCGATCCGCACCCTCTACAGAGGTAAAATTGGATGTTTGGGAGCTCTTATTAATGAGATCTTCCAAGTATTTAAAGATGATCTTGTAGGTACAACATGCTAAACTATCTTCATTGATTTTCGTAAACCTTATGACAGATGTTAATGGAATCTTATTTTTTATGATCCCTCAAGGATTTGCCTTGGCTTGGACTTACATCAATGCTGAGCTCTCTCTTTGCATATTTTTCTCAACGGCTACATTTGGAAAGGGCTGAACACTTTCCCTAATAATGTCCTCCATTGCTATACATTACCTTAACTATTTGGTCAAAAACTTTAAGCACTTTGGAAAATCAAGTGGAAAACTCTTCTTGATGACATTGATGTTTTTCTTCGAAATGTGTTGCGGTGTCTGTCGCTCTTATGACATTTCCTAAATGTCTTTCACGTTGCTTCTATTCCTTAAGGAAAAGATTAACCACTGCAAAACTACCTTCGAGACTCTCTCGTAGACCTTACCATATTGTTTTAGGGACTAAGGCTACAAGGATCTCATGCTTGGTTAGATTTTTCCGTCTTTTTGGGCATTCCATTGGGCTTTGGGGTTTCTTTGAATTAGCATTGGAGATGGGCGCTAGCTAAAATTGGAGGAAAACTCTATTACTGGAAGGGAGTGGACCTTAATCTTGTCACTTAATTAATGGTTATTAATACATTCTTCACTTGCACAATAATCTATTTCTTCACTATTGGAGGTCGAAAAACACTGAGTTTTTGAAGATCGAAAGAGCCTATTGGAACAGCCTCGAGATAGAGGAGCCTAACAAGAGGAGGATTTGGAAGCCCAAACGGGCCATCTACTCAAGTCGTAAGGATCAAGGGGGGTCGATGAACATTCTTGATGTGGAGGACATGTCTGTTAAAACTGTAGCTGTTTGCTAAAACCCCAAAGATTGAGGTATTGATGTGGTGGATATGGAGAATGAACTTGTAATTAAATGGATGATGAAAGCTTGGATAATTTAGAAAGAATCTTCAGCCAATCTTATGTTAAAAAACAATACGAATTTGTTCTCCTTGTGTAAAAAACCTAAATGTAACAACCTATTGTCTTGCTTATTATCGTAGTGATCCCCAAGGGCTTGGAGATGGTCTACTTATAGTTGAAAGCCTAGAATATGATGACGACGCTTTTCTCCATTAGTAAATACTACATGTGGGATGCAAGCATCGCTTAGCATGAGTCCATATAGTTTCCCATAACCTTAATTAAGGAAGTTGAGAAAGAGAATTTCCAAAGGGTCAAGAACCTTTGGCCCAAAGTTTTATTTATTTCGAAATATCTTTGGCTCCAAGAGAGAGGAAATTCAATTTTGTTTCAGGACATCTCTAGCTTCCAAGTGGAAAACGGTAATCAATGGCTCTTAAGCCAAAGAATCAACACCGTCGTCATCTCAAAAACCCACTTGTTGCTCGGTAGGTCTTCCCCCTCCTCAAGGTTCTTAAGTGGAACAGTGGTGGCAAGTTAGAGGATGTCTGAAGACCCAAGAGAACTATTGATATTCATCATTATATAAAAAAAAGTGGTGCATTGATTGGTCGTAGTTTATCTTGGACGTCAAATTTAGTGATCTGTGGCACTCACTTATTGAGCACAAAAAAGAAGTCCTCAAGTGGTAAATTATACTGGTAGCATGTGGACTAACTTAGAGAATATTAGATGTATGGTACTCGTGCTTGGTGCAAAAGATGTTTTCAAAGCATAGAAAACCTTATCCGCATGTTCTTCTTTTATCTTAACAGTGCCCAAAGTTGGAAGAGTCTGAAAAGGTACCTCATGTTGGATCACCTAGTCAAATGCTTGGGAAAACCATTGGTCGCTTCAAGTCTTTCCAGAATGCCGTAGAAGTAAAGTTTTCTACGAGATTTGAAAGGAACAATATGCTGATAACTTTCGGTTGCACCCAAAGAGTGGTCCCTTAGAGAATCCCTAGATATCAAACGCATAAGAATTCAGAGGTTGTAGAGTATCCCTCGCCTTCCCCTCTTGTAGCACCACAAGGTGTTTATCCTAGATAACAACAACCTCAAGAGTGGGTGGGCCTCCATGAAGGGGATAGAAGATCCATCTATCTTTGCAACTTTCTCTGATCTTCTTTGTAGCTTTCTCTTTCTTCATTGAAAGCGATCAACGCTAAAAAGAAACAGGATACGTAAGTGACAAGAATTTCATTAAAGGCTCAAGGGAATCCTCTTTAATCGGGACTTTGGATATTCAGGACTTGGAAAGACCATAGTGAATGAGTCCTTGAAATCGCTGCACTTGTCGCTTGATGCGGAGTAAGCACAAGTGAACAAGCTTGTCCACTTTGGTCTTCGTATATATTCTCACAATGTATATATTCTTACATATTATGTGTTGAGTGACGGTTATAATTTATAATTAACTGCGGATTCTTACAGAGGACGACATTTAAACAATCTATAATCCGGAGAAAACACATTTACTGCTGACATCTAGCAAGTATAATTCAATATTAAGGTCGTGGAACAACCCTGCCGTTCAGTTTTGCAGGTTAATGTCGCTTTGTAGCTGTATATTACCATGTATATTACCATTTTAATTTAGTTTTTGATGAGTAATTAAAATTATTAGTTTTATTTTAAGTAAAAAAACTAAAAAAAGGTCAATACGGCCATCAAAAATCAATTATACATACATATATCTATCTCTATCTCTATCTCTCTCTATATATATATATATATGATATATATATATATATGATATATATATATATATATATATATATATATCATATATATATATATATATATATATATATATATATATATATATATATATATATATATATATATATATGATCTGTGTCTGTCTTTACAACTTGCACGAAAGTTCCAACAGCTTCTCAGAGTTCATGTGCTATATCGTTTTCTATTCGATTACCTACATAGATGTGGTGAGAACGGCCAAGAGTCAACTTTGAGGTCGGATGTGAAGAAAACAACTGCTGTATTTTGACGGACAGCCCTGCCCTTCAATTTTGCAGCCTAGAAAAGCTTCATACTATATATTATCAGTTTATTCTTTTTTTAACGGGTGATTCAAGTCATTAGCTTTATTTTACTTGAAAAACCTATATATTATCAGTTTGTTCTTTTTTTAACGGGTGATTAAAGTCATTAGCTTTATTTTACTTGAAAAAAAGACTAAAGATGGGTTATACGGCCATCAAAAATCAAGTCTGATTACAATTGTGGAGACGCCAGCTGATCAAACATTAGAGCGCCATACAGTTTTGGACTTCTCCTACATCACGGGAACAAAGAAAAGAAAATGTTATAGGTGTCAATTGTCGACTCACGACATTTTTTTTAAAGAAAGTTCAATAGAGCTGCTCTTTCAGACTTTAATTAATAGAAATTATAGTTGTGCAAGTGAATGCGCCTAGCACCCATGGGATCCCCCGTATCCCACAAAGCAAGGTCTCCTCATAGATTACTAGAGAGTTTTACAAAGAAGGTTGATAACCCTCTCGTCCCCCTCATGTGGGGCTCACAAAGCAAGGTCTGCTCATAGATTACTAGAGAGTTTTACAAAGAAGGTTGATAACCCTCTCGTCCCCCTCATGTGCTCACTTCCTATCAAGGAAGAACTCTCTAGGATGTCTAAAGGACGGGGGTTTCTCACAATTAGAAATTCTTTTGCTTAAAAAGAAAAGAGATGTTTTGATGGAACATTCTTTAAGAGGGCTTCCAAAGTTGACTGCAGACATCTCTTTCCATATTTTCCATTGAGTCTCCCCTCTAATAGCATTCTAAAATGCTGAGGAACATTCGATTGCTTCATCCAACAAAGTTGGTTGATAGTTGATTTTTCCCTGTAACAACATGATTCTCTCAAGGGCTTGCAAGATCGATATTAATCTAGGGCACAACTAGAAGAGGTGTCCCAATTCTTCCATGCCCTGAAGGCATCATTTGCACCACGCGGGGACCACACAAATTTTGTTAACTTTTACATTGGTCGAGATTCCCCGATGAAGTATTTGCCACATAAGCACATACTTTTTTATCTTGAGGAGGGGCTGCCAAAGGGACTGTAACTTAACTCCCTCCTCAAGCTTAACCAATCGAGACACCACTTCCTATTGAGCATGACATGAAATTCCACATCCTTCTTAAATCTCAGAATTTTCTCAAGGCTATTACCATTGTGCCATCTCAAACCCTCATCATGAGGAGAGTTTTGACCAATGAGGAGGTGATTCCTCGAGCATTCCCAAGCATTGAATCTGCTCTGCAAAAGATTCCATTCTTCATAGTGTACTCTTTTGGCTAGATCAATGTCCTTGAATTTAATCCACTCATAGGTTTCTTGGTTCTAAAGATGCTTCCATAAATAGAAGCCTTTCTTCCAAAGGTTCCAAGATTTTTGGAGGTTGCAAGAACTCCACAACTCTCATGCCCTTCATAGGGAACCAGATCAAATAATTCTGTTTAAAACTGGTTGCCCATTTCTAATATTCAATGATTCTGATAAACTAAACTGTTTAACCTTGTTCCAACTATTCAATAGAGAACAAACCAAGCATGAGCCTTTTGGAGTCACCAAAAATGGGAGGAACAATATGGTGAGAAAGTCGAGACCCTTCCACCCCGGGAGGCCCACAAGTTTAAGAGTACTTTTGTTTCTAAAAATAAGTTTGGCCCAAGACGCATCACTATTGCTCCACACTTTAATTAACCACTTTCCTGTTGGGACAAGCCCATGGCAAGTCTAAGTGGTGGCTTGAGTCATCAAAAGGAATAGAAATTTCAAGGAAATGTCAATCCTTTGTAGAGTTCACTTGTGAACTAAGTCTTGTAATTTTTGAGCTTCTATTTTATGTAAAAGTGAAAGTATCTAAAGTGATTGAGTCCACTTGATGATTAGGAAGGAGAAAGCCACGAATTAGTGATTGAGTGAGTAGGAGAATCAATCACTAAAAGATTGGAGAGTGATTTTAGGAGAGATTCAAATTCAAATATTGGCTCCAAGCATCACTATATATACATGGCTTTTAGCTCCGTTTTTGTACCTCCATGAGCAGGGCTTCATGCCATATTAGAGTGTGGTTTCAAGGCACACATATATACTAGTATGTCCATTGTACTTACAATCAATATACATTCATTCGTGATCATTTGTGTTCATATCTTCATTCCTATGTGAGTGGATTGTTGACTGCCATATCTCCCAGTCTTTTCAGTGCGTTTGCAGAGATGATTTCTCTAGGAATGATCCATCACTTTCAGAGACTTAATTTGGTAAGGTTGGCTCCTTAATTCTGCTATATACTCATACAATTTCATTGCAATTGGGTTTTTCAGTAGTGAGATATATTCATCAAAAGTGGACTATATCTCTGCATAATTCACTTCTCTTTAATACTCCATCAAAATAGTGATTTTCTGAGGGCTTGTTCTTAGTGTGTAGCTGGTCATTTGCCATCATTTAAATCATGTTAGATCCCCCATTCTGTATATTATATACCTACAAAGGTTCATTAGCATTGCCTCTTGGCATCTTGAGATATTAATATTTATTTGCGCATTGATGTGAGGATTGCTACATTCTGTGAAAGTGGGGATGATGTTATCACTTGCTAAACTCTTTTTTCTCATGTAGTCCATCATTTTTTATGAAATCACTCATGATTGTAAGCTTAATTAGTTAATTAGAGCTCCCCAAAAGGAACTAAGTCAATTTCTACTGTGGCCAAAGAATTGTTCAAAACAATAAACATTTGTATGAACCAATATAGAAAGTTTTTTACCCTTGGTTCAACTTCTACCTATCTGTTTTGATTTATCTTTTTGAGAGTGATCTTCCAAGGTACATGGGGTGTCTAATACATCCTTTGGCAAGCTAAAAGGGCCCACTATACATCCCTATAGTTTATTTGGTTGGTGTAGTGCAAAATTTTTGCAGCACCACTTCATCATCTCAAAGTTCAAATCCATCTCTTCATATTTGCCACTAACTTATTGGACATGCCTTCGATGTCTAGAATGCCCAAACCACCTTGATATTTTTGTCTAATGCAAGTAGTACATTTTAGTTCAGGGATACGCCTTATGTTAGGGTCACCCATCCAAAAGAAGTTCTTGCAAATTCTCAGGAGCTTGAAGATCTCTTGGTCCCCTTGGTCTTGAGTAGGAGACAAAGTAGAACATAAAAGTGAGGAGGAATGTGTTAATCACCATAGCAAGTCTAGCAAGATTAATTTTCATCACTTTATAGTATGATAGCTTGCTCGTGATCTTAGAGAGAGCCCACTTCCATTGTTGCCCTATCAAGACATCAAATACCATCTAAATACTTAAGGAATGAAAGATTTGACCACTAGGGATCAACTCACAACCATGGTCAATAAACAATTGAGGAGGGTTCCCAATAACTACCATGAAAGTAGTTTTAGAATGATTCAATTTGGATCCTGAAGCCTCATAAAAGTATTCAAAAAACTCCAAAAAGTGTCAATGCTTAATCGATCATTATGCACAAAGACATTAATATGATCTACAAAAGGATTCATGATCATTTGATCTTGATTGAGAGGGATATTGAGGCTTCGAATACAACCTAAGTGAGTTTGATGGTTAATAAGGCAACTAAGACCATCGACCATGATAGCAAAGAGAAGAGGGGCCAATGGGCACCCTTATCAAATAGAACATTTTAATCTAATCCTTTGAGAGAGTTGACCATTGATGTTTATCTGAGCACTTGCTTTTCCCAATAGAGTAGGCATCATCGTAATGAATTTTTGGCCATGGCCCAAGTCTTCCAATAACTTGAGAATGAAGTACCACTTGAATCTGTCATATGCTTTGTCAAACTCAATCTTAAGGAAGAGCACATCTTGCACTAATTCCTCAGCAAACACTAGCCCTTCTGAAACATCAATTATAGCCTTGAGAATGGACCTCCCCTTTGTTGGGAAAGATGGATGGACACTCCAAGAGATTGAGTAGGTACTACCAAATCCTGCCTTGTACCAGCCCTTTGATGCTTTAGATTTGATAAGTGGACCTCCTTAGCTTTCCAATGACACCATAAAATGGCCTATGTACTTTGGAAATGATGTATGTAAAGATTGAATCAAAACAGATAACTTTGAACCTCAAGATCTCAAGAAAACCTTCTATTTTATGTCTTGACACCTGCTGGATCTTTTGCTCAGCGTGACCAGCATAGTAGGAATTGGAAAAATTCCTTTTAGGGGTATCTAATTAGCTTAGCAACCTAACTATTCCAAGTGGAATGATATAAAAAGATCAACTATTCTCGGAGAAATCAATTTAGCAAGTAAACTCTTACCCCCGATTTTTTAGGACTATTGCATTCTTTGACCAGTGATCACCTCGCCGAGCTTTTCTCTGAAATGGCTGAATAGAATCTCTTACAATTTTGACAGCATGTAGATAACCGTTGATTGGTTCCAACAAGCTTTAGAGCTTTGAATTTGGTGGAGAAATGACTGAGATATGCACTACCCAACTTGACAGACTTTCAAGTAGTATGATAGAGAACTCACAAATAGACAATGAAGATATATGTATTAATGAACACTTTTATACAATACCATTGGCATGAATGTCATTGCCTAATGGTGTAGATAGGTGTGGGCTAGAGCGTAGGCCTCACACACACTCAAAAACAGTAATGAGAATCTCGGAAGTGATGAGTTATAACCGCGACTTTTTGAAGATCACTTTTATAATGATTAAGTGAAAATTTGAATTCAAATTCAAGCTTTTGGCTCCCTATGATCAAGATCCTATATCCTAGGAGATATACTATCAATCAAAGCTAACCTTTTTCCATGAATTCCTTTAGGTAGGTGTTTACAAAGATTCCAAGTCAAATGTGACTTTTACAAAGAGGTAAAATGGTAATTAACCACTAGCATATGTTCCTATGCTTGTCCATGTGTGTATGGACTTCAAGGTTTCCTCAAGCCAAATGTGTTGGCTTGTGAATTAAACCAACAGCTCCCCCTCAAGCCAAACATTTTGACTTGGTCTTTATCTTGAATCTTCATGTATATCCTGCAATGCAATCATTGCTTTGAACCTACAAAGTTTGGTTCCATCTGTTGACGTAGCATCACAACTCATACTTGTCAAACCAGGAAGCATCTCATGAGACCCAAATGTTTGCGTAGAAGCACTCAGCAGACGTAATGGCGCTTCGTCAACGTATGATTAACAACGTTATCACCAAGAAGATACAACATAAGCATCGCGAATGATGCACCTAATCGTATTCACAAGCATAATAACGATGTAATCATACATCAACGTGTCACAAGCGTTAGACAAGAAGAGAACAAGCATGCATACACGTCATGACGACGAGAGAGCAAGAGTCTATCTACAAACTAGCATAATCTCATTACTTCTCAAAAAGCTCTCCCAAAAGACGAGGTGGAGACCTCTTTATATACAAAATGGCAAAAAAACATGCTATGTGGGATTTCTCAACTGAAAGGAGAATGAATCCCACTTATTCTCTAGTGTGGCACTCACACACACCTATACAAGAGTGCTTTATTAACTGAATGAAAGGTAGAAAAAGGTACAAATGATGATGAAAAAAAGAGTGGATCCAAGAAATATATATTTTATCTTCAACACTCCCCCCCTCCTTGACTTTGTCATCCTCGACAAAGCTTTTGCAAGTATGGAGCTTTTGTGGAAGAGTGTGTAGGAGTTCCTTTTGATTTGCATGATCCGTACACCATTGCAGTGTTTTGCTTTGTTGCTTTTCTTCATCTTGCTTTTTGTTTGGAGCCGAGTGCTTTAACTTAATTCTTTTGCCTCATATAGATGGGAATGAATATGCTAGAATGCCTTTCTTTTTTCTTTTCTTTTCTTTTCTTTCTTTTTTTTTTTAAATCTTTTTTTTTTATGGATGGATGATGTATGAGCATGAAATGATAAAAATGTAGATGATAGATACGAATAGATGAACTTAATTCATCTCTTCTTAGTCCATATGCATGAGTGGGGACTAAGGGTGCATTGGCGAAAAACAAAAAAGTGTCTATGCAGGGTCTTGTAATGTGACCCTACCTTATGCATACTCTAAAAATGCATACAAAAAACAATGGTGCAAAGATGATGGATCTTGAGCAAAGTGCTCAAGGGTTTAGGTGATGATGAGGCTTCCTCCAAATCTCCAACTCCAAGAACCTTCTCTTTTCCATCACCCATTTGAAATGGATGATACCTTTGTCCACCATCCTGAAAAAAGAAAAATGAAAAGCAAATTTTTGAAATCTATGTACATGTGACCTCTTTGTGTCTGGGTTAAACTAAGTGTGTCTAATGCTTGGCCTTTGGATGAGGCCCTATTCATGTGCATACTTGGTGTGCATCTTAAACATATGTTGTGCATTGGGCAAGGTTGGGTCCGACATGCATGGATGCTGCACGAAGAGGTTTTAGGCCGCCAATATGTCTTCGCTTTGTTGGTCTTAGCCTTGAGGTTTCTCCTTGGATCTTTTTTGAGTGTTGACTTTATTGCTTTGGATCCCTTTGTCAAAAGTGGTCGTTCTTGATGATAAGGCAATGTGAAACTAGACCGTAGATTATGAAGTCTAGTGTGAGAGGGTTGATTTTGTATAAGAGCTTTCTTTGGTACCCATATCATAGTGTGATTTGGTTGGGCTCCAAGTAAGTTCTTGGCCACCCAAATTTGCTTTACATTACAAGGGAAATGTATGGGTCTTTTGGGCCTTCTATGTGAGTCTTTAGAAAAAACTCATCTTTACATGGGGAGTTCAACAAAGGTTGAGTTTCTTTACATATATCAGGCTCATGTAATGGATCATAAGGTTGTGTGGTTTGAGATCCATCTAGAGATTCAACGATGCATTTATCTGTATTACACATAGAATCTCTAGATATCACTTTATCTTCCGTAGAACTCAAACAAAATTCGTGAGAAGATTCCAAACTGAGAGGAAGGGGGGGCCCTTCCATATCCTCCAAGCACTTGGAGTCCTCCACTTCATCATTCGTCAAGGTTTCCTGTGACTTACTCAAAGAAAGGTTAGATGGAAAAGCATGAGTGGAAAGACTATTTTGTGGATTAAAAGTACAATCTTTGAATAGATGATTATGTCCACAATCCATACAATGAGGATAATCATCAGGATTTCCAAAAGACTCACTAGTGGGGATGGACATAATAGATGGACAAGGTGATTCAAACCCTTGATATTCAAAAAACCTTTGAGTGCCTATGACTAAGTCTTCATCTATACCTTCCATAACAAAAAATGTTTCTAAGAATTGCATATCATTCACCATAATCGGCAACACAACTTGACCCATGCAATCATAATTTTCATCGTTCATGGGGATAGATGAATGAGTGGTTAGTTGAATGTTGTCCAAAATAATAGTCACTAAATCAATATGAATTAGATTCCACTCACAATTTGGGTTAATGTAAGCACTCATATTTCTATGGTCATGACCAATGAATACATTTACAAAAGTGTTGCTATGTTCCCTAGTCGCAAGTATGGAACCCACCCCTTTAGAAATTCCACCAATTTCTCTACCCCTTGCAAATTTTTTCTATCTTTTTCACCTCTATCATGTGTGATTAATGCATGCATTTCATCTTTTTCTTCCTTCTTTTCTGCAACCTTTTCCCCCTTCCTTCTTTCTTTTGCCTTTTTCTTTCCCATGTTTTGTTGAAACAATTTTTGGTTTTTTGAAGTGTTTTTTGGTTTTTTTTTTGTGTGTGTTTTCGAATGTTTTTTGGAGTTTTAATTTTTTTCGTTTTTATGCAAACAATATCTGAAATAGGGGTTCAACCAAACAAAAATCAATGGAGCATTCATCCTATTTACATTTACCATAGAAACTTAAAGAGACCAAAAATTACATCATAAGGGAGAGGCCGAATCTTTGAGACAAATCTTAAGTTTAATATCATGAGGACAAAATCGGAGTATTAAAGACAAAAGTTCCAATGATGTTTTGCATTACCCAATGTTGACAATAAAAGAGAATCCATGTGATATTGGACCACCCAGAGTATCACATGCGAAGCTTCAAGGTTTACAAAGTTTCCCTTCAATTGCAAATTAGATTATTGACTTCGGTCCATAATCTAAATAGACATGGGTTTCATCGATCGTCCATTCCTCACATCCCGGTCATCATTACTTCATTTATTTTTTATGACATACCATATCCTCACATGAAATTAGAGAGAGAAAACACATGAACATTCACTTTCATATCAAGCAGGGAAAAGACAAAACACCGATGTACATGAGATGTCCTAGAAATTCGTAAGACATTCAAAGAGAGTGGTTCATTAGCCTCCATTGTGTCCTCCACACATCTCATTAATATTCCACTTGAATCTTGGTGATACAAACTTCCCGCAATGATGTGAAGGTTTTTAGTCTTCCAGAGGTCTTGGGTTTGGTTTGGTGTGATCCCATCTTTAGGTCCATGTGTAAGTATAGGGATCAATTTTTTCTGCCCATTGAGGACATACTTCCAGGTTAAAAAGGTACGTACCTGGCAGATCATCTGGTACTCCTATGGGTGGTTCTCCATGGGTCATTTTTGATAAGTGGTCTGCTCTTATGTGGGTATTTCCTCTCTTGACTACTACCTCAAAATCAAATTCCATTAGCAATAAAAACCATCGTACTAGTCGTCCTGTATTACAAGGCTTGTTGACTAAGTACAGTAGGGCTTGATGATCAATGAAGAATTTGAATTTGTTTGCCAACAGGTAATGTCTGAACTTTTTAACTGCGTACACCATCCCTAGGCCTTCTCTCTCCGTGGTAGTATAATTGCGTTCTGCTTGATTTAATTGTCTACTAGCATAGGCTATAGGGTGGTCTAGTTTTCCTGTATCAGCAGGTTGAGCTAAGATACAACCAATGGCATACTTGGAAGCATCCACATGAATGTGAAATGGCTTATTCCAGTTAGGGACTCGAAGGATTAGTGCTGAACTCAATCGATTCTTTAACTCGTTGAAGGCTTTTTCGCATTCCTCGGTCCAATTAAATAGAGTCAATAATGCATAAAGAGGTCTAGCAATTATGGCGTACATATGTATGAATCTTCGATAGTATCCACAATGTCCCATAAATGCTTGAACTTCCTTAGCCGTCTTAGGTCTTGGTAAATCCAGAATTACTTTAATTTTGTCTTCATCAGTTGAGATTCCGTTTTTAGAGACAATATGTCCTAATATTTTCCCTTGTCTAACCATGAAGACACATTTTTCAGGGTTAAGGCATACTCGATATTGTCGACATTTAGCAAAGATCCTTTCTAGCTCGGGGATATGTTCTGATCGTATAGCTGAATAAGTACAAAGATCATCCACGTAGACCTCCATACTTTTTCTTAGGAATTCTTTGAATACATGACACATCAATCTTTGGAAGGTGGCCGGGGCATTAGTTCAACCAAAAGGCATGACTCTAAAGCCGTATACTCCCCATTCAGTTGCGAACACTGTTTTATGTTGGTCCTTAGGAGCAATAGCTACCTGATTATACCCTGAAAAGCCATCCAGAAAGCTATAGACTTCCTTTCCTGCCACCCTTTCCAAGAGATGATCTGTGATTGGTAGAGGATAACTATCCCTTATTGTCGCGGCATTTACTTTCTTCAAATTGATGCACACTCTTAACTTTCCATTCTTTTTCGGTACAACCACCAAAGGTGACACCCATTCCGTGTGCTCAATTTCGTATATGAATCCAGCATCTAACAATTTGTCTATCTCTTCCTTTATTTTTGCTGAATACACATCATTGTAAGTATATGGTCTTTGTTTAGAAGGTTTGGCTTCGGATGTCATGGGGATTCTATGCACACATATAGAAGGGTCGACTCCTTTCAAGTCCTTATAGGCCCAAGCAAAGACATCCCGATATTCTCTTATGAGACAAATTAACTCTTGTTCTTCCTCTAATGAGACATCCTGTCCTATGAAGGTACATCGTTCTTCTCCTTCTTCTACAGTTACTACTATCTTCTTGGTTTGTTCCTTATTATCATATGCTATTCCAGGCTGTGCTTCTCTTTTTGGCATTTGAATAGCGATTTTTCTCTCCTCCACTTCATATTTTTTAAAGTGAGCTGGTACCTCAAATTGGTCTTGGGGTTTATTTTCTTCATCTTCTGATTCTCTTTCAAATTCCAATTCCCCCTTCTGTGTGAGTTCCTGGTGTTTTTCATTGGCTGTGATATTTATGTTGGTGGTACTCTTCCCTAGATCCATTGGTTTGGGCTCCATTTCAATGCTCTCGTAGTCCTCCTTCCAGTCTTTCTCGATCACTTCTCCTTCTTCCGCCTCCTGAAGGACTACCACATACAGGCTCACATCATAACCCTCGTCATCGATACATTCGTTCATGGTCACTACTTCTTCGTTTACACAGACATCGAGGGTCGCTAAAATTTCCATCCAACCGTGTGGTTCAAATTCTTCATCCGGAAATACTTGTGGCATGTAAGCTGGATCTTGTACAGACCTAGCTATTCCTTGTTTCTGTTGCCATCCTTTTCTTCTCTCCTCTTCCTTTTTTGCAGCTTGGCATATCCATAGATGAGTGTCCTCGTTCATCCAAGATTGATCACTAGAACCTACACTATGAATTGATTGATCGTCTTCCTCCTTATGAATTTGATTCCATTGTAGAGGTGGAACATCTTGATAAGTATACGTATGTAGGTTTATTCTAGTGGTGGTTCCTGCGTGTTGTAGGTATACCACATCTTTTCCCCAATCTTGTACGACCTTTAACTATCTCATGAAAGGCCTTCCTAGGATCATTTCATAATTGCTTGGCCTTTCGAAGTGACAAATTGCTAAAGTGTGTTCGAATTCCACTCCACATGTAGTGAAAACTACTCGTTCCAACAATCCTAAGGGTCTTTCTGTATGTCCGTCTGCCATTTGTATTTTCATGCGTGTTGGTCTTAACGCTGGTTTTCCCCATTTCTCCCAAATTTCTTTGGTAGCAATACCAACACCAGCTCCCGAATCTAAGATGGCTTTGGTAGTGTAACCCCTATAAGTAATTGGAAGGCAGGTATTTCCTTCATCTCCCTCACTAAAGTCTCCTACCTTATCCACTGGAATTCTCACTGTGTTTACTTCGTCTGCTATCTCTTTCTTTTCCTCCTTGACTTCCCATTGATTGAATAATTTCTCCTTCAAATGTGGTTTTACCTTCAACAGTTCTTCGAATGTTAGGGTACAAGGAAATTTTTACCTCTCTAAGGCGTTGTATGATCTCAAATGTTTGGACTGATGGGTTCGTTTCTCGTTTCCTCATTGAGGGAACACGATACAATTCTGAATTGTGTTCGTACTCCCCTGTGTAATTTGGCAGTTCATTTACATCTTCCTCTCCTTGGTTACTTGCATCCAATTGTAAAATTTCCTCTGAATGTAGTTCACGTATTGAACCCTCTATTTCATCTCCTGCTTCTAGTTCTTCAAAGGGTGGTTCAATTCCTTCCACTTTCTTCCATTTGTCCTCTTGAACTCGTGCCCATAGATCTTTAGTCCATTCTCCTTCTACTTCAGGAACTATGGATCCTTCCCTTCTCTCAATACCACATTCGTCATTCTGTGTTCTACTTACTTCAGGCTTTTCATGAGTGTTTACACACTCTTGGAATTCTCCTTCAGAAATTCGGGTATTGGGTAAAGGTGATGCAGGTTTTTCTAAGGTCTGTTGCGCAACTTCTATCAATTTCTTGCAGATCTCCAGTCTTTCTTTTTCTAAGTCGCCTCTTGGATATTCCCTCTCATGTTGTTCCATGGTAGGTCCTGCTCTTATTCGTGCCTTGTATGCCTGAATCCACATGGCTAATTCTTCAGGCATAGGGTCTGCTAACACTGATCCTACCTCCTCTTTTTTGTTCTGTTCATTTTTGTTTCCTTCTTCCCTCTTCAGTTCTTCTTTTGGTTTTTGTTCCTTTTCCTCCTTTTCCTTCTTTTGTAATAACTTCTTTTCTTTTATCCTATCTCTTCGGTGCTTCCATCTCCGGGACCTTTTACTTGTAATACTTTTCTCCGGCTCTTCTGAGTCTTCAACTCTTTGAGGGATGGGTGTGTCCACCTCCGTGTTATTTTGGTTGTTCTCCTCCGTTTTATTAGGGGTCTCTCTGGCTTTGGCTCTTGTTATTGCTTTCAATGGTACTGTGTACTCTTCATCACTCCCTGATGATTCAATTACTTCTATTACATTGATTTGCACGTTAGATGTAACCTTGTTGGGATTCTTGGGGCAGTCTCTGAAAAGGTGTTCCTTACCACACTCACTACAGTAGCCTTCCCAGACTCGTTGTGGTGGTGGTGGGTTTGGCAATGGACATTCTCTGATATAGTGATCACCTCCACATTTGTAACATGGTCCTCTGGGTACAGGCGGTCTGTTCATGGGTCGGGGTGGTATGGTTGCTCTAGGAGCTGTGTACATTAGTGACACATAGTCCTGCTCATATCTGTATGAACTATCAGATACGTCCATGCCATAGGCATATGGTTCATACAGTTGTCCATATTCCATCATTGAGCTTTCATAATTGGGGTATGCTCCTTGACTATGGTCGTAAGATGAGTCATATGGTTCATTACCAACCAAAGATGTGGCTGGGACTATGGCTCTCTCTAGGTTTTCTTTAGGTTGAGCAATCTTGACTAGGACAACGTTCTAAGGATGGGGCGGTTGTTGTCCTAGTACTGGTTGTGGTTGGGTGTATCCTTGATACACATATGGTCGTGGCGCTGGTGCCTGTGGCTGATAAGAGGGATACCTAAAAGCTTCACCTCCTTGATCTCTCTGAGGGTATCCATAAGGTCTCATGTATGGCTGTGCTGGTCTCGGTTGCCTATTGTAAGGGCAATTTTCTGTATTGTGATTTGTATATTTTTGTTCTACACTGCAATATTGTAGAGGTCCTGGGACAGGGGGTCTATTATAAGCATAAGCAGGTGGTGGGACTACTCCCCTAGTACACAAGTGAGAAGGATGATCTCCTTTGCACTGCATACATCTTCTGAGCATGGGTACTCTCATAGGGTTATTGGGGTAGTTCCTCTGTCCTTGAACGTTCAACTTCTTTGCTACCAGATCCGCTATTTCCTCTACATTGTTTTTAGGGATTGATGTGTTACTGGCCGAATCTTCACTTTTCAAGCTTCCTTGAGGTATTTTCAGGTCCTCTACTAGGTTGTCTTCTAGATCTATGCATTCCTTCATGCATTCTTGCAAAGTCTGAACTCTTTTTACATATACCAATGATCTCAAAGATCCGTTCAACAATCCTTCCAAAAATAATGACACCATTTTATTTTGGGTAGGTCTCTCTTCTACTGGGCATCTGTCCACATACTGTTTGAATCTTCTTGCAGCTAATCTCACTGATTCGGTAGGGACTTGCTTGAAGCTATGGATCAATGATGAAGAATTGTTTTTAATTCCTGACTTAGTGAATTCCTCAATCATTTCTTGGTATACTTGCTCCATGTTTTGAAAAGTATTAGGTTCCAATGGTTGAAACCATGCTAACGCTGTGTCTGACAAAGTAAGGCCAAATGACTCATATTGAATCAAAAAGTCTTCTACCTGTTCGGCTCTGATTACTTGTTTAAATTCCGCCATATGATTGTAAGGTTCACTAGAGCCATCATAGTGATTTCTCATGCATTTGGCCACTTGAATTGGCCTTAATCTTCTTCCTGCTTCGGGTGGTCTAGGCATTACTGGAAAAATTGGTCTTCCTATTGGTATGCCTGGTCCTCTTACTACCGGCGGTCTGACTGGAGCATGAATTCCATGTCTTAGGTCAATAGTTGGTTGAGGTCGGTAATTAGGGTTATTTGCAGGCATTGCGAACTGCACATGTGGTCTGACTGGAATTTGAGTTTGTTGTGTTTGTTGTGTTTGTCCCGACTGTTGGTATGAATCATTATGGGATGTTCCAAGTGGATTTCTTGAAGTAGTGGCTTGGTCCCTAGGGGGAAACACTGGGATATTCTGGTATTTCAACTCAGCTCTTTCCGCTTCTGTTAAGGGCCAATATCTTCTCTGATTCTTATCCAAATATGTGATGATGGTGGAGAAATCAGGATCTTGTAACTCATAGATGGTGACTGGATTAGGGGCAGCTTCCCATATTGAAGAATGTGCTCTAAGGAGATGCTCTATCCCATTGATCAAATATACATCCATTAAGGTGTCATCTTGGGGAATCAGGTCTCCTCTCCATATCCTAGCAACCGTAGATCTCCCTCTAGGTGTAGTTACTTGCTCTTCATTCCCTCCTCCATTTAAGTTTGAAGCATTATTTTCTTCACCTATTTCATTAATGTTTTCTGGGTGTTCTGTGATAACATATTGGATATCTCTTTTGTCCATGTAAAATCCTCCTACGTACTTGACTGTTGGTCTAGGCACTATGTAAGCATCTGACGCTTTCTTTAACCTGGCCATTGATCTGTTTAGACCATCCAAATAAATAGGGATCTCATTTTGGTTGGTGTTCACATACTCCAAGGAGGTTCTGTACTCTCCCTCAATGATCGACATCACGCCACTCATGGGTACTGTGTTCTGCATATCCTCTGAAGCCATGGGAATTTCTTCCTCTGACTCACTGGAGGTCTCTGAATAATGTGAACGGTTACTTGGCTCTGCTACACTACCTACAGAAGAGATCACACTTCTTCGGCTTCCTAGAGTTCTTCCGGATCTCAGGTTCATCCACTTCTAAACTCTGATCAATCTTTGCTAACCTTTTGCCTCTGGGATTCTTCACTAAAGGTCAAAATTCTAGGAAGAATGTTGGCTAAAAATTGACTGAAAATAACTTTTCAAGTCACGATACTTAACCTCCAAATTCCACGATCTCTGACTACAGACGATACTTGATAGCTGGCAAAACGATACACGATACTTGTTAGGTATCGCGATCGCTGAACCAAACGATACACGATCGCTGATGAATATCGCGATCTTTAATCAAAACGATCTTTAGCACAAACGATACTTGGCTCCAAATGATACACGATACTTGTGATCCGACGATACACGACACTGATCAAGTATCGCGATCTCTGAAGACCAGACGATACACGACACTGATCAAGTATCGCGATCTCTGAAGACCAGACGATACACGATACCTGAACAAAACGATACGCGATCTTTGGCAAGTATCGCGATATCCGTGAAACGATACACGATACTTAAGCCAAAGGATACACGATCTTTCACAAAACGATACCTCAAATAACGATCTTTCGCAGACGATCGCTGGCAAAACGATACACGATACTTGTTAGGTATCGCGATCGGTGAAGACCAAACGATACTCGATCTGGCTCAGGTATCGCGATCTCTGAAGACCAGACGATACACGATCGACGATCTTTGGCCAAAAACGATACACGATCTCTGAACCAAACGATACCGATCGCTGGTGAATATCGCGATCTTTGATCGAAACGATCTCTAAGCCAAACGATACCGATCTTTGACCAAAATGATACGCGATACTGATCAAGTATCGCGATCGGTATGAAACTATACACGATCAGAGGGAAATATCGCGATACTCAACCACAGGAGCAAAACGATACTTGCTAAGTATCGCGATACTCGACCGCGGGAGCAAAACGATACTTGACCCTTAGATAATTTTTGAGAGATGTTTTTTAGGTTTTGCTTCAATAAACTTGTTGTACTAGCTCTCCTACGCTCTCCTCTCTCTTTGTATCAATCAAAACACCCCTTTTTTACCCTGTTCGTACCAAACGATACCTGACGCAGATCGTTTGACACTGATATTGAATTTTTTGAGTGATCAAAAAGAACTAGCAACTGAGTGGCTCACCTTTGATGCTCTTTCTCACTCTTCTAGCACCCTCACTTGCTTAACGCAGCTCCACAAGCTCAGGCTCAACACACGATACTCAGCAGCTCGTCCCACGATACTTGTTCAAAAACACAAGTAACTTGCAAATGACTCTTTTTGGGTTTTTATACTTGGGATTTTCTATCTACTGAAAATGAAACAACAAGATAAAAAGTGAAAGCTACTCTAATCTACTCCCTCCACTCACTTCCCTAAACTAACAACTCACTACACACACTCCAAGAATGAGAAGTAGCAAGTGCGGCTGAAAATGACTTACCAAAGAAGAGAAAATTTCCACTCCTCCACTTACTTCAATGCAAAAAAGCTACTTACCATCACACGAATGCCTCGGTTTGATTCGTCACTCCCCGGCAACGGCGCCAAAAAGTGTGTTGACCTAAGTACCAACTTAGGGACTTGCGGAGAAAGAGACTATACCTCAATCCCCTCTCAAGTGCATATAGTGGGGATACACGCTTTTAATTATCAATCCAAAGAGTATACAAACCTAGCCGAGTGTATGAGGACATGCAATCATGTGATGATCAATGCAAATGGACTACTCAAAGAGTGTAAATAAGGCAAAGACTTATCCAAACAAGCTCCAACTGTTGGTCAAGGCGAAACGATACTTGGTGCAGCAGCCATCAGTATTTTGGACTTTTCTCTCAGCTCCGAGCTCCAAACATAGCGAATAGCATATGCGTTTCGAAGCTCTCAAGAAGACGCATCCAATGGCAGTGATTTCACTCAATTCCGATGCTCGTACTTCAAGTTATGAGCAAATTACTGAGTTGCGGGAATACTTTCCTACACTTCAGCACTTCCTACACTTCGCACACACCTTACCTACAGCAAATAAACACTTTCATGGATAGACAACACCCACAAGCACTCTTTCCAAACAATACACATGCATACAAGCTCACGAAGAAGAAGATACAGAGTGAAGAAGACACAAATTCGAATTTCTGTGCTCTCTCTTCTCACAATGGCAAAAAGTTCTTTACAAAGAGTCACATTTGACTTATATACTAGTGCCCTAAAAATGGTCCTTTCACACAAGAGACCGGCACTTTATTCACTAAGAGACTAATTTCCTACTGTTTTACATGGGTAAATCTCTAATCTTCTGCGGGTATGCATCTAGAGGACTCCTCTAGTGCCTTTACAACGGAAAATATATTACAAGAATGATTATGATACAACAATATGATGTCCAAATTGGAAAAATTTTGGGGCCCGTCTTTTTCTCTGCTTTGTGCTTTCTTTAGCTCTGCAACAGTTATCAACAAGAAGATACAACATAAGCATCGCGAATGATGCACCTAATCGTATTCACAAGCATAATAACGATGTAATCATACATCAACGTGTCATAAGCATTAGACAAGAAGAGAACAAGCACGCATACACATCATGACGACGAGAGAGCAATAGTCTATCTACAAACTAGCATAATCTCATTACTTCTCAAAAAGCTCTCCCAAAAGAAGAGGTGGAGACCTCTTTATATACAAAATGGCAAAAAAGCATGCTATGTGGGATTTCTCAACTGAAAGGAGAATGAATCCCACTTATTCTCTCGTGTGGCACTCACACACACCTATACAAGAGTGCTTTATTAACTGAATAAGGTAGAAAAAGGTACAAATGATGATAAAAAAAAGAGTGGATCCAAGAAATATATATTTTATCTTCAACACCATCCAAAGCTTTAGTCAACAAATCTGCACACTGCATGTTGGTTGATACATAGGTTAGTTGAATGTCTTTGCTTAATAACTTCTCTCTCACATAATGGTAATGGACCTCTGTATGTTTGGTCCTAGCATGATAGATAGGATTAGCTGCAAGATGAAGTGAGCTTGTATTGTCTCCAAAGATTATTGGTGACCTAGTATATAAACTCAATTCTGTAAACAATAGCTTGATCCATATGGCTTCTTGAGTGGCATTTGCCATTCCTCCATACTCTGCCTTTGTAGAGGATAAAGCAACTGTAGGTTGCTTCTTTGAAGACCATGATATTGGCTTTTCACCTTTTAATTAAATGTATCCAAAAGTGCTCCTCCTATCATCCTTGCATCCTGCCCAATCTACATCTGAATAGATCTTAATATCCAAGTCTGAAGTGTAAGGGAAATACAAACCATGATGTTGTCTACCCTTGAGATACTTTAATATCCTTTTGGCAGCCTCCAAGTGAGGTGCTCTTGGCTTGTGCATAAACTGGCTTAGCACACTAACTCCATATGCAATATCTATCCTTGTTAAGGTAGCATAGTTCAAGCTACCCACCATGCTTTGATAACCTGTAATGTCATTAATTTCATCACCTTCATGGGCACTTAGTTTAAGGTTTACCTCCATTGGAGTACTTGCAACTTTGGCATCCTGCAAATGAGATTTCTTCAGCATATCCTGTATGTAAGTATAGGCTAATTCAAGCCGAAGAAAATACTTTAGTAGACCAAGATCATTGATCTTCAACTCCTTCATCATCTGGCTCTTGATTTTTCTGATTCCATTAACATCATTACCTGTAAGTATGATGCCATCAACATAAACACATAGGTATATTACCTTTGAATTACTTCTCTTGATGAATAGAGGTGTCTGCCTTGCTCATGAAAAAAACCTTGGTCTTGTAGGTAAGTGGTCAATCGGTGATTCCATGCCCTAGGTGCCTACTTCAATCCATATAAAGCTTTATTCAATTTGCACACATATGATACCTTGTTAGGGTCTTCATAGCCAGGAGGTTGTGACATATATACCTCCTCTGAAATCCATCCATTCAAGGAAGCATTTTTGACATCCAATTGATACATGTTCCAATTTTTTGATGCAGCCACACTTACCAACACTCTGATGGTTGGCATCTTGGCCACAGGTGATAATGTCTCTTCATAGTCAATGCCTTAGGTTTGTGCAAAACCCTTGGCTAAGAATCTGGCTTTGTACCTGTTAATTGACCCATCAAAATTTCTTTAAAGTTTATAGATCCATTTGGATCCTATTACCTTCATGGACTCCTCCTTTGGTACTAGCTCCCATGTGTCACTTTCCTTGAGTGCTTCAATCTCCTCATCCATAGCTTCTTTCCATTTTGTCTTGGTTATGGTTTCTTCATATGATCTTGGTTCTTCAATTGACAAATCTTTGGCAAGATAAACAGAGTGTTTAGTAACAAGAGATGTATCATACCCATATCTAATAGTTTTTTTGCTCTCTCTTTGTGATCTTCTGATTGATTGAGTTGAAGATTCAGGTATTGAGTCTTCATTCTGAGTAGGTTCCTCTTTAGCAAGACTTGGAGACTCCTCGTCTAAGTCATAGGGTAGTTTAAACTTCTTGCATTCATTATCATACCAAGAATCATTTTCATCAAAGAAAACATCTCTAATAACCATGAATCCCTTATTGGAAGGGTTATAAAACCTATATCCTTTCTGATTTAGATCGTTTCCAATAAAGATGCACTTCTCAGCCTCGAGATAGAGGAGCCTTGATGAAGGTTTCCCCCCTCCACGACCTCTTAGAAGGCAAGATAGATCCCATCCCCAAGGAGTCTGTAGTACCTGATAAAAAAATAGGGGAGAGATCATCATCACTAGGAAAATTGTTCCTAGCCGAACCACACAATGCATTAAAGAGCTCACCATTAGTGAAAGGGGATAAAAGCATGCTCTACATCTCATCAGTCATGAATCACTACACATGCTGCAAGACACAACTCTTGCTCTCTTATCAGATCTCAAAAGGAATCTCCTCAAATAATACACCATGGTAAAACTATGGAAATCTCATGCACCTCCCTAGGCTCAATAACACAAGACCCATGAGTATGATGGAGTAGTTTGATCCCACCCCATGACTGGCAAGAGCAAACTATTGAGAAGAATTCTCCTAAGATAACCGACCTGATTCCAATGTGCGGCCTATCTATGACAAAGAAATATCGAACACCTATCTTCAACCTCCCTTAGCTCCTACTATGCTTATGAACGTTGCGAGGTTGTCCACTCACAGTTCAAGTGGGACTTCAAGAGCCGCTCAAGGGAGGTAGTACCTCTCTATAGGCAACACTTGCTCTTGTAGAGCTGAGCTAGCTACTTGTTACTTACTTCATGTAAAACTTCATTGATCATCTATAAGCTAGTTGCTAACAACTGAGCATTGGCATCCCTTAGCCAAAGACAAATGGGAATAAATCACCTCAATTTTTTTAGTAATGCATCCGTCAAGCTGCACTTGTTCAAGAATTCACACCATCATGGTGCCACTAGTATCCCTGCCACCAAATGCAATAACCATAGGAGCATGGCTAGAAAACCAAGAATGCACCATTATGCTGGTACTACCACCATGATCCGCCAGTACATCACTGACATATATGGAATCAATCTGAGATAGATTCATCTCTCTAATCCTCCTGTGAGAGTGAGAAAAATAGTGGTTGTCTCTCTTCATGATAAAACCCTCAATTTGCCATACATCATGCAATCTCAAGGTCTAGCAAAGTCTTTCCCAATCTGGATGCTCATAACCATGCATGGTAGTCTAGTTACCCCCTATGGATCTTTAGGTGCCATGTTGAAGTCATCCAGAACACACTAAGCATCCCTCATCTAGGACCATAAAGTGGCACAAGCACTCTCATGGTTAGGGTCATACGAGGTCAAGAACCCATACCACCTATCCCCCCCAGTAAAATCATGTAGATGGACTTGCTAGAGAAAATTAATCATATATCCACAATCGTGGATTGTACGGACTAACTAATAAATATATAGAAACCAGCTTGAGAACCATTGAGTCCATACCCTATTGCCCAAAAAGCCTCCCCATTTCCCTATAAGAGATATTTTCATTTCTACATACTCGTCAAAGAAAGATGGTGCTTCTCAAGCATCAGAATATCAATGAGCCTTGTATTATAAGAACTATGTCCTACCCAATCCTTGAACATTCCATGAGAGAACCCTCATGGGAACGAGGCAAACCATGATGTTGGAGTAGGAACGAATCTAGCCATCTTCGAGACTAGTTTTGGATAGGGAGTAATTTGAGTCCAAACATCCTTGATATGCAGCTAACTACTCCTACAGGACCCTGGAAAAACTAAGCCACGTAGAATCACTATCCAACCATGCCTTCTCTAGGCCAAGCTCATCCTCATGTATATACATGTACCTAGGAGCATTCTAAGTATTTGCTATAACATACAAAATAAGATGACTCTCCCTGGTGCCTAGAATAAAAAAACACTGAGCTATATCCCAAGCTTTGATGAATAGGCCGGTGCGTTCAAGATCCTCAAGATGATGAGAAACGCAATGACTTGTGTCAAAATGAAATGCAATGCCTCTCCAAGAGACAAATCTCATTGTGTATGCTTGTACGAGGGAACATGAAAATAGCTGACTCCAAGGCTTTCTAGCTTCTAAAAGTAAAGCCCTAGGCTTTTGCAATGGTAAAAAGATCCATGAAAAATCTTTTTAAATAATACAATAAGTGAGCATAAGTATAAGAACTCTCCAACGGATATTCTTTGGACGTAATCGAACTGATACTTTTGATGTAAATAAAATCCACCTCAAGCATAGTGTAATCTTGATGTTCCAACAGCTTCCCCTCAAGCTAAACTATCCTTGAGTCTTCATTCTCTAATAAGTTGAATACCTACCATAGATTTGAATCTACAAAGCTTTATTCCATCAAGTGCCTTTATCATCATATCTGGTACTTGCTTTTTAGTTGGAGCAAAAGAAATGTCAATCTCATTTGCCATGAGCTTCTCTCTAATGACGTGGTAATGAACCTCTATGTGTTTGGTTCTTCCATGGAAAATAGGGTTTGTTGCTAGATGTAGAGAACTTACATTATCTCCAAATATGTGAGTTTTGGAACTCACAAGTCTCAAATTTGTATACAATGCTTTTAACCATATTGCCTCTTGATTTTCTATGGTCAAGCCTCTGTAGTCATCTTCACTCGAGGATAAAGAAACTGTTGGTTGCTTCTTGGGACTCCATGACACTAGCTTTGAACTTGCAAATGCTAAGTAACTTGAGGTACTTCTTCTATCATCCTTAGCTCCTGCCCAATCTACATCCGATTAGATTCTGATATCCAAATCTGAAGAGTAAGGAATGAATATACCTTGATTGATTGTACCTTTGAGATACTTAAGGAATCTCTTAGCTATATCCATGTGTGGTCTTCTTGGAGAGTGCATGAATCGACTAAGCACTCCTATGCTATATGAGATGTCTGCCCTTGTATGAGTAGCATATATCAAGCTACCTACCAAGCTTTGGTACTCTTTAATCTCTTCCATATTCTCACCCTCATAAACACTAAGTTTATGATTCATCTCCAAAGGTGTGCCTATAGGTTTAGTGTTGTCCATTTTCAACTTAAGAACTAGATCCTAAATGTATCTCCTTTGAGTCAAATACATTCCTTCATCTGTGTATATCACCTGCATACCTAGGAAATATAGCTCACCTAAGTAACTCATTTTCAACTCCTCTTGCATGTGTCTATTGATCCTTTGAATGCCATTGAAATCATCACTTGTCACAATAATATAATCTACATATACACATAGATAGATAACCTCATTGTGATCTTTTTTTATGAATAGAGAAGGATCTGATCTGCTAGGTCTAAACCCTTGACCTTAAAGGTATGTAACTGACCTGTGATTCCAAGCTCTAGGAGCCTATTTCAATCCATACAATTCTTTGTTAAGCCTGCAAACATAAGATGCATGATTAGGGTTTTTAATCCTAGTGGTAGTGACATGGACACCTCTTCACTTATCCAACCATTTAGAAATGCATTTTTTACATCAAGTTGAAGGAGTCTCCAATTCCTTGCACCAGCTACACTCATCAATGTTCTGATTGTAGTCATCTTTGCAACTCGTGAGACTGTTTCCTCATAGTCTATACCATGCGTTTGTGAGCATTCTTTGGCAACTAATCTTACTTTGTACTTTCAAACTGATCCATCTGAGTTTCTTTTAACTTTATATACCCATTTGCAACCAATTACCTTTTGATTGGATGACATTGGAACCAAATCCCAAGTTTTTATCTCCTTCAATGCATCTATTTATTCTTCCATGACCTTTTCCCAATTAAGGTTTCACTTCGTCTCTTCATAGGTTGAGGGTTCCTCTAAAATTGAGTCTTTTTCCACGTAGACTGAATGCTTTGTAACAAATGTGGAATCATATCTATACCTTTGTACTAGTTTCTTCTCTCTTGTTGATCTTCTAGGAGCTTGCTTAGAGCATTCTCCACACTCCTACATCTTTGCTTTGCCTCTTCACTTTGATAGTCTGTAATCCTTTTCCCTTTAATCTTCGCCATCATATGTATCACTTCTTGGATCTTGGACGTGTGCATCATTCTTGACTCCTAATTGATGAGAATGAGAATCAAGATCATATGGTAGAGTTACCTTTTGTTTGTCTTCATTATATCACGACCTCTCTTCTTCAAACACAACATCTCTACTTGTAGTGAATTGCTTGGTTGAAGGACCATCGAGCCTGTAACCCATCTCAGTTGAGTCATACCCAATAAACACTACCTCTTTCCCCTTTCATCTAGCTTACCTCTTATTTGTGATGGTACATGACCATAAGCTAACTTGAAATGTCCAAGACTAGGTTTTCTTCCATGCCATGATTCATAAGGAGTCATACCTTGAAGTGATTTGGATGGTAGTCCATTGACCAGGTACACAACAGTTGAAATAGCATCTACCCATAGATGATGTGGCAACCTCTTCTCTTCAAGCATTGTTCTGGCTGATCCAACCAATGTCTTATTTCCCCTCTCTGCAATTCCATTTAGTTGAGGAGCATACTTGGTAGTCACTTCCCTTTTGATACCTTTATCCTGCAAGAAATCATCAAACTCTTTGGAGAAGTATTTCCCCCCCCCCCATCACATCTGAGCTTCTTGAGTGCTCTACCTGTATGATTCTCCACATGTGTTAAGATACATTTTGAAGCAATCAAACACTTCATTCTTACTCTTGATAAAGTATAGAATAGTCTATCTACTATGATCATCAATAAATGAGACATAAAACCTTTATCTTACCAATCAAGGTTCTTGACTTGGTCACCATACATATGTATGTACTAACTCCAATGTGTCGTTGTGGATGTAGCCTTTATGGTTGAATGGTTGTCATTGTGCCTTCGAAATCGAACATGTATCATACATGTTGATCATGTGTAGTTTTCATATGTTTGGGAGTCCAAGAACACTTTGATTCCTGCATATATTCTTCAAGGTTCTTTCATTCACATGAGCAAGTCACTTATGCCACACTTCAAGCTCACTTAGGGTTTGAGACCCAAAAGTGAATAGAGCCATCTTCCTGGTTTCTCCTACTTCAAAAGTATAGAGCCTACCGTGCTTCTCACCTGTGGCTATCTTCTTGAAACCTTGACATGGATCTTCCACAAAAGGTCCATGTTGGCTGAACCTAACTTGCAAGCTTTTTCAACTATTTGGCCTACACTTATTAGGTTTTTAGTGATAGTGGGTACATAGAGAACCTTACTCATAATGTTTATCCTACCATTCGAAGCTTTGACATTGCCAATATTCTCCACATTGTGCTCAGTATCATCCCTTGTTTGAAGTTCATGTCTATGCTTTGGACTTTCCAAATAAGATAGAAGAGCAATCTTGCTTACA
Organism: Ceratopteris richardii; assembly: GCA_020310875.1. Lineage (NCBI taxonomy): Eukaryota > Viridiplantae > Streptophyta > Polypodiopsida > Polypodiales > Pteridaceae > Ceratopteris > Ceratopteris richardii. Next base: position 137,758,926 of record CM035416.1, read on the forward strand.
ACATGATTTTAACATTCTGAATCTATGTACAACAAATGATCATCTTCTTTACCTTATTTTGTTGGAATTTGGGGCCCCAGGATCGTTCCAATACTAAAACCTTTTGAGCATACACACTTAATTTATTAAGATGATTAGTGAGAGAGAAAGAAAAAGATCTTGAGACAAAGATGGAGAACGTAAGCCAAAGCTTACTAAAAAATAGATGTCCAAATTACAAAATGGGAGTACCACTCAACCATATAAAGTGGTGCACTCACTAATGGAAGAATATCCAAGAAGATGATGATACAAAATTTAGATTATGTTGAAATAATCTAAGTGTGTGAAGTGAATGAGCAATGAAGTTAACCTTATTCTCACAAAATAGTGTAACAAAATCATAAATCAATCAACCCTAATTTTGAGATTAGGGTAGAGAAACCCTAAAAGCAAAATATAAGGTTAACTCACAAAAGATAGTTACCAGCACCTTGTAGAAGACTTCTTGCTCCAAGAAAGTAGCCTTTCCTTCACCAAATCTGCACCTCCAAAGCTTCAGAATCTTCAAACTCTAGCTTGAGATCTTTGAGTGATATTTTATAGTGTGCCCACCATGCTCCTTTTATAGGTTAAGCTTCCCATAATAAAGCAATACCGTATGTTCTTCAAGAATAAAGCAAAACATGCGATCTCTCCATAAAGCAAGGAATACGTAGCGATCCAATAGCAATCCAAAACACAAAACTCCATCGTTGTTTTATTTTTGTTTTATTCATGAAAAGCAATGATTACGTTTAGAATCCTATTTTGCTAAAATACGAGTGGCTCTTATTCATTTGATTTTCATGATTCCATCACTATAGTTGCTTTATGCTTGATCCAAATAATATGATCTTGATCAAAGAAACTTAGCTTTTCCTTGTTTCGAGCAAAATTAGGTTTTGACTTTTCTTCCAAATCTGACCTCTGATGGAAAAATGAAGCATACCACTAGATAGCTCTTGCCAAGCTCTATCTATCTAGCCTAAAAAACGTTTACCCAAACTGTACAAAAATGCTAAGTCCAAAAATGATTTGTTGGAAACCTACCAAATGTACATTGACTTCCAACAATTTCTCTTTCAATGTCATATTGGTACGAGCTTCAGAAATCTACAAATCTTCTCATGACTAACTCTAGTCAATGCTTTGGTACATATATCTGCAACAGAAGGAACATAGACTAGCTCAATATGCTTCTTAGCTATCTTCTCTCGAATATAGTGGTAGTGTATCGCTATATGCTTTTTCCTTGCATGATGCACTGTATTCTTAGCTATAGCTATAGCACTCTTGCTATCTCAAAATATCTGAATGGGTTCATGTACTCTCACATCAAGGTAACTCAAAATCTTCTACAACCATAATAACTCTAGAGTAGTTGTAAATGTTGCATGATATTGAGCTTCACATGATGAAGTGGCAATAGTGGGTTGTCTCTTCGAAAGCCATGAGATGAGACAATCCCCAAGATAAAAACAAAATCCATTAGTACTTCTTCTTGTGTCTCTATCACTTCCCAATGAGAATCTGAAAATCATTTTAGTAACAAATGTGTAGATTTTGAAAATACCATAGCATAGTTTGAAGTTCGCTTCAAATATCGAAAGATCCGCTTCACTGCTTTCCAATGTAACATTGTCAGGTTCTGCATGAACCTTGATACTTGAGAAACTCCAAACTCTATATCACGATCTGTATTACAAAGATATACCATCTGTAAAGATATGTTCTGATCCATAGATGTTTGCATAGGTTTAGAATCACTCATCTGAAACCTTTCCAAAATTTTCTCAATGTATTTCTATTGTGTCATATAGATACACTCATCTCAAAATAGAAACTGAATCCCAAGATAATAATGCAAACTGCTTGAATCATTCACATCAAATGTTTGCTTCAATTGTTCTTTGAACATTTGCAAAAGCTGTGACTATAATATCATCCACATAAATGATTGCTATAATCATCATACCTGGTTTAGCTTTGACATAAAGAGTTGGAGCTGCATCTGAGTTATGGAAATCAATGGACAAAAGATATGTATGTATCTTTTCATACCATGCTCTAGGTGTCTATTTTATACCATACAAAGCTTTTATAAGCTTACATACCAAATGTTCTTTACGTGTCTCTTCAAAACACTGCTGAATATACACATCCTCGTGTAAATCACCATTAAGAAAACCGCCTCTTAATGTCAAGTTGATATATATGCCAACCAAAATGTGCTGCTAAAGCAAGTATTGACCTAATAATAGTGATTCTAGATGTAGGAGTGAATGTCTCATCATAATCAATACCTTTTTGTTGTGCATATCCTTTGACAACCAATCTTGGTTTTTACCTGTCAATAGTACCATCTGCTTTCCTTTTGATTTTGAAGATTCATTTTACACCTATAGCCTTTTTTCCCTCTGGTAACTCACATAGCTGCCAAGTTTGATTCTTATGAATAGAATCAATCTCTTCTTGCATAGCTTTTCTCCAAACAAGAATGTTAAGTGCATCTTTAACACATGTAGGTTCATCTTCAACTATCGTAAAAGCCAAAATATCATGAGTCCCAAAGTCTTCAGCAAAACTTACATGATCTTTTTGTTGTTGCTGTCTAGTCTGACTTCTTGTTCTTATATGATCTTGTTGTTGTTGTCTAGTCTCATTCCTTGTTCTTCCAGTAAAAGTCTTTATACCACTATCTTTCCAAGTCTGATATAACCAAGTAGGTGTATCTTTAAATAGTGGTGAAACTCTTTCTGACCCTTCAGCTTCCACATGTTTTCGAATTTGTCCTGCCGAGGTATTAGGGCTTTTTGGAACTTTAACTTCTTCCATTTTTGGAACCAAAGACTCTTCTGGAACTGGCTCTGTAGAAGGTTGTGTAATTCCTCGTTCTTCAACTTTTTCTTGAATCCTAGGAATTTTAACTCCCTCCTAATATGGCTGAACATGTACATCTAGAATCTTTCTAAAAAATCCATAATCATTTTCGCTAATGAACCCTTAGCCATCATGCTCCACATCACCCCAATAGGTATTCTATTCTTTTTTTCTGCAACACCATTATGTTGAGGAGTTTAGTAAGGTGTCCAGTAATATTTCTCATCAAGAAATGTCTGGAACTCTTTTGACAAGTTTTCTCCACCTCTATCACTTCTAAGAATCTGGATAGTTTCCTCACTTTCATTTTCAATCATAGCTACAAACTTCTTGAACATAGAAAAACTTCTAACTTCAACTTAAGACCATAGATCCATAAGTATCTCGTAAAATCATCAAGAAATAGAACAAAATACCTGAAATTATGAATAGATTCTGCCCTCATAGATCCATTTACATCTGAATGAATAATCTGCAATTTCCTAGTAGCTCTAATATGACCATGTTTCTTGAAAGGTAGTTTATGCATCTTACCTTCAAGACAGCCTTCACATATATCTAAATCATCTGGTATCTTGAATGAGGTTAAACTCTCAACCATACCTATGTCTTTGATACTTTTGAGAGCTCCAAAACTAATATGTCCAAATCTCTCATGCTATAGCTTCATATCTTCCACCCGTGATGAAGATTTGACCGCATATGCCTGAGTGATCTTTGAAAAAACAAAGATCCCTACTCTATGCTCATCTTGTAAAATACACTTGTCCTCTTTGTGCGATAAGATCTTACGAAGATCTCTCTCAAGTACAACTTTAAAACGATCACTCAAAAATGCAGATATAGATAGTAGATTCTTCTTCATTTTGGGTACATATAGAACATCTAAAATCTAAAAATTACCACCTTCTCTTGACTTTAGGGTTACTATACCTATTCCCACAACATCCAAATCATTGCCATATGCAATAATAACTCTTCTACCTGAAGAATAGGAAACAGAAGAAAACACATCTATGCAACCTCTCATAGCGGCTTTGTAGCACATGGGTCAAATATCCAAGGGCTTGCTAAAAAAACTTGTAAAGCTGCCTGATCAAAAGCTACTTCCTCAATGGTGATACAGGCATAAGAATCACCTTGAGATTTCACTTTTTTATCATCTTCTGCAACAGTACCTGATGCCTTTTTCTTTTCTGCTGCAATCCTTTTATAACATGCTTCTTTTAAATGTTTAGGTTTCTTGTAGTAAAAAAATATTACTTCCTTCTTCTTAGAAGACTTCTCTTTAGATGTAGTAGAAACAGAATCTGAAGTAGAAGGTGAGAGGCACCTAATTTTCTTCTCGGATTGCTTTTCCTTCTTATCCGTCTTCTTCTTCTTCTTTTTACCCTTTGATGAAGATTAAAGTGCTTCTTCATTCTCTTCCATTCCCTTCATTTGATCTTCATCTTGAAGTAACAAGAACTCTAGATCTTCAAATGTAACCTCTCTATCTCTTGTGGTAAGGGTAAGAGTGGTTATAAAAGATCGATATGAAATAGGAAGTGAATTAATCTGTCTACTTACCATTTCTTCATCTGATATCTCAACTCCTATATTTAGAAGTTGATCTCTCAAGTCAACAAGTCTCGTAATGTGGGTTTGAGTTGACTCACTTGCCTTCATCCTTGTATTTGCTAGTTGTCTCCTCAAGTGAGCTTTCCGAGCAGGGTTTTTGCACTGAAAAAGATTCTCAAGCTTCAACCAAGCTTGTCTAGAACTTTTGCAAGACCTGCTCCGTGGTAGAATATGCTTTTTAACACTCCTTGCTACGAATGAAAGTGCTAAAGCATCTCTAGCATCCCACCTTGCCTGATCTTCAGTAGGAGGAACTGTAGGAAAAGACGTACCTGTGACTCTAGATGTAGAAGTGGTTACCTCTTCTTCAGTTGGTTCTGTAATAGTAATTCCACTACCTATTGAAGCAGCTGTAGCCCCTTCTTCACCTTCTCGTCTGGGTCTTGTTAAGGATCCATTGATGATACTCCATAAATCCTTTGTCACTAAAATAGTCATCATCATGAAACTCCATGTGGGATAATTAGAAGATCCATCCAACTTGTTTTCAATCTCAATTCTAATCTCACTCATCTTAACTAAGTGTGTATGTCAATTATGCTTTGATACCAAGTGTTGGAATTTGGGCCCTTGGATCATTCCAATACTAAAACCTTTTGAGCATACACACTTAATTAATTAAGATGATAAGTTAGAGATAGAAAGAAAAAGATCTTGAGACAAAGATAGAGAACATAAGCCACAACTTACCCACTAAAAAATAGATGTACAAATTCCAACATGGGAGTACTACTCAACCATATAAAGTGGTGCACTCATTAATGGAAGAATATCCAAGAAGATGATGATACAAATTTAGATTATGTTGAAATAATCTAAGTGTGTAAAGTGAATAAGCAACGAAGTTAACCTCTCACAAAATAGTGTAACAAAATTGTAAAATCAACCAACCCTTATTATGAGATTAGGGTAGGCAAACCCTAAAAACAAAATATAAGGTTAACTCACAAAAGATAATTAGCACCACCTTGCAGAAGACTTCTTGCTCCAAGAGAGTAGCCTCTCCATCACCAAATCTTCTCCTCCAAAGCTTCAGAATCTTCAAACTCTAGCTTGAGATCTTTGAGTGATATCTCATAGTGTGCCCACCATGCTCCTTTTATAGGTTAAGCTTCCCATAATAAAGCAATAGCGTATGTTCTTCAAGAATAAAGAAAAATGTGCGATCTCTCCATAAAGCAAGAAATACATAGCAATCCAAAACACAAAACTCCATCCTTGTTTTATTTTTGTTTTGTTCATGAAAAGCAACGATTACTTTTAGAATCGTATTTTGCTAAAAAACGAGTGGCTCTTATTCGTTTGCTTTTCATGATTCCATCGCTATAGTTGCTTTATGCTTGATCCAAATAATATGCTCTTGATCAAATAAACTTAGCTTTTCCTTATTTTGAGCAAGGTTAGCTTTTGAATTTTCTTCCAACTTTGACCTCTGATGGAAAAATGAAGCATACCACTAGATAGCTCTTTCCAAGCTCTATCTATCTAGCCTAAGAAGTTTTTATCCAAACTCTACAAAAATGCTTAGTCCAAAAATGATTTGCTGGAAATGTACCAAATGTATATTGACTTCCAACATCTTTGTGGTTTAGATTCATTAGAATCAATGATTCCTCATGTGTTGATCTTTAGAATAATTGTTGAAGTCCCTTTCTATTATAGCCTCTATTGTTATTGTTCAAGTTGTATCCACCTTTTCATCTATTGTTGCCATATCCACCTCTTCCACTTCCTTTCTAGGTCATTCCTTTGAACCAACAATTTTGAGTGGTGTGGTTGGTATTATCATAGACGGCACAAGGTTGAACATTCTAAACTTTTGATTTGTCATGCCCTGTTCTTTTCTTCTTCACTTTCCACTTCCTCTTGCTTGCAAAGTTTGCTTGGAAAGTCTCCTCTGCATCTCCTTCCTTCTTCTTGCATTTCAAATTTTTATTCTTCTAATCTGCCTATAGAGCACTACAACCTTATTGTTGGAATTTTGATTGAAGATTTGTCCAAGAAGGTTGTTGAGGTTTGGAATTTGCACATCCATGATGAGATCATAAGCTCTAGTGAAGGATTTCCATTGTTTAGCACTTCGAATCCCATTGAGAATTTGCCTCATGATAGCCTCTTTTTCAGTGAGCTCTCCAATGGATGTTAACTGATCCGCAACCTCTTGACCTTGGTTACAAACTTTGTGATGGTTTGTTTAGGCGTCTTCTTCATTTGGTTGTACACGTTCCAAAGATGATTCTTTCTTGCTTTGGTACTAGCATATAAAGTCTCTCGGGCATCCCAAGTCTCTTGAGATGTCTTGCGTCCTCTAATCTGTGGTAATAGTAAGTCAGAGATGGATTTTAGTATATACCACCTTGCTTGAGCATCCCTTGTGCACCAAAGTGTGAGCTTATCTATCTCCTCTTGTGAAGATCCTCCTTTGGATCTTGGAATAGGCATAGCTTCATCACTTGCTACAATTCCATAAAGATTTCTACCTTGAAAATAGGCCTCCCTTTTGAGTTGCCAAGTCACATAGTTGTGTCGATCGAGCTTCTCAATCATTGAGTGAAAATCATCACCCATCTTGGTCTAGCTCTGATAACACTAAAAGAACTTGGAGAAGCTTGTAGGAGGTAGAAAAGTGAGTTGCGAAGCAACGAAGTTAGGTCCAGCCAACCGAGACAAGACCAGCCCTTGAGCTTATGGAGACTCAAATAGACCTTATAAGAATATGATAAATTCAATAAAATGCACTATGTACTTTGGAGCATCAAGGATAAAGAGTCGATACAAAATAGATAGATATGCACATCGACTAGCTCAAAAAACTCACTTTCTTTGGATAATACAATGAACTTGAAATGCGCATAGCAACTAGCATGCTTACAATCAGAAAAACTCCTTTTTTGGGAATCATAAAATTAGGGTTTAGTGTATATAACTCACAATATTACAAGGAATAAGCAATATATGCTTTTGGAATGAACCAGACACTCAACAGTGGTACCTTCTTTTTTTCACGAATACGTAGAGATTGACCTTGAGATAGAAAAAACTACAATTTCTCCCAATCTACACAAACAAAGGCCTTGAAACATCCAAATCACAAACAAGACATTAATACCTTTCAAATGAGTGCTCTCTCATCGAACTTGAAGCTCTATAGAGAGAGTAGCAGCCTCTGCAAGCTTACTATTGTTGAAGAAGATAATGTAGAAAAATGAAGGAGCAAGAGAATGATGTCCACAAGTGTATGTACATTGCTTCCAATTAATGTACAAGTGATTTGAAGTCTTTACATAGACTTTTCAAGTGCTCCACAACTTCTACAAGTGGATTTTGAATTCAAATGAAGGCGTTAAAGGTTGTTGGAGGGAATCAATTCACTTTTTCTACAATCTAGGAAAAGTGAAGATCTAGTTTGATCTACTTTTAGGTGATTGATTGATTGATTGATTTCAAGTCAACCACCACAAATTTTTGGAATTGGGGCTCTCTCTTTATCTGTTTACATGTGTAAAGCTCTAGGCTTTTACAATGGTAAAAGATCCATGAAAAATCTTTTAAAAAAATACAATAAGTGAGCTTAAGTAAAAGAACTCTCCAACGGATATTTTTTTGATGTAATCCAAGTGATAGTTGATGTAGATCAAATCCACCTCAAGCATAGTGTAAGCTTGATGTTCCAACAGATGTCACAATTCAATAGATCATGAATTGTACATATGTCATAAACAAATTTCAGAACCATAGTGATCTTGGCGAATGGTGAAACTAGTAATAGATTTTTCTTGATCTCTAACACAAATAAAGCATCTGACAATATAAAAGAACTAGCATTACTACTAGTCAGAATGATCTTACCAACTCGCATAAAAGGATAAGAGGAGTTGTTGGCACATGTGATAGTATTTCATGTAGTGATAGCCTCAAGTGAAGTGATAAAATTGCACAACGAGTAATATCTATGGTTGCCCCACTATCAAAGTAAAAAACATCTTAGTCTACTACAAACATACACTGTTCATGAGAAGATGGGCCATAATTGTAAAGATTAGTAAAGACCCATTCTTCATTCTCCATAAGATTAGTAGACCCTATTTTGGGTGTAGAAGCCTCTACAAAAACTATTCCACCCTCTTTCTTCTTTGCCTCTTTGGCACCTAGTTTTGGAGAACTTTTATGATGTGATTATTTCCTTTACAATATTTGTAGAACAATTTTTGCTTTCCTATTTTCTTCTTGTCTATGTCATCCTTCTTTGATTATGTAGAACTAGTAGATTTCTACTTACTAATAGAAGAGCTCCATTTACCTTTGCTCTCATGACTAGTTGGGGAATATTGATTTGCAATATGCATAATGGAACTGAAGTCTGTACTTGAGTGTCATCCCTTCCCTCTTTTGTAGCCAAGTGACCATGAGATCTCATGAGGACTTTGTGAGGTCTGCTCCATAACTCGTCTATTCCTTTGAGCAGCCACTCTTTTTGTTCGTTTCAATTTTTGGATTGATTCTCTTTTAGGCTCCACTACTTGCTGAAGTAAATGCTTCCACTTTTCATTTTTGTATTTTCCTTCTATTTGAAGAAAATCCTTTTTCCAAAATATATATGACCTTGCTTCTTTATTTTTTAACACTCCCCTCAAGCTCACATGTGAGCTTACATGTTTAGCCATATCCCACAAATTGATTTCATCCTTGAACTTCTTTAGTTTAGAAGCATCTAAAGACTTTGTAAACATGCCTGCAACCTTGTCATTAGCTCTATTGAACTTTATATCCACATCCTTCCTCAAAATGTTTTCTCAAACATAATGATAATGCACTTCAATGTGGTTACTTTGTGCATGAAACATTATATTTTTTGTCAAGTGAATGCTTGACATGTTGTCACCATAAATTGGAATGGTACCTATGTGCACATCAAGATCAGCCAAGAGCTTCTTAATCCACATAGCTTCACAGGTTGCAAATGCTAATCCTCTATATTTAGCTTCTGTAGATGATAGTGCAATAGTAGGCTGCTTCTTTGAGCTCCATGTGATAGGTTTGCTGCCTATCATGAATATATAACCTAAAACGGATCTTCTATCTTCCTTCAAACAAACCCAATCAACATCAATAAAGCCCTTCACATACAATTCTTCAGCATATCTATAGAACAAGGCATGATTCACTGTGTGCACATATCTTAGCACTCATTTGGCTGAATTTAAATGTTCACTTGTTGGAGTTTGCATAAATTGAGAAAGAAGTCCAACGATATAACACAAATCTAGTCTTGTGATCATAGCATAAATCAATGAGCCTATGATACTCGTGTACGTAGTTACATCATGTAACTTCTCTCCATCATGAGCATAGCTTCACATTTATGTCCATAGGTTTAGTGAATGGTTTGCATTCACTCATTTCAAATTTGAAAAGAACATCCAATAGGTACTTTCTTTGCATCAAGTAGATGCCATCTTTCCCATAGGTTGCCTCAATGCCTAAGAAATGTTTCAGCTCACCAAGATCTAAAATTTTAAACTCCTTATTCAGTTTTCTTTTTATCTCTTGTATTCTTGCAACATTACTTTCTATTATGATGAGATCATCAACATATATGCAGATGTATACTTGCTTGCTTTCTTCTTTCTTCATGTAGAGAGAAGGATCCGCACTATTTGGATTATACCCATACCTTGTGAGGAACTCAACCAATCTTTGGTTCCAAGCATATGGTGCTTGGTTCAGCCCATACAAAGCTTTCTCCAATCTCCAAACAAAATCTAGATGCCTTTTATCTTCAAATCCCATCTATTGACTCATGCATACCTCTTGTTGAAGTTCACCATTGAGAAAAGGACTTTTTATGTCAAGTTGGTACAATGACCATGTCCTTGCTGGACTTACTGCAATCAAGTTCCAATTGTTCCCATCTTTGCAACCGGGCTAAAAGTCTCTTCATAGTCGATGCCATGAATCTACTTGAATCCTTTCACTACTAGTCCAACTTTCTGCCTAGCTAGAGAGCCATTAGAATTTCTCTTTATTCTAAACACCCATTTATTTGAAACAATATTCATACCTTCAGCCTTTGGAACTAGCTCCCATGTGTGATTGTCCTTGACAACTTTTATCTCTTCTTGCATAGCTTGCTGCCAGTTCTTTGTCTTTGACCACCTATTTTACATATGCAAAATGCTTTGCAATAAAACTATCATAGCTCAGCCTTTGAATTGCAACCTTCCTTCCCTGCTGGATGACCTTATCTTGGAAGAAGAAATCATAGAAGTCATTGATGTCCTCCCTAGTGGTAAAAGCCCGGGGCCGGATGGGCTCACTAATGACTTCCTTAAGTCCTTCAAGTTGGTGGTTGCCACCCATCTTTGTTTGATCTAGCAAGAGGCGCTTGCATTTGGTGCTCTTCCAACTTGCCTCAACATTGGCATCATCAAGTTAATCCACAAAAGGGGAAAAGAATAGAATTGAGAACTGGTGTCGGAATAGGATGATTCAATTAGGATATAAGATCATTGCCAAAGTCATAGCCAATAGAATTTCTAGCCATCTGAGAGCATCGTTAAGCAAGGACCAAAAAGGTTTCGTCAAAGGCAGGTCAATATTGGAAGCCATCATAGATATTTGGGAAGGTCTCGACTTTAGGAATGAGTCAAGACGAGACTTGGTTTTCCTCAAGATTGACTTTGACAAAGCTTACGATAGACTAGAATGGGACTATATTCTGCAGTCACTTAAAGATCTCGGATGTAGTCTGAAATTCACGAAGATGATCCTTACCCTTCAACGTAATGCATCGACTCAAATTAATGCTAAAGGTCAACTTTTGAAGGTGATCAAACTAAAAATATGGATTTGAAGGCTAGTAGAACAACAGGTGGAAGCACATAATATCAAAGGCCTTTGATTGCCCCGGGACCATGTCTAGATCACCATGAGACTTATTGCCGATGACATGGATGCGTTTCTCGACAATGTACCAACCTGGAGACGTTCTCGAGTTGCCTGGATACTTTCTGCAAAGCCTCTAGATCCAAAGTCAACCACTCAAAGATCGCTTTTTGAGATATCATCCGGATCTAGCCTCACCTTCTCTTTGATCATGGATGTCAAAACATCCCTCATAGCCAAATTTCTTGGCTTCTTGGGATTCCCTTAGGTTTCGGTATCTCATTGGAGCAACGGTGGAATTGGGTCCTAGCAAGATTTGAAAGCATGCTAAACTGTTGGAGAGGTATGCAAATCAATGTCGCTGGTCGCACAATGGTTATCAACACGTTCCCTCATTTCGTCGACCATTTATTTTCTCTCTTGCTGGAGATCAAAAGAGCAAGAGTTGTCTAAACTGGAAATCATTTGTAGAAACTTTGTTTGGATGGGTGACCACAATAGGAAGGGGGTTCCTAAAATAAAGTGGTCCATCTACACTAGCCAAAGAGATAGTGGGGTCCTTGCAATCATGGACATTGGGTGCATGGCTAAAACACTTGTAGCAAAATGAATGATTAAGGCATGTTGCAATGGGGAGGCATCCTGGTCGAAGTTGATCTTTAGAAACAAGAACATGTTGACTTTCTTGGGATTCCCAACTTAGAAGAATCTTGATATTCTCACCCTCTTGTTTTCCCTGATCCTAGTTTTCCCGAAAGTCTCAAATCTTGTGTGCTCCCTATGAAGAGTTGGAATAAAGTCAAAAGCTTCACAAGAATGAGTGAATATTGGAAGTGGGCAGCCGGTATCAGACAAAATGACTCTATCTGGTTTTCGATCCATGGCATCTGGAATGTTGAATCTTGGATCATTCGAAAGGTCAAGAGGATATGGAACAAAGGCTTCAAAAAATGGAAACATCTCTGGAAACAAGAAACCAACTATTGGATCAACTTTGAGGATGTTGACCCTAGCCTCAACATTATCTATGAAGAATGGAATACTTTGCAAAGTAGATGTCTTGCCTGGGACCACTCTAAAATTCATCTTCTCATGGGGCAGGACCTACCGAGCCCTCTTGGTCTCAGATGGCACAATGATAATTTCCTAAAAAAAATCCCAAACATGAAAGATACCACTAATTATTAAGTCTAACTCAACAATAAATGGTTCCTATCGTGTACGGGGCTGCGGTGGGACATGAAGTTCAGGGCTATCTAGCACCCTCTCATAGAAATCAAAAATTTTGTCCTCCTTTGGAAAATTCTTCATCATGGAATTTGGACCAACCTACAGGCTAGCAAAATTTATGGGGTGCCTCCCTGGTGCAAGTGCTGCTACCGGTCTATTGAACATGTTGCTCACATCTTCTTTACTTGTCCCAACACCAAGAGACTTTGGCAGACTATCGGAAAGAAAGTTAGACTTCAAAAACATATCAGTTGGAAACAAGCTCTACTGAGAGAAGCGTTCCTCTGCGTTATGAATCTTTGGAACCCCATCAGAGGGGAGGCCCTATGGAAGATATGGCGGGAAAGATGTTCTTATAACTTTTACAAATGCCCCAAAGAGTGGTCAATTGAGGCATCTTTGTTTCTCCTTGGCAAAGAATCACTAACTGTAAGAACCCCCTCCCCTTTAGGCATCATCAAGTGCTCCTTTTGATCACAGCTTAAACCCAAGTGGGTCGTGCACGAGGGTGATGAGAGGGTGATTAACCTTCTTTCTAATGCCTTCTAACCCCTATAAAATCTACCCCTGATCTATGGGATTTGGGGGGTCCTGTGGGCACTAGTCCCCTTCACTTGTACTTTTCTTTTAATTAGTACAAGTCCAGGAGAGTGGGCTAAGGTAAAACTTCCTTTATTTTAAAAAAATTGTAATATTCAAGGGATAAACATTCATAATGATGGTTCTCCTCTCGGTATGTAGATGTTTGCATATGATACCAACAGGTGCACTTTAGCTTATCCAAACTATGTTGTTTCTTTTTTACACTACTTGTAACTTTTTTGTATAGCTAGTGGGTCCAAGATTAATCATCATAAGACTCCGTTCAAGTCCTCTAATAACTAGGTGTCTAATTAGGTTTCTAGTGGTGGTTGTCAAATCTTACAAGAACATGTTGTCTTTAGATTACTCGGTTTCCCACGGGCTTCAAAGTTTGTTTCCACCAAAGATGGAATTGGGTCCTAGAAAAATTTAGGAAAAAGGTCTTTAGGTGGTTTGACTTTGAATTTTCCTTGATTGAGAGGATTTTTGTTCTTGTGCATTATATTCTACCATGTATGATAATTTCTTTTCTAGTTGGATTCCTTCAAAAAACCAATTGAAACGGATAATTGCTTTGCCAAGAAGGTTTTTATGTGAAGGAAATGAACATGTCAATATAACCCCAAACGTGGCTTGGGATATTTGTTGTTTGCCCAAGTATGAAGGTGGGCTTGGAATCATCAACCTTGTTAAGATGGCTGACAAGCTCTCTAGAAAATGGATTCTTAGAAGTCTGCAATCCTTTGACATCTTGGTTGCTCTTCTATGAATTAATTTTCATTTGTTTTATGTTAAAGGGTATAAAGCTTGTTTGAACAACCATTTGTGAGATATAATGGTGCTCCTCAATAGTTTTGTCTTGTAGGCTATGTCCTTGTTTTTAGATTCATGCAGTCTTGGATGAAGGTTAAAATTCTATATTTTATGATAAATATTTCAGCTCCAATATTAATTTCATTTTGCAAGAGTCACCCTAGCCTGGTTGGTTGAAATTATGGAGCAATAGACAACAACCCATCAGGGAACATAAGTGTCTTAAGGTTGGGGTTAGGGACTCAAATTGGTTTCTCCATGGAGGTGAGGTAGTTTTTTTATGATCATTATAGTAATATAATTCCTTTATCCCCTCCTTCTTGTATCCAAGAATCGCTTATCTACAAGTAGATACTATCCCAAAAAGTGGATGAGTGTGGAGTTGAACATTTAAAAATCCTGAGGGTTGACAATTCCATGTGGAAAGCTTTCAAAAGAAGTAAAGTTTTTGTGACTATTAATACCCACAAACTCTATCACAGATGGAAGCTTCAATAATCTATTGGTCAATAGAGATATAGATTTCAATTCCTTTGGGCCTTTCGAGTTAACATTAAGCATTTAATTTTGTACTGACTCATTTTAGACAATGGGGTTTGGTCTTGAAATATATCTAAGAGATTAAAGGTAAATGATGTTTTGTGGCAGAGAAGAGGATTTGTCACACGTATGGATCAATTGTTGGCTTGCCAAAAAATTTTGGTGTATCCTATAGCCTTATCTGAAGTTAAGATGCAAATATGAGTTGGGAGGTAGAGAGATCTCGATTGGTTGCTATAATAGTATGGACCTAGTCCTATGGCAATTATGGAGGAGTTATATTTTCTGGGCTATTTCGCTCATAAGAAATCAATCTATTTTTGGTAGTGGGAAAAATAATTTCCTGATCCCACTAAAGAGAGTTATGCTCCACTCTGGCTTCCAAAGTCTAATGACCATTAAAGATGGTGTGGATAGAAGCTCCTCGGTGTATTCTGAGCTCTATAGGCATCATCCTCACAAATGGATGGACCTTCTTCTATCCCTATACTCTAATGAAATATTTTTCATGGTCTTTTCTTTGGCCCAATGATGTAATTTCCCCTCCCTTTGGCTGGAGTTGTAAGGAGGTGTCTTATTATTTGTAATTACGCCTTGGTTCAACACACCCATGATTTGATATTTGGGATGGCCCCTTGTAACCCCGATGTAGGATCCTATCTCCCTGCATAATTTGTAACACCCATCTTTATTTCTAATCTCATTTCTGTTTCATCTAAAAAAAATGTGCAAAAACGTTTTCTACAAAACCCGAAATAATAATTCTTATTCTTGAATGTCAAACTATTCCGACGTATGGCCTGAGTTAGTCTGACAACTTAGTATGGCTTAGTCTCGAAGTAGTTAGATATTTATGGACTCTTGTGAAGGACTTTAATGAGTAGGTCCATCCTTTCGTTCCTTCATGAATCCTCATATTGACAATCGAACAGCAATAAAGCATAAGCTCCCATAAAAGAAAACAATTGCAAGGAAACAAAGGATAAAATCGCATGCTCTTCCATGTCGAGTCAAACGACAAGACACCAATTGGATTGATACCTTTTATTATTCCCTTCAATTTGTCCATATTTCGTCATGTATATGGATACGAATGCACAGAACAAACTTCGCTTTCAAGATACTTGACGGACATTCCTACGTTACAATAAATATGGCTTGCCTACAAGTGCCGGAAACATGCATGACCATATGTTGACTTGGACGTCGAATGCATGATTTGATCACAGACTCCGAAATCAAAGAACAGCAGATTGTTTTATGTTTTTCTTTAATTCCCTAAGTTGGAGAAGCTGATTAATGGATACACTGTGCCTTATGAAAGCAAAGAACTGTCCGTAACATGCATCACCCTCTTATCCTTCATATGAGTTCAAGTGGATGCCACATGATTCGATCAGAGATTCTGCAATTAATGGGCTGAAAGCGGTGGATTGATTACTGTTCGGGCACTTACGACTTGCACACGGACTAGAAGTGTTCTGTGTTAGATTATAACTATATTGGATGTGCCGTCAGAGACATGCTGCATAACCCCACCGTCTCTTATCCTTCACACTCCATCACGAGAGTTTTAAGTTTTTTCAAGAGAAGTTCGACAGAAACATACTCTCTCATGCTTAAGACAATAAGCGAATAATTATACATTGCATGAGAGGCAATGTTTAAGTCAATAAGCGACTAAGTATACAGTGAATGAGTTTACTGCCTTTCGGACCCCCTATATCCGGCAATGTTTAAATCAGTGAAACATGAATTATAGAATGAATGGGCTTAATGCCCTTCGGATCCCCTGTATCAGACAATGCTTCTATGTCAAAAATAAGCTAGCAATGGATGGGATTAAGAAATAGAAAATTAACTCTCTATCATGTTGATTCAAGTAAAATCTAAGAACCTCATTCAATGTGACTATTTAAATGATGTAGAGAATGTTCAAATATTAAACATTATCCTAAAATTTCTCGATTTGGGTTTTGGTAATTTTGGTCGATATAGAGAGGCTGATATGTGGAATTGATAGCTCAATAAGTCTTTCATTCCCTTGAGCCTGTTCTTATTCTTTTCAGAACTCCTCCTTAAATGGCTATCTTTGCTTCACATTACGTCCGTTGTATTGGTTGGATCCTTAAGCTTGGTAATCTCCCTTGCATCCGAGAATTTGGTCATCAAGTTACTTGTTAATGATTGCTATTCACATAAAAATACTTTGCTCGTAGAGTGATAGTGCTCTTCATTACGCTTGCACCAGGCATGGAACATTTGATCGCTAAATGGGTATGTATGAGTATTGTCTACATAAATATAAATTTGTGAGTCTACGAATCAAGCCTCTTAAATAGGTCCCGCAGACACATGATTTCACATGTAGCTAATGGTAGAGCTCTTAAATTAGCCTCTATGGAAGAAAGAGCACTATATCGGAGTTTTTTCTTTAAAATCCATGAGATATTGTTTCTATATAGAATAAACACATAACCTAAAGTGCCTCTTCTATCAGCTTTGAACCTGGCTAATCAAACTCACATTAAATCTCGGAATCCTAATCTTCATAGTAAGCATGAAGAAGACCTAGATTGTCTATATATTTGGTGCACCTAAGTACTTTACTAGTCATCTGTTCTTGAGTACATGTATACAAGAATTTAGATTATGCACCTGCTACATAATAGTATTTAGTATGTTCATAGTTTCCTAATATAAATAGACGAATAACGCTTTTTTACACAGACAAGATTTTGATAATACATCAATGACCCACACACAACTTATAACTAGACTCCATGGGCGATGTTGATGGTACAACCTCAATGCTCTTTTATCCTTCACATTCCGAAGGAGGAGATCAAGTGGATCTCACATGATATGATTAAAGATTTCGCAACTCAAGACCTCAAGATGATGCATGCTTATTGTTAACTTACGAGTTGCACATGGATTATAAGTTTTCCCTTTTAAATAAAAAACATATTGGGTCTGCATTCAGAAATATGCAGATTGTCGGATTCTCCTATCCTTTCACAGTCCATTAGAAAAGTTCACCATGACGTAGAGTACATGATTTATTGAGAGATGTTGGAACCAAAGACATAGGATTGATGAATGTTTACTCTTTTTGTCCGTCAACTTGAACATGTATGAAGAAATGTGTTGTCTTAAATTATGAATATACCTTGCGTTATGAAAACATATAACATCGGAAAAATCCATGTCCGTGCGTCGCATTTTGCTTTCATATAACAATGGAATAGTTCAAGTGGATATCACATGTTTTCACAAGATGAAAAAGTACTTTGTATTAAACAGTGAATCGCTACTTTAAATCAAACGAATAAGTCAAACTCCTTGAGAACCCCTTGGCCTTCCACTTTGAGGGACTAACCCTAGACCTTCAGTCCAGGCTCTCATGTCCAATGTGTTTACCATTACACCACATATCCCTAAAAATCTTGATGTTTGATTTAAGAACTACTTTTTCCATTACGTTGAAATCCGAAAGACTAAGTGACACACCTTGGGACCCTCTTGGTCTTCCACTGATGGGATGATATTGAGCTGATTTGCAAGAATTGAACCCTGGAGCTGCAGTCGAGAGTCTACTGACCAATGTATTTGCAGATACCCTTAGTGACGGACAGACATGTTAATGCCTACAACGATAGCCTCCAAACTCCCTTTCTCTCACGTCTCCTTTTTCTTCTCACTTCTCTCACACACACATATGGACATATGTCTTCCCTTCGTTCTCCGACAATGACAATTGTCCATTTATCCCTTCTTTTCTATCTCCTACGCACATGATTGTCCACTTATCTCTTCCTTTGTCTTTTCTAAGAACCCATGCACACACGTACAAAAAGCTTTGTCAACATGTCACATACATACACGCACATACTAGCATACGTATGCCCATATAAACACACACACATACATATACTTACATACATACACGTGCATGCATATGTATATTTAAACATGCACTTACGTCCACATCCGTACACATAGACTTGCATACTTCAAAGAACCTGCATTCGTATATGCACACATAGGTAAATGGATGCATACACACATACAATATATGCATACTTTCGTACATACATATGTAGATGCATTCACACATATACATGGATGTGCACATGCAAAGTTGGATGCATACATTAATCTACACGTACAAGATACCTGCTTATACATATATCGTATCCCCTTCCACACAGATTTTAAAATCATAGACTACTTTTGGAGAAAAAAAAAATATTACAGTCAATGTTACTTGTAGGTGGAGATGCTTGAAACGTAGATTTTTTTTTTGGATGACTACCAAGCTTTATTCCATGCAACCTAGCCCTCAAGCGTCCTTCCAAGTGTAGAAGCAACAACTATAATACCACCTTAACCATCAGCTTGGCAATCATCTCCATGGCGGATGCATGTAAAAAATGCCAATGAGTTGTGTTCCTTAGGACCAACGTAATAGAATGACAAAGAAAACTGTGTCATTATTCCGTTGTCCTCACTTATATTCCTCTATCTAGCTTCCAATGTGTCTCTTCTTCTCTCTATGCTCAATTTCTACGTATGCACAATTTCACTTTGCCATGGGTATATTCCTACTTATGCACATGCATTGGGATAACTATCCACTCGTTCGCGACCTGTTTCTTCATACCATATTTTCTCTTAAGAGTGTATTAACGCATTGCCCTTTAGTTTTTAATGCTTCATCATTTCCTTAACTCAAGTGACACTATCTTTGTGTTTCCTCCTTGTGTGTTGTGGGGAAACTATCTTTTGTCTTTTAGTGACCTTCGTATATCTAATCCAAAAATAAAACATTTAATGGGGGCCTTTACGTATTTATTTTGACCACTAAAGTTCCCAACCATATTAGAAGGCAACATCTAAACTATTTCAAGTTAGGCTTACTACAACATTCTCAAGCCTCCATGACCATTGAATGGACTGCAGATTTGTGGATAACTATAGGCACACCTTGTGCAGAATTCATGAAAGTCTCTACACCCAATGCCCCCATGTGCTCAACCCGTGCAATTCATGAAAGTCTCTACACCCGATGCCCCCATATGCGCAACCCCTGCAGCGCGTGCAACCTATGCATCTATTCAAGCTCAACAACTACCCATAACAAGGCAACTTAATGTCTGAGAGAGCATTAACAAAGACAAACAAGATTACAACATCCCAATGCAAAAATCCATGCATAATTGTCAACCAAGGGAGGAAAATCTAGAAGAAACTCCCGAAGGGGCAAGGCTGAGGGTGTGAAATTCCAAAGAGATATTACTTCAGAATATGAAAGACCATCCAGCATGTGCTAGTTGTTTTTTTAAATGGAGGTTCGGCCGAGGCCTACTCCCCCGGACTTTAACCTTGAAATTGCAACTGTACAAGGAAGGGCATAGTACCCATGGGACCCCCCTTATCCCACAAGAACAGGGGTTTACATGACTGGGTTAAACGGCAGTCACAACTACCGCGGGGATGGACAAACGGTGGCCAACAGCCACATACAACAACTTTCCAAGGTTCATATGTCCCTTACATGTTGCTGCCAGGGGTTGAACCCTCGCCCTCGCCTCAAGAGGCGAGAGGCCCAACCACTAGGCCAGAGAACTGGGACAAGACCATCCAGCATGTTGGATTCGTTGGAAATTATTTCATTCATGAATCGAAGAGGTTCGAAAACAATAAGATTTTTCTAGAAACAATATAAATCCAAACTGTCGAGGTCACTTCATGCCGCAAACAATGGCCCTTGGGAAAAGACAAGATTGGGTGGGGGTGGGGGTTTGGCGTGAGGCAAGGGCCAGAGGGGCAATGCCAAAGGTGCAGGAGCCCAATGAGATGGTATGTCCGAATGTGAAAGACCATCAAGCATGGTTGATTGGTTGGAGCTTATTTCATTCATGCATTGAAGAGGTCCGAAAAGAATACGAATTTTATATAAACAATATAAATCGAGCTCACTTTCTGCCAAAAACAGTGCCGCTTGGGAAAAGAGAAGATTGGGTGGGGGTCGGCATGAGGCGAGGGGCAGAGGGCGGGATAAATGATTCAACAAAGTCTAGTATGAGATCCTCTCTAGTTACGTCTTGTACCTCGTTCATCTCGCTCGACCCTTTGGACTTATATATAGACTATGCCAAGAGAAACTTATAAAATTATGCAAGAATATTAATGAGAATTCACCAAAGAGATTTATCAAACACTCAAAGTCTCTTGTAAGAGCCCCTATCTATTTGTAAAGAAGAAGGATGGGAGTCTTTGAATCTGTGGAAGTTATTGTGGATTGAATAATGTGACTTTAAAAAGGAGATACCCTCTATCAGGTATATTAGACCTCTTGGAAAAGCTTGGAACAACAAAGCTCCTCACAAATACCGTGAACATTGAGGAGCTTATAATCTTCTCTAGACAAGCAAGGTACGAGCATTTTGAATACGTATTCATGCCATTTTGTCTCACAAATGCTCTAGCCCTCTTTCATCATATGATATAGGATATCTTTCAGGGATATTTAGACGATTTTGTGGTAACATACCTAGATGATATCTTGATATTCTCCAAAAATCAAGAGGAGTATGAATTTCATGTAAACATAGTTCTAGAGAAACTAAGAGAAGAAGTGTTATATGTGAAATTGGAGAAGTGCAGTTACGATGAGACATAAGTGGAATTTTTAGGCTACATTGTCTTAGAGAAACTAACCTTTACGGACCTTAAGAAGATCAAGGCAGTCATTGATTGACAATGAGCTTCATGTGTTGGAGGTGTAGAATGCTTTCTAGGGTTTGCTAGTTTTTACAAGATATTTATCAAAGATTACTCCAAGATAGTGAAACCTCTAATGAAGCTTAAAGGAAATAGAAAATTTTCATGGACCAAAGAATCCAAAAACGTCTTTCAAAACCTAAAATCAGCACTCACCATTGCTGCAATTCCAATTCGTCCTAATTCTAGCAATATTTCTTTCCTAGATATAATAAATTAGAATTTTCCTTGGGGGGCATTTTATCCAAACATAGAGATGATGGAAACCTACATCTAGTTGCTTATCAAAGAAGAAAATTATCTCCTCCACAGTATAATTATGAACTCCATGATACAGTGCATTTGATACCTGACATCACCATATAGAAGGATCAGCTCATAAATTTAGTGCGTGCACAAATCAAAAGAATTTAAAGTATTTTTTGACCACGTGCATCCTCAATAAAAGGCAATCGTGATATATTAATTTTTTTAGGTAGGTTCAATTTTCTTATTATGTACCATACACGATGTCACCAATGCCAGTAAGATGCCTTTTCAAGAAGAATGTATCTTGCACCAAACAAAGGTGAAGAGGATTTGATAAACAATAGAGTAGCTACCTCTTCAAACCATCAAGAAGATTCAGCCTTGAACAATTTGATCTATAAGAATCTACCACATCATGAATTGTTTTGTAATGTCAAGAATTAAAAAAATTCAAGAAGGGAAAGTTCATGAAGTAAATGAGTTCTAGGAAAAGGATGGGTTACTGTTCTATAAGAACCTATTATATATCCCCATAAGAAAGCTCATGATCCAATTACTTTAACAATTTCATGATAACCTTGCACGAGGATATTTTCAAGTGAGTAGAACAATAGAACTCATATGAAGGGATTTTTGGTAGCCTCAAATGTGGAAGGAAGTCAAAGAATATGTATATCACTTGCAATAGATCTAAGCTACTACCACATAAACTTCATTGAATCTTGCAAGCTCTACCCATTCCACAGAGATGATGGTCTTCATTGTCTATGGGCTTCTTCATAGATATGCCAAGGTCCAATAAGTATGATGCAATTCTTGTTATAATGCATAGATTCACAAAGATGGCACTCTTCATTCCAACAACAATGCCATAGGAAGATGTTTTCTCCGATACATCTTTAGGCTGCATGGTTTGCATGATGGTATTGTTAGTGATCCATGTCCACAATTCATTTCCAACTTTTGGAACAATCTTTGCAAGTTTTTTGGTGTTCAAGTTAAACTCTCTACAACCAATCATTCACATATTGATGGATAAACAAAACGATTGATTCAATTCATAGAATAGTATCTTGGCTGCACAATCAATATCATGAAAATGAATGGTTTGAGTGCTTGCCCTTTGTGGAGACTTCCTAACAACATTGTTAATACATCTACCAAGTAGACTCCTTTCTTTGCAAGTTATGGACAAGACCCAAGGATAGACATACAACTTTTATATGATTCCAAGAACTCAGCTGCAAGAGAATAAGGCCCAATACCTCATGGATATTCACTAAGAGCTCAAACGATCTGTAGAGCTTAAGAACAATAAAAGTATTATGCTGATGAGCATCATGTTTAGAATCCATCCTATAACATTGGGGATAAGATTACTCATTATTGTTTATGTGAGAGTCCAAATGGCCTTCGAACATTTATTTTATGTTATTTAATAAAACATATAGAGGTTTGGTCACTTAGAGACTCTACGTTTGTCCACATTTTTAAAACATAGGAAATACGTGTTTGTAAACTGTATGTACTATGTGGTCTCTAGACATTTTCTAGTTCTAGTGCAAAGTAAAATTTGCGGCATTCAGACCTCAGTTTTCTAGTGTGTGGGTATTGTGGTGAAACTCCCGTGAAGTGGAATCCACCTTGGTATATGCGATGGCGCCACTTCAGTGGTATCAGTCCACCTCAATGCAAATGATTTTGTCAGTTGTGTGATGGAAGTGAGCCCACACCCACCCACCCATGGCTTTGTCCATGGATTACAACAAAGGAGGTGACCAAGGCATAGACCTTGGCATACATTGTTATCCTAATCATTTGATTCACCATTGTTGCCATTGGCTAGACATAAGGGAAGATCTCAACAATCAAGGAAGATGAATGTTCCTCGTACATTCCAGGAGCTCACCCATCCCGTCAACATTCTCTTCCGAGCTCCCTTAAGTGAGAATGTCTTACCACTAAGCTACACTCTTGTGATGTTTGAGGACATCAAAAGACTAAGGTTCATATATCCTTGAGCACATTGTGGGTTCTCAAAGCTTCATTCGTTTCCTTTGAATCATATTTGAATCTTTTTTTGGGGTGATTATTGAAGCCATCTTTGACTACTTTCATGCATGGTTGTTTTCCACAGGGTCAAGAACATGAACAATATGCTTCTTCGTACTTCTTCATCAACCATTATTTAGCTTTGGGGCTTTTTATTTAACCACAGTTAAAATTTTTTGGAACGTTTCCAATTGGTGAGAGGAGCCATTGCACGTTAATGCAGATTTTTGAGCCTCAAGAACATGGTTCAAAAAAATTTGCAAGCCTTGTTTGATGATGATTTGGTTTTAAACTTAGCCTTTTAGTGTCATTTAACTCCATATACTACGTACATACACACTATGTACATGTCTACATACACACTGTGTACATGTCTACATACACAGTATGTACACGTCTACGGATACCACTTATATATATCAATGTGGTTATTTTCTCTTATATAAAGGAAGTTCCCCCTTAGCCTACTCTCTCGGACTTGAATTAAATAAAACGAAAATAAAAGTACAAAGAAATGGGACTAGTTCCCATGGGAACCCCCAAGTCCCAAAGAGTAGGGGTAGATCTTACAGAGTCTATATCGCATTACAAAGAAGGTTAATCACCCTCGCATCACCCTCATGCGGGTCCCACTTGGGTTTGTGCTTCTTCTTGATTGGAAGGAGCACTTTATGATGCCTAAAATGGGGTATTTTTACAGTTGGAGATTCTTTTATTAAGGAGGAACATTGATTTCTCACTTGACAACTCTTTGGGGGAGTCGCCAAAGTTTTAAGCACATCTTTCTCGCTAGATCTTCTAGATGACCTCCCCTTGATGGCATTCTAGAGAGTCACCAAGTAGTCGATCGAATCTCCTAGTAGAGCTTGCTTCCAACTGATATGCTTCTCAAGTCTAATTTTCTTTCTGACAATCTACTAGAGTCTCTTGGAGTTGGGACAACTAAAGAAGATGTGACCAACATCTTCAATGGACCAGTAGCAGCGCTTGCACTAGAGAGACACCCCACAAATTTTGCTAGCCTTTAGGTTCATCCAGATTCCCCGATGGAGAAATTGCCAAAGAGCCATGAACTTTATATCCCACCATAGCTGCGTCCACCACAGGCACCACTTCTTGTTGAGGTTGACCTGATAATCAATGTTTCCTTTGATATTCAGGATTTTTGTTAGGCAATTATCATTATGTCATCTGAGGCCCAATGGGCATGGCGAGTCATGTCCCATCAGAAGGCGGACTTTAGAGCGGTCTCGAGCATGATATTTTCTTTGTAGAATTTTCCATTCTTTATAGGTAATGTTGATGCTAGGGTCAATATCCTCAAATTTCATCCATTGGTTATTGTGTTGTTTCTAGAGATGTTTCCATTTTTTGAAGCCCTTGTTCCAAAGCCTCTTGGCACTTCGAATGTTCCAAGAATCCATGTTCTTTATGCCATGGATTAGAAACGAGATAGAGTCATTCTGTTTGATACCGGCCACCCACTTCCAATCTTAACTGATTCTTAAGAAGCTTTTGACTTTATTCCAACTCTTGCATAGGGAGCACACCCGATCAGAGCCTTTCGGGAGAACCAGGATCGGGGGAAACAAAAGGGTCAAAATGTCAAGGTTCTTCCAAATCGAGAATCCCACAAGAGTCAGTGCATTCTTCTTTCTGAAGATCAACTTGTCCTACAAAGATTTCCCATTGCACCATGCCTTAATCATCCATTTTGCCACAAGTATGTTAGGCATGCACCCAATGTCCAGAATACCAAGGCCCCCACTATCCCTTTGGCTAGTGCAGATGGACCATAAATGCATTGATACATAGGATAAATGGATATCCTTTCTAAGAAATTTCTCCCTTACATAATGATAGTGCACTTCAATGTGCTTAGTCCATGCATGGTATAAAAGACTAGCAGCCAAATGAAGTGAACTAGTCTTATCTCCAAAGATAATCGGAGTGTAGGAATGTATCTCCAAATCTGCATACAATTGCTTAAGCCACATAGCTTCTTGAGTTGCATTTGCCAAACCTCTATATTCAGCTTCTCTAGAAGATAAGGCCACAATCGGTTGCTTCTTGGATGACCATGATATGATTTTTGAACCTTCAAAGGATAGGTACCTTGAAGTGCTCCTCTTATCATCCTTGGAGCCAGCCCCAATTTGCATTAGAATACACCTTTATATCTATGTCATAAGTGAAAGGATAGACAATCCCTCATTCATTGTACCATTTAAATACTTAAGCACCCTCTTTAGAGCTTCCATATGAGGCTTCCTTGGTACATGCATGAACTCACTCAATGTACTTACTGCATAGGCAATATCTACTCTTGTTAAAGTAGCATACTTAAGACTACCCACATGTTGTTGATAACTTGTAACATCTTCAAGTAGTTCACCTCCATGTGAACTTAGCTTATGGTTGAGCTCCATAGGAATACCTGCAACTTTTGTGTTCTCCATCTTAAACTTTACCAACATATCATGTAAGTACTTCCTTTGTGTGATGAATGTACATGAATCTGTATACACAAGTTCTAAGCTAAGGAAATAGGTCAGTAACCCTAGATCACTAATTTTGAATTCCTTCATTAATTGAGCCTTTACCTACTTGATACCATCAAAATCATTCCCATTAATAATGATATCATCTACATAGACACATAAGTAGATGACCTCTGATTTATTCTTCTTAACAAACAAAGAAGAGTTTGCCTTGCTTGCCATAAAGCCTTGATCGTGCAAATAGGTAACAAGCCTATGGTTCCAATCTCTAGGAGCTTGGTTAAGACCATAGAGTGCTTTTCTAAGCTTGCATACATTACTTGTTTTTTCTTCATCTTCAAAACCTGCAGGTTGTGCCATATATACTTCTTCTAATATCCAACCATTTAACAATGCATTCTTGACATCTTAGTGAGACAAATTCCCAACTTTTGATGTAGCAAGACTTACCAATACCCTAATTGTTGGCATCTTTGCCACATGTGAAAATGTTTCTTTATAGTCTAGTCCATGTGTTTGGGAAAATCCCTTTGCCACTAACCTTGTCTTGTACATGTTTATAGAACCATCAGAGTTCTTCTTAATTTTCTATATCCACCTTGAACAATTACCTTCATATTTGGATTTTTAGGAACTAGATCCCAAATGTGATTTTCCTACAATGCTTTCAATTCTTCCTGCATGGCTTCTCCCCACTCTTTGTTCTTCATAGCCTCTTCAAATGAACAATGCTCTTATGCCATAGAATCTTTTGTGATGTACACATAGTGCTTTGTGACTAAGGATGTATCATATCCATACCTTATGGGCTTCTTACTTTCTCTTTGTCATCTCCTTAAAGCTTGATTGGAAGGCTTGGCTAGATCCTCTAATTGCTTGTATTTGAACTAGCCTCTTGACTTCCAAGCTTTGAAGTCAATCTGCTCCTCATCTTCTTAGTTGATGTCCTTTGCTTGGTGTTGATCTTCTTGAGTGAGGGTTGGAAAATCATTTTCCAAATCATATGGTAACCTAAGATTCCTGCAATAACCTTCAAACCATGAGCTTTTCTAATCAATTACTACATCCCTACTAACTATGAATGCCTTGTTAGTGGGATTGTATAGTCTATATCCCTTTTGATTCTAATTGTCACGGGAGCACTAGATTGTGCTATCTGACTACACTAGACGAGATTTCGGAAATATACTTCTAATTACAAGAACACCCACTTAGGGAAAATGATACAAGAATATGTGATTGACACAAGACGTCCCACAACCTAGGACTAATAGGTATGAATAATGCGACTAGAGATGATACAAGAAATCCCACAACCCGGGATCATAAGTATGAAATAAGATATCTCGATTAGAAGAACTCCCTTATGGGAGATGAACTAGATACAAGAAAGAACTCGAGAAGATCTTGTACTATGATATTACAAGAGGACAAGACAGGATGTCCAAGAACTAGACTCGACAAGATTGGAACAAGGAACAAGACAAGAACTGGAACTGAAACTTGGAGAGTACTTACTTGGCGGTCATGACTCCTTGAGCTCCCAAGACTAGTATTGGCAAGACTAATTATGAGTGTGGCCAACCCCTCCTTATATAGTTTTCCCAAGGGCGGTTACGAGTTGGTGATGTCATCGATGATGTCATCAACTAGAAACAAGACCTTTAGGTGTTAGAATTGAGCAAATAGACAGTCGATCTTGGGGTTTTGGCACGTTTCAAACGCAATGGAAGCATTAGTTTGTCCAAAGTCTTAATCAAACACGAGATATAGGAAATTCACATGGAATCTAAGGTTTAAGCTAGTTTTCTTTGTGTCCATGATATCACCTCCCCCTCACGCGATGAGTTCCATGAGGAGCGGCCATGTTCTCTACCCTGGGTTTCATTGGATTCTTCTTATGGAATTAAGAGACCTTGATTATTTTTTCTCTCAAAAGATTTTTTGTAAGTTCCATAGTACGATCATTGGTGTCATATGCATTGTAATGAATAAGGCATTCCAATCTTCCTTGAGAGATCCTTAAATCTAATACATGTGTGACCTTGAATTCTTGATGATCCTTAATCCTCATAGGTGGTGAAGGACTCAGTCTCTCTTGAGCTTCCTTGAGTTGTTCATGTGATAGATCGTTTGAGCTTATAGTGGAATGTTGTATTGTCTCCAAGATCTTTGATGCAGAGCATTGAGTAAGCACACCCTGTTGATTGAACTCCTCCTTATCCTTTACCTTCTTGATATCTTCATAACATGTATACTCCATATCATTTCTAATGACTTTTTTGGCTTCAAAGATTCTTGATTGAGATTCTCGAGGAATAGTACATTCATTATTCAAGACTTCTAACTCTTGGACTTGGCTTTCTTTTAACAACTAATTCTCACACTGAATTGTTTGATTGATAGCTTCATCTAAAGTATTTAACTAAGATGTAGAGGATAAAAAACCCTTTATTTCATCTCTGAGACCACTTTGAAATCGATTAACTAAATAGTCTTCTTGATATGTGGATCCTTGAAATACAATTTTGAAATCCAATGCAAATTCTCCAACTGAGCGATCACCTTGTTGTAATCTCCATTCAAAGTCTTGAAGTTTTTTTATATATATCATCTAGAGTAGACTCAATATGTCTGAGTATGGTTATGGAGTCCATCATGCTTGGCATGGTCTTGATGTGGATAGTCTTTCCAAAATGTCAGCGGAGCACTAGATTGTGCTCTCTGACTACACTAGAGAACATTTTAGAAATACACTTCTGATTACAAGAACACCCACATAGGGAAAATGATACAAGAATATGTAACTGACACAAGACGTCCCACGACCCACGACTAATAGGTATGGAAAACTCAACTAGAGATGATACAGGACATCCCACAACCCGGGATCGTAGGTATGGAACAAGATATCAGGATTCCAAGAACTCCCTTTTAGGAGATGAACTAGATACAAGAAAGAACTCGACAAGATCTCGTACTACAAGATTACAAGAGCACAAGGCTAGATGTCCAAGATACAATACTAGACAAGACTAGAGTAAGAGACAAGACTAGAACTCGAACTAGAACTTGAAGAGTACTTACTTGGCGGTCACCACTCCTTGAGCTCCCAAGACTAGTATTGGCAAGACTGATTATGAATGTGGCCAACCCCTCCTTATATAGTTTTCCCAAGGGCGGTTATGAGTTGATGATGTCATCGATGATCTCATCAACTAGAAACAAGACCTTCGAGTGTCAGAATTGAGAAAAAAGATAGTCCATCTTGGGGTTTTGGCACGTTCCAAATGCAATGGAATCATTAGTTTGTTGAAAATCTTTATCAAACATGAGATATAGGAAATTCACATGGAATTTAAGGTTTAAGGTGGTTTTCTTTGTGTCCATCACACTAATCATGCCCAATAAATATACATTTCTTAGCCTTAGGGTCAAGCTTCCCTCTGATTTGTGATGGGATGTGTGCATAGGCAATGCATCCAAATATTTTGCAATGGTCCTTGAATGAGGATCTTCTACCATTCCATGCTTCATATGGTGTCATACCATCCAATGATTTGGTTGGAAGCCTTCTTGACCAAGTAGGTGGCTATGGAAACAGCCTCTGCCCATAAGTATTTAGGTAATTTTTTCCTTCTCATTTAATATGGACCTAGCTACTTCAACAATTCACATGTTCCTTCTATCTACCACTCCATTCAATTCAGGAGTATACCTAGTTGTTACTTCCCTCTTTCTGCCTCTATCTTATAGAAATAGATCAAACTTACGTGAAAAGTACTCACCACCTCCATTAGATTTGAATTTCTTCAAGCTCCTTCTTGTTTGGTTTTCAACTAGTGCCAAATAGTTCTTGAAACATGTAAATACCTCATCCTTATGCTTCACGAAATAGAGAATTGTCCATCTACTGTAATCATCAATAAATGACACATAGTACCTTGAGCCTAAGATGGATGGATCTTTGCTAGGACCCCACATATCAATGTATACAAGCTGCAAATATCTTCATGGAAGTATCCTTTCCTATTGAATGGTTGCTTGTGACTGCCAAATTGGCAAGCTCCACATTTGTATATCATGTGCTGCTTGGTCACATTGGGAATGTCGAGCACACTTTGATCCCTGCAAGTTTTCTTAAGAGTTCTCTCTCCTATGTGCCCTAGTCTTTTGTGCCATATTTCCAACTTAGATAAGGTTTGATCTGTATAACTGAATAGTTCCATGTTCCTTGTTTCAGCAATTTCAAAAGTAAACAATCTACCCGACTTCTCACCTTTGGAAATCCTTTTGAAGCCTTGTTGGGGGTCTTCGACATATGCTCCATGCTTAGTGAATCTGATCTATAGACCTTTCTCTACAATGTGCCCAACACTAATTAGGTTTTTGGTTATAGTAGGCACATACAAAACTTTGCTCAAAAGGTTCATACTACCATCAGATTTTTGACATTTCCAGCTTGCTTGACTGAGTGTTTAGTTGCATCACCTATGTTTACTTCATGCTTCCCCTTGGGTTCTTCAAGATCAGATAATAGAGTTATATTTCTAGCCACATGATTGGAAGAACATGAGTCAATGTAGAGAAGATGCTCATCATCTTTACCTTGCTTGGATGTCATGTTCATTATGAGTAGAGAGTCTTCTTGATCTTCAGTAAAGTTGTTGAAGTCCCTTCTTCCTCATAAGCCTCCTTGATAGTTGTTGTTGTTGTTTTAGCCTTGATTGTAGTTATGATTGTAGTTGCCTCCACTATTGTTGTACCTGCCTCTAGATTGTCCATAGCTTCCTCTATAGAAGACTCTTCCCCTTTGGTTCCTTGTATTTTTGTAGCATTCCTCTATAGCGTGGTTGTTGAGACCACATATGTTGCATGGTGAATTGTTGCAGGGTATCTCCCCTACCTTGTTTTCCTCCTCTGCCCCTTCTCTTCCTGCATAATTAGCTTGAGAGGTACTAGGCTCTTCTTCCTCTTTCTTACTTTTACCTTTATCCTTAACTTTATTCTTATCTGTATAAAGGGTAGAAGATTGGTTACCTCTTGAGTTGTCACCATTTTTGTTGAGCTTTGTCTCATGGGTGAAGAGTTGTCCCATCAAGGTGTTGAGATCATCTACTTACATATCCATGTAGATATCCATTGTTGTGGTGAAGGACTCCCACTTGTAATCATCCTTAATTCCATTGATGATCTACCTCACTATGTGATCTTCCTGTATCTCTTCTCGAATGCGTGCAAGCTGGTCTGCTACATCTTTCATTTTGGTTACATAATCAACCACTTCTTGGTTTGGTTGTTTCTTGAGGGCTGTGAATTCCATCCACAACTAATTCTTCCTAGCTCTTGTGTTTGAAGAGAAGTATGATGAAAGCACTTCCAAAGTTCTTGGGAGGTCTTGCAATTTCTAACATGTGGTAACAAGAAATCAGAAATTGAGTTTAGTAGATATGACCTAGCAAGAGCATCCTTTGCACACCATGTGGTTAGCCTCTCTTACACTTCCCTTGTTGGTTGATGCTTGCTCCTTAAAGTTGGCATGTCTTCATCTACTGAGATGTATCCGTATAGGCTTCTCCCTTGAAGATATGCTTGCATCCTTAGTGACCATGATGACTAGTTTTTCCTATCCAACTTGTCAATGAAGGATGGAGATCCATCTCCCATCTTGATTGTGCTTGTTATGATATCACTATTGGAGGACATGGTGGATAATCACAAGAGATGAATTGGTGCAGCTAAAACCTGCTCCACACGTGCTATAAGTGATGGATGGAGAGTGTTTTGGGCCTCTTTAGCTCGCTAATAAACATAAATAATCACATATGTAGCTTGTAAGGTGATCCACTAATGATAGGATCAAAACAAATAGCTAGGCATGTGAGCCAAGGTCCAAAACTTGCTATTTTGGTTGATACACCTACTCAGAGTTTTGAACCATTCTCTGAGTACAATAGCAATTGATAAAATTCCTTTTGGGGAACTTCAATTAGCTTAACAACTTACCAATCATGATTAATATCATTTAAATTGATGGACTATATGCAGAGAAATATGTTTAGCAAACTGATCATGCATCCCGACATTTACGAGCCTTGACAATCATAGACTAGTGAGCATAGATTGATTGATATCTGATGATCACAAGAATCATTACTTATTAAACTTTGTAGGATTAAGGTAGACGGTAAGATGAGGCTATCATGCTTTGAATAATAGGAATTGATCAACTATACAATGAGAACAAGCTCTGACAAGTTCACTGTTCTGATGAAGTATGATAGAGATATGAGAATAAAAAGTAATGATCATGTATGCATTAAATCATGTAAAAGTACTATGTTATTGGCAATAAATCATTTCTCAATGAGTGAGAAGTGAGTGAGCTATGAGGTGAGCTCCTTTCTCAATGAATGTACATGAATATGATCTCTGAACCTCGAGCTTAATGCGCACCTTTCATATCCCCTTTTATAGGCTTTGTTGTAGCCAAAGATTTGAATTCAAATTCAAATCTCTACCTAAAAGTGAATCCTAAAGTATAGGATTGATTCTCTCTTGACTTAACTACCAAGCGATACGAGGTTATATGCTTCCTAACTCCTAGTTGGTTTATTCCACTTCAACAATGGGTAATAATGGAGAAAAGTTCCAAGAGGTTGTACATATGAAGCCTTTCAAGTCAAATGTCAATACATCCATCATATGTGAGGTGATCAAGTGTGTAGGCTTAGGGTTAATTGCAACAACAAATCTAACACATCATGAATTATTTTGTAATGTCAAGAAAGCAATTCAAGAAGGGAATGTTTATGAACTAAATGATTTCTAAGAAGAGGATGGGTTACTATTCTATAAGAACCTATTATATATCCCCATAGGAAATCTCATGATCCAATCACTTTAAGAATTTCATCATAACCTTGCATGAGGATATTTTCAAGTGAGTAACACAATAGAAATCATATCAAGGGATTTTTTGTAGCCTCAAATGTGCAAGGAAGTTAAATAATATATATATCACTTGCAATATATCTAAGCTACTACCACATAAACCTCATGGAATCTTGCAAGCTTTACCCAATCCACAGAGACCATGGTCTTCATTATCTATGGACTTGTTCATAGATATGTCAACGCCCAATAAGTATGATGCAATTCTTGTTATAGTGCATAGATTCAAAAAGATGGAACCCTTCATTCCAACTACAAAGCTATAAATAGTTTTTTTCTCCGATCAACCTTTAGGCTTCATGGTTTGCATGATGGTATTTTTAGTGATCGATGTCTGCAATTCATTTCCAACTTTTGGAACAATCTTTGCAAGCTTTTTGGTGTTCAAGTTAAACTCTCTACGACCAATCATATATAGATTGATGGACAAACAAAATGATTGAATCGATTCCTAGAATAGTATCTTGGTTGCACCATTAATATCATGAAAATAAGTGGTTTGACTGCTTTCCCTTTGCGAAGACTTCATGGCAACATTGATAATACATCTACCAAGTAGAATCCTTTTTTTGAAAGTTATTGACACTACAATAGATCGATGGTATACCGAGGTTTTTACCGAGGGAAATGAACGCGGCTTTATTTGCCGCGACGCTGGTGTAAAGGTCGGTATGCATGTCGGTACCAAAGCATCGGTATAAGCATTGGTATACACATCGGTATAAGCGTCGGTAAATGCGTCGGTAATACCAACGCCCATACCGAGGCCTTTGTTGGACGTACTATCGCGTATAGTGTCGCCTACTAGGTGTAGCGACGCTTATTCTGATGACATTAGTGGGAGTATCGTCGCGTATACCGACGACCATACCTACAAAAAATGTTTTGGGTCGAGTATATGTTGTCTTTTGCTACAGCAACATTACCATGATGTTGCTTAACAAAAGACAATACACTCTGCCCAAAAAAAACCGAGTACATGTGATGTGTACTCTAATGTCAACGGAAATATGATTTCATGAAACAAAGTATTATTGGACACAAAAGAGATAATCAGAATGAACCATGAAACATGTACAAAAGAAGTTATATATTTCAATAATGAAGCATGTACAAGAGTGTGGCAAACCACTGTCATATATGACGCTTTTACAAAATGTGACAAAGCAATGCATTGCCATATGAAAATCAAATACAAAATTTTGGTATTCCACTGCCATACACATGCAAAGAACAATCCATATCAACAGTCCTGCAACAAACAACATTAATGGAATGAGATAAATTGACATGAAAATTACAAATAAGTAAAAACCAAGTTTATAAATTAATTACCTCATTGCAAATGCTCCCATGAAATGATCGCACCACGTCCCTCCAAGTCCTCCAATAGTGCAATCAACCCATGACGATATACATAAGACTCCTCCGTTCGTGTTGGAGGATGACCCATTGCCAGCTCCTTAAACAAATATACAAAAGATTAGAGGAACATACATGAGAAATTTAACACAAATAAATTCAATAAATGAAATGGTACTTACAAACTCATGATGCATCGTGTCATATCCGTCGCTGCCCAAATGTGACGATCCGACCGTATCTAAACGTGTGGCTGCGGCATCTCGCTACTAGCGATATAGATCAGGAGTCTGTTGTTGCTCGTCACGAATCACGTCCCACTCCTCACCATCTAACCATACAGGCTTTGGTAAGCCTGCTCTAAAAGCATCACGAGCCTCGGATCGTCGATGGGACATAACCTCACGTGCGGTGTGCAAAATCCACTCTGAACTGACAAGAGACTGTCCATCGGATGGTCGGAACTCCTCATAAATCGTCTGTGTGATATAATTCTTCCGATCTTTATCCTGCTCACTCCATTTCAGCATGATAGAGTGTCCAAACTGGATGGAGCAAAGTTGTCATATGTGTGCACCCATTGCTTTGCCAACCACATCCATCACCGGAGGTCCATCTCGAATACTATACACCTTGGAGTAATCATGGTCATGAGCACCCCAAGGTGTATGTGGTGTTCCACGTGGTGTACTGCATGGCGTACCTACATCTGAGGTACTCGTCCTAGGAGTAGAAGCGGGCGACACAACGTCCGTTGCACTGCCTCCACAACAGCCACCTCCTCCACCTCCAGACCTACCTGTAGATCCACTCCTAGAACCTCCTGCTCCAGAGTGTGACCTCGATCTACGAAATGGGCCAGAACATGTATCACACTGAGGTGTCGAATGCACATGTCTACTAGTAGACCAAGTAGGAGATGGCTGAAAAGATGGTCCTCGTGGAGTCACAAAGCTAGGAGACATACCTCCTACAGGAGTAGCACCACGCGCAGGAGTGATACCAGCAGGAGTGACACTGGCGGGAGTGACACCGGTGGAAGTGAGGCCAGCGGGAGTGAGGCTGGCAGAAGTAAGGCCACCAGGAGTGAGGCCGGGAGGAGTGCTACCAGGAGCGATCCAATACTGTGATGCAGTGGCCATATACGCGGGAGGAACCTGAGAGATGAACTCCAAAAACTGCTCCTCTCTGATGGAATGTGGAGTGACTGGAGGACTCTCTCCCATCGTGCTCTGTAATAAAAGAACTCAAATAATTAACATGCGATAATAAAAGTAATATAGAGAATAAACAAAAAAAACAAAAATTAGTACGTACAAGTGTTTTATTCAAAAGTCCTCTAGTCTAGCATCCTCTTGAAGATCCGATGCACCGAGAATATCTATCTCTATATTGATGGCTTGTAAATCTCTTGCTATGCTGGTTTCTTCCCGATCATCGTCTATTGCTTCGTCTTCTCGAACAATGACCTCTTCTTCTCGAACAATGATCTCTTCCTCCTCGACTATCGAATGAATCTGTGAGTCCACTAGAGATGGACTTTCTTCTACATCTATGTTTTCAAAAATTTATCTACTACGTGGAGCGACTTGTAAAACAAATAGCCACTCTGGTTCTTTTGAATCTGGTATAAAAACAACTTGCTCACAGTGTTCGGGAAGTACAAATATATCCCTTTCATCTCTCCATAATCTTGTGGAGTCGACTTGAAGCAAACCGCTTTTATCCCGTCTCACTATTGCATTTCTTCCAGAGGTGACTACTTTGAACCATTTCACATCAGAAACAAAGTAATCAAACTTTCTGAAAGATATTTTCAAGATGTCTTGAATCACACCACAATAATCTAGCTCGCCTTCTAGAGCATTATCATCTCTTGCACTCCCTCTACTTTTTTGCAAAAAATTCACCATCACTCCACTATCAAAAGTAGACCTGTTTTGATCGATTCGTGCGATTCAAAAGTGTCGTCCATGAGACCATAGTGCATCGTATTTAATATACTCCCAATCACATCCTTTTGCAA
Organism: Ceratopteris richardii; assembly: GCA_020310875.1. NCBI lineage: Eukaryota > Viridiplantae > Streptophyta > Polypodiopsida > Polypodiales > Pteridaceae > Ceratopteris > Ceratopteris richardii. The sequence goes on from CM035416.1 coordinate 137,795,430, forward strand.
GTTCTTCTTCTTCTTCAGAGATATCTTCACCCGCTGCTTTTGCTTGTGAAACCGCTGTATCTAACCATCTGCTCATTGGAAAAGGTGGAAGGGGTCGAAGACTTTTTGGAAGAGGCACAAATCAAGTGGAATGATTTCTTCGAAACTGAGCTCTTTCCTTTGCGTTAGTTTCCTTGGCAAGCTCATACCTTTCTAACCACTTCTGCATAGGCTCAGAGTTAACTATGCAAAACTTCATTGCCTTCTTTTTGAAAGTTGCATCCATTTTTCTTTGCAATCCTCTACCTTGTGGTTCATCGCCTACGAGACAAACATCTTCATCATCGCTCCATATGCGAGGCATTTCGGGATCCGACATACATAGAAACTCAGTTATGAATACAAGAGATTCTTGTACAAGCCATCCCTCTGCCATGCTACCCTCTGGACGTGCTCTCTATCGAACAAACCCTTTTAATGTCTTCATAAAGCGCTCTAATAAGAACATCCATCGACTATGGACAGTTCGTGCTGTTGCAACTTCATCCACCACATGAACTAGTAAATGAAGTTGAATAGTGAGAATACTTGTGGGAAAGTATTTTTATACCATACAAACAGCCTCGATAGCATTGAGTTTCACACTCTCTATGCTATCTCTATTTATCTCTTTAAAAGATATCCACCGTCCTAAAGAACTAATTTTATAAATGGTTTTTCGTACATCCTATAAAAGACAATCTTTCAAGGCTATAGGGAGCACAAACTGTAAAAACTTGTGCCAATCATGAGACTTGAGTCCTGCAAGATCGTCATTTCGTGTGAAAGCAGTCTTTAGACACCTCATGCATCCAGTAGGTGTTCGAAACTCTGAAATTGTTTTCTTCACTTGTTGCTCTTCCATCCTGCGAAGCACCCATGGAGCTCTTGGTAACGATATTGTTCCATTGGGCTTAGTAATTGCCCACAACTCTCGCATACGACCTCGCTCTTCTAAGTCCTACCTTTGTGCTTTTCTTTCCTTCTTTTCGATCAAAGTTTTCCAAAGAATCTCTCCCACATTCTTAAAAATATGCAACGGGTCCACCAAATGATTGGTCAACAATTCACTCCAATAAGGGAGTTCATGAAAAAGGGAACACCGTTTCATGCCAGCAATTGGATTTTCTGAATCCCACACTTGTTTCCAATCGCTAGCTTTCATTTGGTGTTGCGCTTGTTGACCAATTTGTCCTTCACATAAAACATGTCCATCAGGCAAATATCTATGATGTCCTTCATAGACAGTTTTACGTAGTGCTTTGGAATAGCATGCTTCGAGTCGTGGTCCACATAAAGGACAAGCATGGTAACCCAAAATCGATAAATCTGAACATTCACCATAACCAGGCCAATCATGCATTGTCCACATAAGTATGCCTTGCAATCGCACGTCTCGTCTTCTTATAGATTGAGACATGTCATGCAGTAATCCCATCCCATAAAATGCGCAGTTCTTCCACAAGTGGTGCAAGATATACATCCATGTTTTTTACCTTATACTTACCTGGTACAATAAGAGCTAATAATAAATGAACTTTCTTTGTGGCCAACCATGGTGGGATATTATAATTGACCAAACATACAGGCCATGTGCTCCATGAAGAACTACGTAATCCAAATGGATTCACTCCATCCATAGCTAGGCCTAGACGTATGGACTGAGGCTCACTAGCAAACTCTGGCCACTTACTATCTATGTGCTTCCAAGCATCAGAGTCAGTAGGCATCGCATTACATTATCTATAGACCTACTCTTTGTATGCCATGACATTAATTCAGCTATAGATTTGCATCTAAACATGTTCTTAATTCGTGGAATGATAGGAAAGTGGCGAAGAACCTTTGCGCGGATTGCTTCACCTACAACGTCTTCTCTAAATCTATTTGCTCCACACTTTGGACATACGTGGAGATGCTCATACTCATTCCGAAAGAGAATGCAATCATTTTGACAAGCATGAATTTTAGTATAATCCATTCCAATGGATTGTAAAATCTTTTTCGCATCTCCACGTGTTGGAGGCATGTCATTGCTCTTTGGCAAAAATTGATCTTTAAGAAGGCTGCAATAAGCAATTAAAACGATATTAGTAAATAAAGTTATTGTGATACAACAATGAAATCCAATTTGTTCTCCACTTACCTGAAAGTGACACTAGTATCTCACCATCCATAAATGGATTGTAGATTGAGCATCGCGAGTGACGCACGTAGTACAGATATCTTTGCTCCATTGTAAAGTGGTAAACGAGCTATTCTTCGCATGTTTTAATATTCTTCATTGACTTCTGATCGTGGAATTTCTCTTGTGTCCATGAAACTCTCGACACCTTCTCCACCATCATGATCTTCGTCCATGTCATAAAATGCTTCAAGCATCTCTTCCATATGTTCATTCTGTGTAATATTATTAGTACTTGCTTGTACGTCTAAGTCCCTTTTTGCTCTCTTTTTTCCACGAGAGGTTACGGGTGCAATGTCGTTTGGGTCCATCTGCTCACCTGGGGGACCATGCGAATGATAGCGTAGGTTTTCCAGTCGACTCCTATCAAAGGATCCATACTCTCTAACATGTGCAGTACAAATCCGTCGTTTCTGATAAATTTGATACTTGCACTATGTGCAAGGACATGTCATTCTCTCTTCAGGATCCAAAGAAGCCATCTGCTACAATATGGACATTTTAGAACATTTGTTGTTTTATTAAACCTAAAAATCATACTCTTAAATACTTAAACCTGAAATACTAAACCTAAATACTTAAATACCTAAAAAAGCTCAAGACACTAATTTTAAAACCCTGATCTATATAACTATCCTATTTTATCTATATATTCGGATTTTTTCCTAATTGATCCAATTTTATATATATATATATTTATTTATTCATATTTTTTTCCTCTTAATTGAGTTATATGTATGCCTAAACCCTAAAACCCTAATTTTAAAGATCTAGACCTAAATTGTGTATATTTCTATACACATGTGTATATACATGCTGTATTATATGTGTATGTGTATGTGTATATATATGTTATGTAGGTGTTAAAACCCTAAAACCCTAATCTTAAACATTTAGACCTAAAATATGTATATTTTTGTATGCATGTGTATCTACATGTATGTATGTATTATATGTATATGTGTGTTTGTGTATATATGTTATGTAGGTATTAAAACCCTAAAACCCTAATCAGAAAGACTTAGACTTAAATCTGAAATACTAAAACCTAAATACTTAAACACCTATAAAAATCTATACCCCTAATTCTAAAACCCTAATCATATTTTATATATATATTTATTTATATATTCAGATTTTTTTCTTATTTTTCTCTATATTTTTTCTTAATATAAAGATAATTGAGTTACATGTACTCCTAAACCCTAAAACCCTAATTTTAAAGATCTAGAACTAAAATATGTATATTTTTGTATGCATGTGTATCTACATGTATATATGTATTATATGTGTATGTGTATATGTGTATATATGTTATGTAGGTGATAAACCCTAAAACCCTAATCTTAAAGATTTAGAACTAAAATATGTATATTTTTGTATGCATGTGTATCTACATGTATGTATGTATTATATGTATATGTGTGTTTGTGTATATATGTTATGTAGGTATTAAAACCCTAAAACCCTAATCAGAAAGACTTAGACTTAAATATGAAATACTAAAACCTAAATACTTAAACACCTATAAAAATCTAAACCCCTAATCCTAAAACCCTAATCATATTTTATATTTATATTTATTTATATATTCAGATTTTTTTTCTTATTTTTCTCTATATTTTCTCTTAATATAAATATAATTGAGTTATACGTATGCCTAAATCCTAAAACCCTAATCTTAAAGATATAGACCTAAAATATGTATATTTTTATATGCATGTGTATCCACATGTATATATGTATTACATGTGTATGTGTATGTGTGTATATATGTTATATAGGTGTTTAAACCCTAAAACCCTAATCTTAAAGATTTAAACCTAAAATATGTATATTTTTGTATGCATGTGTATCTACATGTATGTATGTATTATATGTATATGTGTGTTTGTGTATATATGTTATGTAGGTATTAAAACCCTAAAACCCTAATCAGAAAGACTTAGACTTAAATCTGAAATACTAAAACCTAAATACTTAAACACCTATAAAAATCTAAACCCCTAATCCTAAAACCCTAATCATATTTTATATATTTATTTATTTATTTATTTATATATTCAGATTTTTTCTCCTATTTTTCTCTTAATATAAATATAATTGAGTTATATGTATGCCTAAACCCTAAAACCCTAATCTTGAATATCTAGACCTAAAATATGTATATTTTTGTATACATGTGTATATACATCTATATATATATTATATGTGTATGTGTATGTATGTGTAAATAGCTTAAAACCATAATCCTATTTTTATATATTTGATGTAAAAAAACACTTCAAAATAAAAAAATTATATATTTAATTATATATATTTAATTAAAACACTAGCATGTGTCTATATGTGTGTATATGTGTGCAAGAATTCTCTACGATAGTAAAAGGGAATCTTTTTGGAATCTTTTTTGTTGTTGTCAATGCTCTATAACCTGTAGTTATTTTTCATTTGTAGGTTCTAAACTCATTTCTTGGTCATCAAAGAAGAAACCTATTTTTGCTCTCTCATCTATTGACACCGAGTATAGAGGATTGGAGAATGTAACTCGAGATTTTCTGTGGATTAAGATACTATATGTTGATATTGGGTTGAAGTGATCTAGTTGTCACATATTTGGTGATAACATGAGTTTTTTGCATCTAGCAACAAACCATATTTATCATGCAAGGAACAAACACATTGAGGTCCATTATCACACTGTCAGGAAGAAGATTACAACCAAGGAGATTTACCTTTCATATATCTCAGCTCAATAACAATCTAGAGACATGGTAGCTTTGGATGACATAAAGTTAAAACATATTCAAATCAATGATTGGACTTCAAGATATTGCAAAGGAATGAAGACTCAAGCATATTAATCTTGAGTGGTATTATTGGCACCAACCTTGGAATGCATGCCTTCCTCTTGAGTAGTGATAATGTCCTTCACCACCCTAACTAGGTTGTTTCCATCACTTTTCATTTGTTGAAGTGCAGCATCACGCTCTGTTATCATGTTTTGAGCATCTTGGAGGTCATGCCACAAAGGCTTCAATTGCTACTCAAGCAATACCCTAGGTAGGGGGGATGAACCAAAATCCTTTGTAGTACTAATTATAGAGGATTGGAAAATGCAAGTCAAGATGTTGTGTGAATTAAGATACTATATGTTGATGATGGGTTGAAGTGATCTAATCCTCACATATTTGGTGATAACATGAGTTCTTTGCATCTGGCATCAAACCACATTTATCATGCAAGGACCAAACACATTGAGGTCACGTTAGGGAGAAGACTACAACCAAGGAGATTTACCTTTCATATATCTCAACTCAATAACATTCTACAGACATGATAGCTTTGGATGAAGTAAAGCTAAACATATTCAAATCAATGATTGGACTTCAAGATATTGCAAAGGAATGAAGACACAAATAGAGATATAGGATAATTATTTCTTCGTTGCTTCATATTTATCCGCTTAGAAAATGATATAAGCCAGTTTGCGTTCTTAAAAAACATTTTCTTTCCTTTCGTTTTCATTGCCGAAGCTACATGACATAAAAGGCGTCTCTGCGTGTCTGCATTGTGCATCTTCGTCTGCTTATCTTTATGTCACGTCATGCTACGGCATGACATATTCCATTACGTTCCTTACGTCTGGAACTTGGTATTGTATACTTCTTAAGATGTTTTCTATGTAACGTAATCGGGTGCTCTTTAAGTACACTCGATAACTTGATCATCAAATGGCACCAAAGTGACCAAGGAAACTGGGAGCATATGAGCCGACGCTGTCCATGTTGACGAAATGAAGCGACAACATTTCTACTCCATCTACACTCACACCCGAAGAGTATGAAGGTTTTGGGTGTTGTAGATATAAAGCGGTCATATTTACACACACTAAACAAACCGAATACGTGACAACGCACGTAATCTACAAACATTGGAGAGAGAGAGAGAGAGAGAGAGAGAGAGAGAGAGAGAGAGATGTGTGACGCGCTAATTTCACATGAAGCGACGAATGGAGTTGTTTACAGAATCTATTGATTATGCTCCTGCGAAGTGTAAAGTGTCTCACATGTGGATGACTCTCTCTATCTGTTTGAAAGTCCTTAAGGTATGCGTTTTGTTTTTTTTACGAAAGCGCTTTAAATTGATAAAAACGAAACTGATACAACCTTTGAAAGCAAAAGCAATATGATTCTTTTTTGAAAGCAAAAGCAAAAGCAAAATCTTGACCTTGTTGTTTTCCTCGATCTCCGTCTTTTCGAAAGGCTCAAATCTCGTGTGCTCCATATGGAAGAGTTGGAATAAAGTCAAAAGCTACACAAGAATAAGTGAAGACTGGAAGTGGGCAGCCAGTATCAGACAAAACGACTCTATCTGGATTCCGATCCATGGCATTCGGAGTGTGGATTCTTGGAACATTCAAAATGCCAAGGAGTTATGGAACAAAGGCGTCAAAAAATGGAAACATCTCTGGAAACAAGAAACGTTGGAATAAACTCAAAAGCTACACAAGAATAAGTGAAGACTGGAAGTGGGCAGCCGGTAGCAGACAAAACGACTCTATCTGGATTCCGATCCATGGCATCCGGAGTGTAGATTCTTGGAACATTCAAAATGCCAAGGAGTTATGGAACAAAGGCGTCAAAAGATGGAAACATATTTGGAAACAAGAAACCAATCGCTGGATCAACTTCGAGGATATTGACCCTTGCGTCAACATTTCGTACGAAGAATGGAACAATTTGCAAAGCAGATGTCTCACCCGGGACTGACGCAAAGTTTGCCTTCTCATGGGACATGACACGTCGAGCTCGCTTGGTCTCAAATGGCACAATGGGAATAGCCTATCAGAAATCCTGAACATCAAAAAAACGATTGACTATGAGGTTAACCTCAACAAGAAGTGGTGTCTGTCATGGATGCGGCTTCGGTGGGACATGAAGTTCATGGCTATCTGGCACCCCCTCATAGAAATCAAAAAGTCTGTCCTCTTATGGCAAATTCTTCATCATGGAATCTGGACCAACATTAAGGCTAGCAAATTTTGTGGGACTCCTCCCTGGTGCAAACGCTGCTACCAGTCTATCGAAGATGTTTCACACATCTTCTTTACCTGCCCCAACTCCAACAGACTCTAGCAGACAGTTGGAAAGAAAATTAGACTTCAGAAACATCTCAGCCGGTAGCAAGCCCTGCTGGGAGAAGCGATGGGCTGCTCTGCGACTCTCTGGAACGCCATCAGAGGGGAGGTCCTATGGAAAATCTGGCGGGAAAGATGTGCTTTCAACTTTGGTGACTCCCCCAAAGAGTGGTCAATTGAGAAATCATTGTTCCTCCTTGGCAAAAGGATTGTTAACTTTAAGAAGTCCCCCCCCCTTCAGGCATCATCAAGTACTCCTTTTGATCAATAACAAGTTTAAACCCAAGTGGGCCCCACATGAGGGTGATGAGAGGGTAATTAACCTTCTTTGTAATGCCATCTAAGCTCTGTAAAAGCTTCCCCTACTTTGTGGGATTTGGGGGGTCCCGTGGGCACTAGTCCCCTTCTCTTGTACTTTTCTTTATTTAATTCAATTCCAAGAGAGTAGGCTAATGCCGAACTTCCTTTATATAAAAAGAAAGCAACATAACTTCCTTTATATTAAAAAAAAGCAACATAGTCCTAATATAAAAAGCAACATAGTCCGCTTACACATTTCATGCGGTGTATATATTTTGCCCTCTTTTCTATTTTCCTTATGATCGACTATTGCTAGAGAAATATATAAAACCTAAAAACATAATCCAATCGTTGCAGGTTCGTGTCTATCACTTAAGAATGACTATGATTGATTGCACTAATTTAACACTATGATTGCTTGCAGAAATTTAACCACAATACGAGCAATATGAATGAGCGTGAAGTCACTAATTCAATGCTGTGATTTTATTTCTTCAAAAGGAAGTGCAAAAATAAACTACTCTCCCAAACTTTAATTAATCGAAAGAACAAATGTATAAGTGAATAGGCCTAGCACCCATGGGACCCTCTCACTGCCACAAAGTAAGGGTTGCTTAAAACTTGCGAGAAGACATTACAAAGAAGGGTGATAACACTTTTCATCCCTTAACGGGGCCCACTTGCTTTTAATCTTGTTGCACTCAAGGAAAAACACTCTATGATGTCTAAACGGGGTGGAGAGGGGGGGGCTTCTTATGATTGGAAATTCTTTTTACTAAAACACAAACTGATTTTTTGAATTACCACTCTTTATGAGGGCTACCAAAGTTTGTAGCACATTTGTCTTTCGAGATCTTTCAAATAGTTCTTGCTCACAATGGATTTGTCCATGTAGCAAGATGGTTCTCCCAAGCACTCACCACATCGACATTCACTTGGGGCAAGAAAAGAAGAGGTGTCCAAAGTCCTTAATGCCATGACGGTATTGTTTACACCATGGAGGGTCTCAACAAATTTTTTTAGTGCTTACATTCATCCAAAATTGAGGGTGGATGATTTTCCACATAAGAACCAATTTTTTAACTTTGATGAGGGGATGCCAAAGGAATTGGATCTTGAGATCCCACCTAGAACTCGACCAATTCAAACACCATCTCGTCCTCAACATGAAATGAAGGTCCACATTCTTTTATTTATCTTGGAATTTTATCAAGACCATTGCTGTTGTGCTATCTAAGACACTCAATCTGTGGGGGAGTCAAGCCCAATAAGCACGTGAGTCCTTGAGCCCTCCCAAGCAATGAATCTACTTCACAACAAGCATCATTCATCGTATTCCACTCTCTTAGCCATGTCAATGTCCTCAAAACTAATGCATTGGAATGTTTATTGATTCTATCGGAGTTTGAGGTCTATGGAACCACGCAAATAGCATAAGGAAAAAGAAGAAGTTTGGAGCACAACACACATTTCTAAATGTATTACCAAGAGAATGTACAAAGATAAGTGACCCGTTAGGGTTAAAGGCATATATAAAAGCTGGGGGAAAAACCTCTTAAAGAGGGAAAAAGTGCCTCGAGTGGTCCTAGTGTGTTCACACACATCACTACCTAAATATATCAACAAATCCCTCCTACGCATGATGCGGCCAACAAGGACTTGGCACTCATGTATACGGAAGTGCCAAGCTATATGGAATGACTCCACAAAAGGAAGTAAGTCCAAAGCTTTGCAAAAAGCTTTAAACTTTTCCCTAGGCAGAGCCTTTGTGAAAAGATATGCAATATTCTCTTGTGTGGGCACATATGCCAAATTGATCTCTCTTGTTGAGAACCTCTCCCTTACATAATGATAGTGCACCTCAATGTGCTTAGTGCAAGCAAGAGTGTGTTGATAGGGAATAACATGAAATGCATATCTAGCATCATGAAGACAACCATAAACATGTTTCCATAGGATTGGCAATAGGTTTCTAGTCTTTAAGGACAAAATGATGTAATAATGTTTCCATTTAATTTTTTTACCACAAAGCTATTCCGCCATCAACTTGCGTAAACTGAATACCCAAATAATGATGAAAATGCCCCAAATCTAACATCTCAAATGAGTCATGCAATTAGCCTTAAAATCTGCAATATGATTCTCGTGAGGACTAGTGAGCAGCATGTCATCAAAATAGACAACAATGATCAAAAGAAAATCATTTGCACACTCTAGAAATAAGGTTCTCTCACTTGGACTATTCTCAAAACCATGTGAAATCAAGTAGGCATGTATGTTTTCATTCACCCGGCACACTTTTTTCTCAAGCCCTTTCTAGACAAAGCCACATGGCTAAAAAATATACAATTCTTCATGCAAGTCACCATTTGGAAATGCACTTTTACCATCCAAGTGATGTATGTTCCAACCATGATGAGCTGAAAGTGCACAAATGCTATGAACACTAGCCATTCAACATGTACGAGCAAAGGTCTCATCAAAAGTAATGCCTCTTTCTTGAGCATGACCCTTTGCAACAAGCCTAGCATTATACCTATCAACATTTCCATCAGGCTTGTGCTTCATCTTGTATACCCACTTAGTGCCAATGGCCTTCTTGCAAGGAGGCAAGTCACATAAAGGCAAGGTACCATTTTTATTAATAACATCATAATCAGATTACATAGCAAGCATCTAGTTTTTTTAATTTTCTCCTTCATTAAATGAAACAGGATCATTCTCATCACAAAGACTAGAGGTAGCCTTAGCATAGGGATCTGATGCACAAGAAGCATTATCAGAGTGTCAATGAGTATGGTATGACAGAGATGCATCTAATTTTCTATCTCGCAAGTTCTACACTAGTGATTTGGGCATAGTTTTTGTTGTGTCTATATTAGACCTCTCATGAACAAGTGCATCATGTAAATCTACAAAAGAACTGGAATGATTTGCATCATCATGTGGAACCTGCAAAGGTTGAGAAATTTCCTCATTTGGACCAACACTAGATTATCCATGTATAAAAAGAGGCAGCAAAGTGTCATACACATCTTTGGAGCTAATGATGTGTCCTTGCTACATGAAAGTAATGGCTGAATTACATCTTCCAAAAACACAACATCATGACTAAACAAAATGCATTTAGTCTATCGATGATAGAGATGGTAGCCTTTTCTTTTAGAACTGTAACCAACAAAAATACATTTCACTACTTTATCTTTAGATTCCGTGCGTTGTTATTCAGACACTAGTGCATATGCTAGACAACCAAAAACTTAAAGATGAGCAACAAATGGCTTGTGACCATGCCATGCCTCATATGGAGTGATAGGTTTTACTGCTTTAGTGGAACACCTGTTAAGCACATATGCTGCACCACATAACAACCTCAGGCCAGAAACTATGTGGTAAAGCCTAACTCTTGAGCATACACCTCGCCATCTCCATGAGTGACCTGTTCTTCCTTTCAACAACTCCATTTTGTTGAGATGTGTATAGCAATGTACATTTATGTTTTGTCCCATGTTCAACTAGAAATGCATTAAAATCAGAAATATATTCCCCCCTCGACAAGAATGGAGGGTGCCCATTTTACATGGTGATAGATTTTCATCCAAAACCCAAAACATTTTTAAGCACATAAACACTTTGGACTTTTCTTTCAATGAATATACCCATGCATGCTTGGAAAATGCATCAATAAAAGTCATGAAATAAAGGTAGTTTCCAAACGAAGTTGTTTGCATAGGATCATAAACATCACTTTAAACATGCTGTAATTTTTTAGTAGCTCATAGTCAACCATCTTTTGGGAAGGAGGAATGTTGTATTTTGCCCAAATTACAACCTTCATAGAAATGTTTACCAGACGCTTCGCATTTGGGTAGAGAGGAGAACATTTCATATTTCTACAGGTGTATCAAACTAGCAAAATTCAGATGACCAAAGCTTGCATGCCAAAGCTTTGCATCTGGCATAGCTTGAGAATCTTGAATTGCACATGCTAAATCATTCACAAATTTTATAGTTATGATCTTATAGAGCCCATGACATAAAATTCCAGAAGCAATAATGACATCGTCATTTGAGAAATCATGAATTGTACATCTGTCATCAACAAATTTCACAATCAAGCTGATCTTGGCTAATGCTAAATCTAATAATAGATTTTTCTTGATCCTTGGCACAAATAAAGCATTCAACAATGTAAAACAACTACCACCACTAGTAGTTAGAATGATCTTATGAACTCCCATGATAGGATAAGAGGCATTGTTGGTGCATGTGATGGTATTCACTACATGGGTGCGCTCAAGTGAAGTGAAGAAACTATGTTGCAAGGTACTATGTTTGGTTTTCCCTATAAAAGTACCAAACATCTAAGTATATTGCAGACATACATTATTCATGAGAACATGGGTCATAGCTACAAATATTAGTAAATGCCCATTCTTCATTCTCGACAAGATTTGATGATGCTGATTTGGGTGTAGAGCCTTATGCAATAACCATTCTAGCCTCTTTTTTCTTTCCCTCTTTTGCAACCAGTTTTGGACAACTCTCTATGACATGATCATTTCCTTTGTAATATTTGTGAAACAATTTCTACTTTTCTGTTTTCTTCTTATCTCTATCATCCCTCTTTGATTGTGCAAAATTAGCAAACTTTTCTGTTTCCCAACTATAAAAGTACCAAACATCTAAGTATATTGCAGACATACATTGTTCATGAGAAGATGGGTCATAGCTACCAATATTAGTAAATGCCCATTCTTCATTCTCGACAAGATTTGATGATGCTGATTTGGGTGTAGAGCCTTATGCAATAACCATTCTAGCCTCTTTTTTCTTTCCCTCTTTTGCAACCAGTTTTGGACAACTCTCTGTGACATGATCATTTCCTTTGTAATATTTGTGAAACAATTTCTACTTTTCTGTTTTCTTCTTATCTCTATCATCCCTCTTTGATTGTGCAAAATTAGCAGATTTCTACTCACTAGTAGATGAGTTCCATTTATCTTTGCCCTTTTGACTAGCTAGGAAATCTTGATCTGCAACACGCATAATGGACCTATTCTTCCCAGACTCTGATCTTCTTACAAGAGAAAAAAATCTAACTTCTCAAATATTAAAGCATTTGGATTGCCTTTCATCAATAATCAAATAGTAGAAGCAAAACTCTTATATGAATCTAGAAGACTATTCAAAATAGTATGCACAAGTGAACTATCAAGAAAGACTTCATCAGCAAAAACCAGTTGCTCCTTCAAATCTTTGATCTTTGTCAAATACTTATCCACAAAATTGCCTTCATTCATGTGCTTACTCATCAAAACATTTTGGAGGTAAGCAAAAAGAGCATCATTACTTGCCTAGTATAGAGTGGTAAGTGCATCCCAAGCATCCTTTAATTTTCTCTAGAGGAGCGAATGTGAGGAATAGTGGGACATTTGACAGACAAGTCTATCAATGTAGATGCCTAAGCATCTCTGCCATCCCCAAAAAGTTGCTCTATAGTAGGTGTAGCAGGAACCGCAAAACAAATAAGAACCTAATGAATATCACCATCTTCAATGCCATAGGCATCACCTTCAGTAACTATAGTTGCAGGTGTAATAGGATGTTTTCAACACCCTGTACAATATGACATAGTCCTTTTGCAACCAATACATGATGCATCATATAAGCCCATCATGCGTAATTCGTACCATCCAACTTATCCTCAATAGCCAACATAAAGAATACATCACTTCTTTCAACCATGGCCACTGACCAAGATACCCTGATGTAGAAAAATCAATATAGCTCAAAACATTGAATAGAACTACCTTATTGCATTCTACTAAACTTGTACCATAATTCAAGGAGCTCATACAAGCAAACCAAAACCTATATATATCTTCAACACAAATAGATGAAATCGTGTGCACAGGCATTGTGATAGTGCATTCAAAGGTTGAAACAAGCTCACCAATTTTTGTGCAATTATAAGACTCTGATTGAGGGGTGTCAACGATGCCCTAGATGAAGTTGCGACATGTTCTAATATAGATTGTTGGAGTTTGAGGCCGTTGGACAAGGAAGAAGAAGAAGAAGAAGCTTGGAGCATAACACATTTTATAGAATTTATTACCAAGAGAATTTACAAAATAAGTGACATGTTAAGGTCATAGGCGTATATACAAGTGGGGAGGAAAACCTCCTACAGAGGGAAGAAATTACCACCGCAGTCCTAGTGTGTTCATACAGATCACAATCAAAACATATAAACATATTCTAGATGTGTTTCCACAAATGGAAACCTTACATCTCTAATGGCCTTGTTAATGAGCTAGATCATATCAATTATTTTAATATTAGCTACCTGCCTCTTTCATCCCCTCATTCAACACTTGATGATTAGGGCACTCTATAACGCTAACACAAATGCTTTTGTGCATAACAATAAGGCCATCATTGATACGTTTTGGTGTTGCCTATATACATTTTGTGAGGCATGAGGTTCCAAATTAAATCACTCTAAAACTACCTTCACGGCTATTATTGGGCATCCACATCTAGTTTTGGTTGACCATTGCTATCAGTTGATCCCCAAGGGAAAAAGCTTCCACCTATTAGGTATTCCCACAGAATTCGATGTTTGGATGGGTGAGTAATGTAAATCAACTCTTTCTAAGCTGGATAATAAGTTTGCATACTTGAAAGGTACGCAGATTGACCTCGCGGGGCAAGCTTTGGTCGTTAATAAATGCCTTATTTCTTTGATTATATACTTTCTCTCTTGTTGGAGACCAAAGGGCAAAGAGACTGTCAAATTGGAAAGAATCTATAGAAACTTTCTCCAGATAGGAGACCCTAGCAGAAGGGATGTCCCCAAAATTAATTGGGGTATTTGCATAAGCCAAAAAGATCAATGTGTTTTGGCGATTCTAGACATTGAATGAACAACGAGTAATATGGTAGCCAAATGGCTTATTAAAGCTTCATGCAAGAGGGATCCCTTTTCGGTATAGCTAGTTTTTAGAAACAAGAGCACTCTTAGGCTTGTGGGCCTCTTGGGCTGGAAAGGTCTAGATCTTCTTACTCTTTTTTCTCCCCCTATCAGGTGACTTGTTGAGGCTATGCATGATGTTTAACAATGTAGCTGAGACCATCAATTGATATAAAAAATGTTGTAATCATCTTAATGAACTTTTGAAGGTAGCCCAGGTCTTTTAGAGATAAGAGAATGAATTCCCACTCAAGTCTCTCATATGCTTTCTCAAATTCATACTTAAGGAAGAAAATATCTTGAGCAAAATCTTTAGCAAAAACCTCATGTTCTCAAAGATCAATGATGGCCTCGAGGATGGACCCCCCTTTGATGAACGCTTTTTTATCCTCACTAATCCAATTGTTTAAGTAACAAGCAAATTGATTAGCAATAACTTCAACAAGGATCTTGTAAGTTCTTTGTAACATCATAATTAGATGGCAATTTTCAATCTTTTTTAAGCTACCTTCTTTGTGAATAAGCTTGATAATGCCTTCATTTAAACATTTGGGAAGTGCACCAAAAGAGACGGCCTCTTGCCACACCAAACATAATGGACTAGTCACCACGCACTTGACGGTCTTGAAAAATGCATTGGCAAGCCCATCTAACCTTGACTTTTCCCTAGGAAGCGAATCAATAACTTCAAGAATCGCATCGTCTGAAATGAGAGCTTCAAGAAGAGGCTTCTACTTTTGTGGATTTCGTTTTGTTCTAACTCTAGAGGTGGCCACCATGCAATCATGCATGTGAGGAGAAAGAGGCATGGAAACCCCCAAAAGCTAGCCCGTAAAGTGATTGACAATCAACGGACTATTTTCTTGATCGACCTTGCATTCAACCCTATTGGTGTCTATCATGAAAGGGATCACTTCCCTGGATTTTTTCTTCCTGAGGAGGCCACACATCTCTTTAGTAGGTTTGTCTATGATTTTCACCAAAAATCTTTAAAATATACCTATAGATTATTTTATTGAATTTCTTCTTCATGTCTGAGCATGCATCTGATTTTTTGGATCCCTCTTTGGTATTGAGAGTGGCCGATGTTTACTTCTTCCTCTAGATGTCTCTACCTTAGATGTCTCTGCTTTGGAGATTCTTCTACGTCCTAATGAAGATGTGTCATGTCTTCATGACCACCATCCTCCAGCACTTGGTCGATGAGGAGCGGGTGGCAAAACCCTAGTTCCATGTAGTAGTAATCTCTTGCTAAACTGAGGAGAAAGATAAGGTTGTGTGATTCGCATGACACCAAGGGGCTTTTTGAGATTGATGAACGACTCAAAGGTGAGCACCATTGGGTGGCGATCAGAGATAACAGGTCCACATATTGGGAGAGGGAAAAGAGGGACCCATGCATTGATGATATTCTATGTAATATAGCTCATGTGAAGTCTAGCTTTCCTCAATTTGACTCCATACTCTAGGTTCAAATAAGAGAAAATCATCTTGTGTTTGATTTCCAACACACCCAGGTGTAGCTAGACATGGTCCCATATCTCCTTCTCATGACCATCAATCACCCACCCTCTATTCCACCATATTTCATAAAGAGCCTCCACCATGTTAAAGTCCCCATAGAGAAGGATGTTGAGGGGTAGAGAGTTCAATGATTGTCAAGTGGAAATTTTTTCCACATCAATGTTGGAAGCATACATAGAGACTATGGTGAAATCTAGAGGATCTATAAACAAAGCATTGATCCACTTGGGTATCTACAAGTCTGGTGAACCAATTGCTATTAATGTAGATAGTTGTGCTAGCATTTCCCTTGGGCTGCACAGTAGAGATCTAGACATGGGATGAAGAAATACATTTAAGTCTATTTTGAAGGTCCTCCCCATCAATTTTGATCTCTATAAGAAAAATGAAGTCCATGTTTAGGCTTTCATCATGGATCCACTCACTGATAACAATCGCTATTGGGGGGTCAAACAACCCTCTAACATTAAAAGAAAAAATTATCCTTATTAGAGGTTTAGCTCTCTAGGGGAGGGGCCTTTTTTTTTTCTCATTATCTTTTCTCTTTGAGGTGGAGGGGTCTTGACATAGGATTTTACCCTTAAGGGGGCTTCTGCATGGTAATTCAGCTAGTTGTTTTCCTTTGTGAGAAGCCTTCTCTCAAAATGAGTCTAGTATCATTTCGATAATTGTAGATCCAATGATCGTGATTTCGCTATCTTCATTGTTGGTGGTGAATCCA
The DNA here is from genome assembly GCA_020310875.1 of Ceratopteris richardii. Lineage (NCBI taxonomy): Eukaryota > Viridiplantae > Streptophyta > Polypodiopsida > Polypodiales > Pteridaceae > Ceratopteris > Ceratopteris richardii. The sequence continues at coordinate 137,812,294 of CM035416.1, forward strand.
TCCACTTTGCTAGTGATGTATTCTTCTTGGTTGTCGTCCTTAAAAGTGGAATCCTCTGGAGGTTTCTCATCATTGCGTTATTCATAGTGATCCATCGCCCGTACGTAATCCAAGTCATTAACTTCCTTCTTCAAGTTGTAAAAAATGTTTGTTTTTGGAGCCGTGCAAAGGGGCTCCTCTCAATAATTCCCTTAGGGATTGTTCGCCTTCCTCATCTCAGTTTCATGAATTGTTTTTGGTTCATCTCCATGATTGGTGTTTCCTTCTCTTTTGCAGCATCCAAAGTATGACCTTCTCACACGCTTTGGGCCACTAAAATTTCTTTGTTCTTTGTTACCTTATTTTTTTCATATTGTTGCTTGTTTTTAATGGATTTCTATCTTAAAGGACAATCTTTAATTCTTATGGCCCTACAATCCACAATGAAAGCAAGCATCTTTCAAGTCCTTGTATATAATCTCTTGCTCTATGGTTTTCTCTTCTTCAATGTCTATGGAAATTTTTGAGGGGAGATCTTTGTTGAGATTTGATTTGACATAAATCTATGGTTGCCATGTGGCATTGAAAGAGTGATGAGTACCTTCATAGATGAAACCTTGAACATGTTCTCTTAAGGCTAGAGGTGGACCAATGGGTGAGAAAATATACCTTATCAATCCATATAGGAAAAAGGTAAGTTAATTAGGAGCTCAGTTGAGCGCAGATAGCACAATAGCTTTGACATATTGTGATCAAGTTCTAGAAACCATTTAAAAAGAGACAAATTAGTTCTCCATACCTACAAGGTGCCAATTTGGAAATCTGTGAAGAACATATCTTCATTTTTTAACACCAAGAGCACATGATTAGCTGGCAAGAATTCACACTTGTTGAAAATAAAGTAGCAAGGTAACCACTTGTTAGGGAACCATTGTCACACGGACTCAAGAGGGGGCTTAGGACCAAATGATTGGATAATGAGACAAGTTCTCATTTGCTCTTCCTACTTTGCCAAAATGTCGTCGCTTCAAAGTGAGAGGCAAAAGGCTTTACACATAAAAAGATCCAAAGAAGCACTAGAGTTTTTGTTCTCCAATGGTGAATACACATTACTCACCACCAACAAGTGCGAAATTTCATACATGAAAAGAGATACCAAGCTCTAAAACTCGAAACCACTGATCGCCTAAGCCCTTGAAACACTAGTGACCACCTAAGCCATCAAAGAAATATGATATCATCGTCTGAAAGCAAGTTGTCGAGTGTGGCTGCAAATGGCACTATTCTTTCTTTCTTTTCCTTTTTTTTTCTCTTTCTTCTCTTCTTTAATTTTGAATTTTCTTGGCTTTCAGTTTTTGAACTTAATTAAAACTTTCCAATAAAAGACTACGCAACTTTCACTTTTGCCAAACCCTCTAAATAAAAGCATCGACTCTCAATAACGTGATTTGATTTGGTCAAAGTGGTCCACATCTAAAGGTTTAAATCCTTTGAATTCCTCACGCCAAAAAAAAGACTATCCCCTTTTTTGGAAGGAGGGTGTTGTACATCTAGTAGATGTTCATGATACTAATTATCATACTAACTTTTTTTGACAAATTCAAACTATTTTCAGAGTTATTTCACTTCTAAGAAATCAAGGACAAGCCACTCTAGAGCCACTCGGAAGCAAACAATGACAGCTACTATGGAGGACTACACAATTCAAGTTCTTAACCAATTATGGAGTGAAACCAATCAATGTGTGCCCAAATACTACTATTCTATCGTTAGTATTTCCACTACATATGAGCATTGTTGGTGCAAAATGATCAAGCCTACACATTTGGCTTAGAAGACAATGTGCGCGACTATCACTTGATGTTGCATGTGAACCTTAGCTTGTAATACTTGGTCATTTACCAATGTAAGATATTAAATTTTGGAAGAATCTTGTAAAAGCTTGTACCTCGTGGAGTTAGGAGGAATATTTGTTATGAATTGAGGTTGAAAGAATAACTCCTAAATCAATGGAGTCACTTTTAGTTGCAGCCAATTTTGAATTCAAATTCAAACTTGGAAGAAAATTCTTATTAAAAAGCCTTTCTAAATATTGTGGTTGTGTGGCCTCATTCAGTGCTATATTCTTGAACATTTGTAAAAGTTGAGTGGCTCACACAATAGCTCACTTAGTCCATCATCATTGAGCATCATTACAATGCCAATGATCTTGTACAATCATGATGTATAATACATATATTTCATTAAACATCTCTATCTACTTCTCTGCTATGCCTACTCAGAACAGTCAACGTTCGCTGGTCATATCTTAGTGTATACACAACCATTTTTATAATGTTTGGCTTGTTGGAACCAACTTGAAGTCTATCTTCTGGTATCAAAATCGCAAAGCATTTGGTTCAGCCATCTGGGAGAAAACATCTTTGAAGTGCTCACTGGTCATCTACTGGTTAGTCCCTAAAATAAAAGGGGGTAAGCTTTGGATTGCTAAACTTATTTCTTAGAGCATAATTTATCATTTTAGATGATTCGGATTGCAATCATTAGGAATCTAAGCTAATTGAATTCCTTCAAAAGGAATTTCATCAATTGTTATTGTACTCTGAGCTCTGAGAAAAAGAACGAGCAGGTGTATAGACTAAAATAGAAAGTTTTGTGACACTAGCTATTCTTGAAGTAGTTTGTTTTGATTCAATTGTTTCAAGCATCAACTCCAAAGTACGTAGGTACTTTCTTGGTATCATCTTCAAGCAAAAAGGGCCTATGATATTACTCTGAGGTGTATTAGGGTAGGTACAAATAAGGTTTTAGCAGTACCACCTCACTTTCTTGAGGTATCCATCCATCTCCTCCAACAATGGTATCAGAGCAAGTTGAAGTAAAATGGGAGATGGTCTCCCTTCTTTCATTGATAAATTGGATAGGATTAATTATCGAGCATGGTCCTTGAGGATGAAGACCTATCTACAAGGAATGAGACTTTATGGATACATATGAGGAGATGAGGAGATGCCCATATTCAGAAGCAAAGATCAACCTACAAGCGAGGAGCAAGAAAGACTCAACTCATGGTGTGCCAAAGATGCTTTAGCAAGGTCATATCTACTTAACTCTATTTAAAACTTCCTTCTTCCTCATATTAGGAATTGTATTACTTCCCAAGAGACTTGGAATACTCTATCTTCATATTTTTCCTCCAATACAAGAGCTAGGAAAAATCAATTGTGGATGGAGTTTACTACTAAAAGAAAGAAACCTAAGCAAAATGTTTCAGAGTTTGTGACTAAGGTGAAAGATGTAGCTGATCAATTGGCAAGCATAGGAGACGATATTGAAGAAGAGCAAATAGTGAGACAGATAATCAATGGCATTAAGGCAAATGATAAGTGGGAATCTTTCACAACTGCAATGGATAGTTATATGGATATGCACATCCTTGATCTAACCACTCTAATGGGGCAAATCTTCACCCACAAGGCCAAGCTCAACAAAATGGAGAACCATCAAGAGGTAACAATTCTTCCGCCCTCTATACAGATAAAGGAAAGTCTAAGCATAAAGGAAAGAGCCAGAAAATTGAAGATGAAGGTGCTGCATCTCAAGCTAACTATGCAGGGAGAGGTAGGAATTCAAGACGAAGGGGAAGAGGAGGTAAGCAAGGTAGGGGGAGACCTTTCAACTCTTCCCCATGCAATATACGTGGACTCTCTAATCACACAACAGATGAGTGCTATAAGAACTTCAAGAACCACAAAGGAAGAGGATCTCAAAGAGGTGGCTACTCACAATCAAGAAGAAGATTCAACCATAATCAAGGATACAACCATGGCTACAACAACAATTATCAAGGAGGATACAAATAAAAAAAGGACTTCAAAAACTATATAGAGGATCAAGAGGATTCTCTTATCATTATGAACATGACTTCAAAATAGGGTATGCATGATGAGCACCTCTTCTATATTGACTCCGGTTGTTCAAATCATGTACTAGACAATGTAGCTCTCCTTTTTTATCTTCACAAGCCCAAAGGACAGCACCAAGTGGAGACACATGATGATACCAAGCATTCACTTGTCAAGGTAGGAAATGTCAAAACTTCTGATGAGAATAGGAATCTATTGAGCAGATTTCTTTATGTACCTACTATCACAAAGAATTTGATGAGTGTTGGACAAATAGTGGAAAAGGGTTTGACCGTTAGGTTCAATAAATTTGGAGCTTTTGTTGAGGAACCCCAACATGGATTCACGAGAATTGCAAAGGGAGAGAAAACAGGTAGATTGTTTACATTTGAGCTTGAGGACACTAGAAACATTGCACTTTATAATTATAGGATCAAACCTTGTCTAAGTTAGAGATATGGCACAAAAGATTAGGACACATTGGTGAGAGAACATTGAAGCAGATATGTAGAGATCAATGTGTACTTGGGATACCTAACGTATCCAAGCAACAAATGATCTATAAATGTGGTGCATGCCAGTTTGGTAAATCACATAGGTTACCCTTTACAAAGAAAGGCTATATGCATGAGGATTATTTCAAACTTTTCCATAGAGATTTCCAAGCAAGGACCCTTCAATTTCAGGCTCAAGGTACTATGTGTCATTTATTGATGATTTCAGTATGTGGACTATCTTGTATTTCATGAAACATATGGATGAAATGTTTAGTTGTTTCAAGAAGTATCTTACACTTGTGGAAAATCAAACAGGAAAAACTGAAAGAGGATAAGGTCAGATGGAGGAGATGAGTACTTCTCCAATGAGTTTCATGCATTTTTGTAGGACAAAGGTATCAAAAGATAGATCACTACTAGATATACTCCTGAGCAAAATGGAGTACTAGAGAGGAGGAACACACTAATTGTGGAAGCAGCTAGATCTATGCTAAAAGAAAAGAAGTTTCCTAATTACTTGTGGGCAGAGAATGTTTCTACTACCACTTATCTTTTTAACAGGTTAGCTTCTAAATCCCTTGATGGGATGACCCCCTATGAGGCATGGCATGGTAGACAACCATCACTTGAACATTGCTTATGTGCATGTTCCATCTCAAATAAGAGGTAAGTTAGACCCTAAGGCAGAGAAATGCATCCTCATAGGGTATGATATAAATAAAAAAGGATGAATTTCTCCTCTTGACAAACAAAGAAGAATCTGCCTTGCGCATCATGAATCATACTCCTATGACTACTCAAAACATTCAACTTTCTCTGGTCATATCGCACTGAGTACTTAATGGTTTTTTATACTCTTTGGCTTGTTGGAACCACTTAACGTCTATCTTGTGCTGTCAAAATCTCAAAGCATTTGGTTCAGCCATCTAGGAGAAATCATCTTTGAAGTGCTCACTAGTCATCTACTGGTTAGTTCCTCAAAAGTCGGGGGTAAGCTTTGGATTGCTAAACTTATTTCTCAGAGCATATGTTATCGGTTTAGATGATTCCACTTGCAATCATTATCTATCTAAGCTAATTGAATTCCTTAAAAAGTCATTTCATCAATTGTTAATGTACCCTGAGCTCTAAGCAAAAGAACTAGCAAGTGTATAGACTAAAATAACAAGTTTTGTGACACTAGCTATTCTTGAAAGAGTTTGTTTTGATTCAATTGTTTCAAGCATCAACTCGAAAGTACATAGGTACTTTCTTGGGGTCATTTGCAAGCTAAAAGGACCTACTATATAACTCTGAATTGTATTCGGGCAGGAACAAAGCATGTTTTAGGAGCACCACCTCACTTCCTTGAGGTTACTGTATCCATCCATCTCCTCCAACAAGCATTGATAACCAAAGCATTAAATTTAGCCAAAATTCATGTCGGAAACCTAAGGTCACGATTTCTAATGCCCTCCTTGGGGGCACAAATCCAAAGATCTGAGTATAATGTACAAATGGATAGGTCCGGTGATCAAAGCCATCATGATACAACATGGCAAGGTTGGACACTACCAGTATATAAGGAACCTTATGAAGAGGCAAAAGGAGAACATGTATACACATAGTGGGCACATATAGTGATACATTGTGCACCCACAAGGGCAGAAAAGGGGCAATTAAACAAAGATAGACACATCCACTTAGGGAAGAAATAGAGGGCATATAGAACAGAGCATGGAAGAGCAAGGGGCTGCTAGTGGATAGAATTTTGCATGAGATAGATTGGGATATATGTTAAGCTAAAGAGAGAGGAACTCTCAAAGTTTAGGAGCAAATATGCTACCATAATAGTGGATTGAAGAACTAGTCAATAGAATAATTGATGGTTCTAGTGGGGACTAGAGAAGTTTCCAACAATTTTGAGTAGGAAGATAACCTTGTCAGTAGTGATTGATGACTACTAACTAACAAGGGAAAAATGGGCTACAACACACTATGGAAAGTAGGGAAGTATAGGAGGAAGAATGAGAATAGAAGCATGGGTGCCAACATCTAGAAGAAGAAGGTAGTTGCTAGACCCGAAACCTTAAAGTGTGATGGCTATTGTGGCTTGAAGCTTAAGGAGGCTATGCATAGGATACCAATGCATCATCAAAGAACTATAGGATGTTAGTGATTGACGAGCTCTTGATTCTTTGATAGGTCAACATTCGAGACCATCGGTAGATGATAGGTGGAGGGAGGCTCAATGGGCTCCCACTTCGAGCCCTAGGACTCAGAGATATAGAAGCTTTCATCCTCCCTTAGGGTCCTAAATGGTTCAATATCAAGATGGGAAAAACTCCATGGTTGGGGAGGTGATGGAGGTTGTAACATCCCATCCATCTTAGACATATACATATTCATTGCTTTACTATAGATTACTAAAACATCTATATTACTTTACTATCTTACATTTATTCTATGACATGAGATTTCCTACAAGGGTTGTGGTCTTTCTAGAGTTGTGTGTTGCTTCCTCAATAGTGGATGTAGATGATCCAAGAATTTGCGGCTTAAAAGGAGGCCATAAGATTAGGAGAACAAGATGGAAGACCAAGGTCATATGAGAACCACCACTTTCTATATCATTACATGTAGCAAAGACATTTTGGAAAGATTCTACAGGGTAGATATAGTAAGATGTAGCATAATGATACACATGGTAGGCCCAAGGGATGAGCTTGATAAAAATAAACTACTAGACAAGGGCAACGAAGGAAAGAAAGATGCAATAGTTCTAGTTAGAGAAGATCTCTGTATGGCCTAGCCCATACTAAGGGAGAGAATACAAGGAGCATGATGGAGTGAACAAATCATTAAGAGGCATCGGAAAGTTCAAGTTCAAGGACATAATGGAGTTGGGACCAATCATGGAGGATGAAAACCCTCATACTAGAGCACGTGTATCCCCGGATCTAGGAGGAGGGAATGGAGAGGTCTATCGGATGACACATGGATCATGAAAAGAGTTTAGAATTCCTCAAGAGCTCATAAGCATGGGGAAGAACTTTAGAAATTTACTTGCATGTGTCAAGAGAAAGAAAATAAGAAAGAGAGCTCTCAAACAGTCTCACACACAAAGAGAGAAGCACAATATATTGAGGCAAGGAAGATCAAACTTCTTCTTTTCTTATACTCTATAAAGAAAATGCAAAAAACCAACCTAATACAACAATACAAGTGCAATATATAAAGAACATAGAAAAGGAAAATCCTAATGTCCACAAATGAGTGAGCTAGAAAGAAACAAATGTGCCATCACTCTCAGTAGATAAATCTAGTAAATATAACTAAAGTATCGCTGACATATATCAGCATGAACACTATACATATTAGAGAAATGAAAAAGTGATATGTATCATCCTCAATCATCACATATTGACAGCTCAACACTCACCCTCAAGCTAAATGTCATGTCCTGTAATCCAAGCATTGTTATACTTTATGGAATATAAGCAACCCACTCATCACTCCTCAAATGAACAAGATCAACATCACATGCTAATACCTTTTCTCAAGTGAAGTGATAGTTTAATTCAATATGCTTTGTGCTAGCATGAAAAAGAGGATTTCGTTCTAATAGGATGTTGCTAAGATTATCACGATGAATTATGATAGGATTTTATACTTCCACACCTAAATATGCAAGTAGCATCTCTAGCTATCATGCTTCGCATGCTTCCATTGAAGCACCTCTATACCCAGCCTCTCCACTCCACAAAGCAAACGTGGTTTGCTTCTTACTACTCCATGTAACATATGCACTCCCAAGTGATAATAGAAAGCCACTAGTAGATCAAAAACATAAATAACAACTATCATGATGCGATAATCATTGTTCCTTGCATATAATGAGTGATCTTCATCATGCGTAGAAAATCCAATGGTGAATAATTAATCTACAATCCTTGCATGTCAAGCACAAGGGGCTTGTTTAAGCCCATAAAATGCCTTTTGCAACCTCCAAACATATTGTGTGTGCTGTGAATCCTCATATCCTTATGGGTAGTCCATGAATACTTCTTCTTGCATCTAATAATGTAAGATAGCATTCTTCACATCCATGTGATGCAAAATCCATTCATTTGTTGAAGCCAATGAAACAAGTGTTGTGACACTTGACATTTTATATATAGGGCTAAACGTTTCGTCATAATCAATGCCATATGTCTATGCATATCCTTTTGCTACCAATCATGCTTGATACCTTCTTATGCTACCATTAGCATTATGCTTTACCTTGTAAACCCACTTGGAGCCTATGGGTTTCTTTCCTTTCAGCAATGGAACTAGCTTCCATTTTTCATTTCCATAAAGTGGACCCATCTTCTCATCCATAGCTTTCTTCCAATCTTAATTTCCAATTGCATCTTCAAGACAAGATGGCTCAACATCTTATATCACCTTGCTCATGTAGGCACAATGACATGTAACTATCATATGTCAATGGTTGCACTAATTTTTTGCATCCTTCTAGATTCTCTTGGTCTTGGGTCACTTCTTCTTGTTGTGTCATCTGCATATGCCTTTCTTACTCCTAGATTCTTGATTAAGGAAAATTCATGTACCTTATCAAGGCTCATTTTTGAGCCGCTTGAATCTCCATCAATGTCCTCAAAAGATGTGGATGTTTTATTACCAGTAGAAACATTTTCTTTACTTTTCTTGGACATAGTTGATGAATTTGCTGGATTGAAATCTCCATGCAATCTTCCACTCCATGGGTTTGAGTTGGAGCTATTGCTTGGTGACATATTAGGTCCACTCAAAACTTCAGATTCTCCACTTGCAATTTTAGCATTTCCTTCTTCATTTGAGGCAAGATTAAGTCCTTGTTTGGCATCTCCATAGAAGCTTCACATTTCATCAAGAACCATATATTTGCGTATCTTCACCTATCTTGTGAGTGGGTTGTAACATTTATATCCTTTTTGCTTAAGGGAACACTCAATGAAGATATATTTTTCTGCTTTTGGTTCAAGTTTCATCCTCAACACATCTGAAATATGTATGTATGCAATAGGGCCAAATACTTTCATATGTGATGAGTTTTCCTTTTTCCCTATAAACTTTTCTTCACGTGTAAGTTGATGTAAAACTTTATATGGATTTCTATTCATGATGTATACAACATTGTGCACAACTTCTGCCCAATAACAATGAGGCATATTCTTTTCATCCGTCAAGGCTCATGCTACTTTGTAATATGTCTATTTCTACATTCAACAATGCCATTTTCTTGTGTTGTGTACCTACATGAAAATTGCCTATAGATTCATAGCTCATTTAACATGTATTCACCTCCTGCATGAGATCTTAATGTCTGAATATACTTCCCTTGTTTGCTTTTCCACCATAACCTTGAAACTTTGGAAGTAAGTAAACACCTCACACTTCTTTTTCATGAAGTATACCTATACATTTCGTGTATGGTCATCAATAAAAGTGACATAAAACCTACATCCTCCCATAGACCTGGTCTTTGTAGGACCCCAAAGATTTATATGTACTATTTCTAGCACATTCTCACTAACATGCTTGTCATGCAAAAATGATGCCCTTGACTGTTTACCAAATTGACTGGCTTCATATACCTTTTTCATCTCTGCAACCTCCATATTTGCTTATCCATTGAAAAGCTCCTTTGATTGCATCAATTATAGCCTCTACAATTTTTCATGTCCATTTTGCTTGTGCCAAATCTCTATATCAACAATAACACCTATACCTCTTACAAACATGGCTACATGCATTTCAAGAATTTTCACATTTAAGGTGTACATCCTACCCACTTTTTTTCCTTTGGTGATCAGTCTTCCATTTTCTTTGTACTCTTTTACATATAACCTATCAGCATTGAACCTAACTTGGAGTTCTTTCTTAATCATTTTTCCAACAAATACAAGATACTTGTTTATATATGAAACATGCAATATATCGACAAGATGTTTTACCTCCCTGTATTCCATGGATTGTGCTATGTTTCTTGTATGATTCATAGGATGTGATGTATCATCACCTATTTCAACATATCAAAGAAATGGAAATCTTTGCATAGATCTAAACCATTATAGATTACTTGTCATGTGATTTGAAGCAGCTAAATCACCATACCAAACATTACCATTCAATTTTGAAACATCAATAGACATATTATTCATCATGTGATGTTGGACCATGAACAACGTCTCTAAACCATCTACATTTTTTGATGCATAGTTGTTTTATAAACTTCTATTATTTTGATTCCTCAAAGTGAAATCATCTTCACATGGTGATTAGGTTTACCAAAATTGAACCATCCCTTAATATCATATCAATAATTTTGTTGGAAACTTTTGTAGCCTCTTTGGCTCCCCTTGCCTCAAAGTTTTCCTCATTCTCTTACATGATTTTGTTGTTGACCTTGGTACTAGTTGTTGTTTCCTCTTCCATTTCCTCAACCTCTTCCTCTACCAAAGCAGGATACCTACTCAGAACCAATGTTTCCTTGGAAGTTTGAATCTTTAGGAAGGTTCTTTTCTTCAATTATTAGCATGGATATTGGATCATCAAAGTTTAGAATATTTCTCTTGGTCTGAATAGAAGTTTTAAAATCATTATATGTAGCTCGTTAATCACAAAGGCACACTTCCAAATTATTATTATCATCATCTACATTGATCCTAATAGATGCAAGCTACTCACATAGGTGTTTGATTTTTAGGCTGTAGTCACTTACTAACATGCTCTTTTTCTTGAGTGTATGCACGTGGTACTTGAGTTGTAATTTCTATGCCTTTGTATTGGTGAACATTAGCCATTTCTCCAATAATTCACAAAACCACAAAAGCACTTGAACCAATACCTCTACTTGAACAATGTCACACTAAGAAGCAATAATTCAATCTCATTAAAAAAACGTTGTTCTCGTGTATCAACAATACACGAAATCGCTTGAAATTCTAGATTTGCAATATTTTGAGTATTTCCGAATAGAATGCAAGTTAGAGTTTTGCAAACTTAACAAGTTTTTTGTGGGCCCCACCATGTGGTCTTGAAATGGAGGTCCGGATGGCCTTGAAACTAAAATATTAAGCAAAACAAGTGATTCTAGAGGAATAAATCAAGAAAATATTTTGACAACTTCTACCTTCACAACAACTTTCATATCAATCTGAGATCATTTGTGAAGCATGCATCCTCCATGCCTTTTCACACACTCTTCAAGATCAGCCTTCTCCAATCATCTCTCTATAGCCACATAGGCCGTGATACCATGTCAAGATAAAAGACATAAGGAAGAGGTCTCTCACACACTCTCACACACAAAGGAAGAATAATCTTTTTCTTCTTCTTCTTCTATTACATAAATAAAATGTACAAGAATGACCTAATACAACAATACAACTAATGCAATATTTAAAGAACAATACATCAAGAAAATCCTAATTTCCACAAATGAGTGTGCTAACAAGAAACAAATGTGCCATCACTCTTGGTAGGTAAATCTATTAAATCTAGATAATGTATCCATGACATATACTGATGTGACCACTATACATGTTTGAGAAATGAAAAATGATATGTGTTATCCTCGATCATCACATGTTGAGCTAGATATCTCAAGAGGGTGTGGATATGAGAAAGTAGCTCACATAGCTACACCAAAAGTAGATAAGCCTTCAAGTCTCATAAATGTATCCAAGCTCAAAGTATACCACACCTAAAACAGAATTTTGCATATCTCAATTTATGGATAAAGGTAGAAATCTAGATCAATGTGTCAATCTCCCTCTTTCCATGCTTAGCTCTAGACTAGAATCTCTCTTCATGCATCTTCTCTTTTCTGTACTCTTATTTTGTCCACTCTGGAGTAGATCGAACTTTGGAAAGGGGCACTGTACATCTACTAGATGTTCAAGATATCAAATTGTCACAAGAGGGTTTTTCCTAGACAAATTGTGACTACTTTTGAAGTTATTTCACTTCCACAAATTTCAAGACCAATGTGTTTCATGCAGATGATGACACCCACTATGCAACATTGCACCTGTGAGTTCTAGAAGCAATTACCAACCAACTTGGATCAATGTGCAATTGAATAATATTATGCTCCCGTGAGTGTTTCAACTATGTATGAACATTGATAAGCAAAGAATTAACTTCGAGTGACATTCACACTGCCAACTTAAGGTAACCATCTATAACATCCTTCTTAGGGGTGCAAATCGAAAGATCTTATTTTAATTTGCTCATATGAATGGACAATTTGTAGTGATTGATGCCAACATGATATAGCATGGTCAAGCCAAAAGCTACCACTATATAAGGAACCTCATGAAGAGGTGAAATATGCACATAGAGCACACATATAGTGATACACCATGCACCCAAAGGGGGAGACAAGGGGCAAATAAAGATATATAGACACACCTAGTTAGGGGGCCAATAAAGGGCATATAAAAAAGAGAAGGGAAGACCAAGGTTCCGCTTGAGGATAGCATTCCCCATGAGATAGATTTGGGTATATGGTAAGCCTAGGTAGGAGGAACTTTAGAAATTCATGAGCGAAGTTGATATGAGTGAAGCAGAATGAGTGAAGAGCTATTTGATAGAATACTTGATGATTTTGGTGGGGATTGTCAATAGTATCGAGAATGAAGGCAACATTGTCATAAGTGATTGATGAATACTAACAAAGAAGGATGAAGTCTACCGCAACATATTGTGGAATGTAGGGAAGTGCACAAGGAAGAATGAAAATGGAAGCATGAGTGCTAACATTGGGAAGAAGAACCTAGCTACTAGAACCGGACCCTTGAAGCATGAAGGCTACTATGGTTGGAAGCTCTAGGGAGGCTACACACACCATACTAGTGCATCACAAAATAGTAGGAAGTCGGGAACTAGAGAGATGGTGATTTTATGCTAGGTTGGCATCAGCGGCCAGGGAGAGATGGAAAGTGGAAGGAGGGAGAGATGGAAAGTGGAAGGACATTCAACAGGCTCCCACTTCGACCCCTAGGACTCATAGAGAGAGAAGCTTTCATCCTTCATTAGTTTCTTGAAATCATCAATCCAAAGATGGAAAAAACTCTAGGGTTGGGGAAGTGACAAAATTTATAACCTCCCATCCATCGTAAACACAAACATTTATATACTCTATTATCATTTGGTAGAACATTTGTATTACTTACCTATCCTACATTTATTCAATGATGAAGGAATTCCTACAAGGTGTATGCTTCAGGATGGAAGGGCCATTTCCCCTTCGAAATCATGTAAGAAGATCTTGGTGGGTTCACTTAGTTGTAATTTTCTTTCTTGAAGTACTATAAATCTTCGTTGGTTCATTTGTTGCTTACCCATCATCACATATGTTTTGATTGTCTTATGTGGTTTTGTGCAAGTCCATTTTTACTATTGTCCTGCGGTAAAGTTTGTTGACACGTGAGGCCGTGAGGAAATGGGGTGTGGGTTGTCTAGAGATGCAATAGGCACATTGCCTCCCTAGTCTCCTCCTACAGTAGCATACTCGAGCCTATACAGGTGCCAATGAGGTCATGGGTGGAGACACTCTTGTACCCCTTTTAGCTTAAGAGTTAAACAAAAAGTTTTATTATTCACAAATCTCACTACTTAAAACTCCAACGTTGAGAGTCAGAAGAAGGAACTACACAAAGAGAACATGTATATAATGAGATTTGAAATCATCTCTCTTTTTTTCCTTTTTTTTAAAAGGAATTTCAGTTGTGTCTACTCTTCCAAAGCTTAATGAATAGAAATTACAATTCTACAAACATAGTAGCTTGAACCTGAGATTGATGGATCTTTGCTAGGATCCCAGACATCAGTGTGTACAAGCTCCAAGTAGTCTTCATACATGTACCCTTTTCTTTTCAATGGTTGCCTCTCAACTTTACCAAATTGACATCCTCCACATTTGTATATCATGTGTTGCTTGGTCACATTGGAACGTGAAGCACATTCTGCATATTTTCTTTAGTGTTCTTTCTCCTATGTGTCCTAGCCTTTTGTGCCATATCTCTAGCTTAGATTGGGTTTTATCCTTGTAATTGAAGAGTTCTATGTTCCTGGTGTTTTCAATCTCAAATGTAAATAATCTACTAGATTTTGCACCTTTAGCAATCCTTTTCAATCCTTGTTGAGGGTCTTCCACATATGCTCCATGCCTAGTGAATGTGACTTGTAAGCCTTTCTCAATAATCTGTCCAATGCTAATTAGGGTTTTGGTTATAGTTCGCACATACAAAACCTTACTTAAGAGGTTCATGTTACCATCAAAAGTCTTGACATTTCCAATTTTCTTGACTCAGTGTTTAGTGTCATCACATGTCTATAATTCATGCTTCCCTTTGGGTTCTTCAAGATCAGATAATAAAGCTACATTTCCGGCCACATGATTGGAACAACCTAAATCAATATAGAAAAGATGATCATCATCTTTACCTTGCTTGGATGTCATGTTCATGATGAGTAGAGAATCATCTTCATCTTCTATGTAGTTATTATAGTCTCTTCTTCCTCTAAAACCTCCTTGATAATTGTTGTTGTTGTAGCCTTGATTGTAGTTATGATTGTAGTTGCTTCCTCCATTGTTGTATTTGCCTCTCGATTGTCCATAGATACCTCTATGGAAGCCTTTTTCCCTTTGGTTCCTTGTGATCTTAAAACATTCTTCTGTGGTATGGTTGGTAAGACCACAAATGTTGCAAGCTGGATTGGTGTAGGATCTCTCCCTTCCTTGGTTTCCTCCTCTACCCCTTCCTCTAGCACCTCTTCCTCTACCTGTGTAGTTAGCTTGAGAGGTACTAGAATCATCTTCATTCTTCTTGATTTTACCTTTATCCTTACTTTTATTCTTATCTATATAAAGGGAAGAAGATCGGTTACCTCTATAGTTGTCACCATTCTTGTTGAGCTTTGTCTCATGAGTGAATAGTTGCTCCATCAAGGTGTTGAGGTTAGGTAATTGCATGTCCATGTAAAGGTCCATTGTTGTGGTGAAGGCCTCCCACTTATCATGAAATTTGATGCCATTAAGGATCTACCTTACTATGTGTTCTTCTTCTATCTCTTCTCCAATGCTTGCAAGCTCGACAACCACATCTTTCATCTTGGTTACATAATCAGCCACTCCTTGCTTTGGTTGCTTCTTTAGAGTTGTAAAGTCCATTCATAAGTATTCTTCCTAGCTCTTTTATTTGATGAGAGAAATGATGAGAGTACTTCCCAAGTCTCTTGGGAGGTCGTGCAATTCCTAATGAGAGGCAATAAGAAATCAAATATTGCGCTTAGTAGATAATTCCTGGCAAGAGCATCCTTTGCACACCATGTGGTCAACCTTTCTTGTTCTTCCCTTGTGGGTTGATGCTTGCTCCTGAATCTTGGCATCTCTTCATCTCCTAAGATGTATCCATATAGGCTTCTCCCTTGGAGGTAGGCTTGCATCCTTAGTGACCATGCTGAGTAGTTCTTTCTATCCAATTTATCAATGAAGGATGAAAATCCATCTCCCATCTTGCTTGTTGTTTCTCTGATACCACTGTTGGAGGAGATGGAGGATAATCTTCATAGATGAATTGGTGTTGCTTCAATGCGCTTCACACCAGCTAAGAACAACTACTAGAGAAGTGGGCCTCTTTAGCATGCTAAGGATCATAAATAATCACATGTGTTTCTTGGCACATGATCCACTAATCAATGGATCAAAACAGATAGGTAGGAGTTGATCCAAAACCAAAAAACTTGATATTCTTGTTTCTACACATGTTTATTGTTTTGAACAGTTCTTAGAGCACAACAACAGTTAAGTTAATTCCTTTTTGAACACTCTAGTGAGCTTAGAAATCTACCAATCATGAGTGATTTCATAAAAAATGATCGAGTACATACTAAGAATGATGTTTAAAAAATCACAGAACCTTTTGACAAGTATGGGGTTTATCAGTCAACAAACTAGAGAGTAAAGATGTGTTAATATCTCAGGATGTAGAGAGGAGATGGTAATAAGACTTTGTAGAGATACACTAGATAGTATAGTGAATTTAATATCCTCTAAATCATCACAAATGATCAATCATACACTGAGAACAAGCTCTTAGAAAATTTTTGTTCTTATGTAGTCATAGCAGAGAAGTGAAATGAGAATGTAACAATAATATAAATATTACATCCTATACAAATACAATGTCATTGGTAATCATATATTGTTCAATGTGTGAGAGGTTAATGAGCTATGAGATGATCTCTCAATTCACAACAGATCCCCTTCACAATGATCTCAAGGAGTTGAGAAAACATGCGTGTCATTTGATCCTATTTTTATATCTGTGTTTGGAGCCAATGTTTGAATTCAAATTCAAAAAGTTCACCTAAAAGTGAATCGTAAAGTATAGGATATATTCTCTCATTACTCAACAACCAAAAACTTCAAGATTTGATGCTTCCAAACTTCCTCATGTTTGTAGGACACTTTTACAAAGATAAATGTGAATGGTTTTTACAAGAGGTTGATGACATAGGGTTCCATAAGAGATGTGTCAATTGACCAAGTATGTGGGCTTGGTTTTAACTGCACGAATAGTAGTAGACCCCCAGAGATTTTCCTCCATCATGTAGACATAACTGGAAACTAGCTTTTTTGAAGCTCAAATCTAGAGTGTTGGAAGCGGTACTTGTAACTTTGAAGCCCGTGATCTTTAACTTTGAACCAATTTCGTCTTGCACCTACTCCTATCATGTAGTCTCGAGTCGGAGAGTATCCACATCTTAGTATGTTAGGAGCCACTCCTAAATCTCCAACCTTTGTTAGTCCTCCTAGATATTCACCTCCACGTCTCAATCCATGAGCATGTGCTCCTTGTTGAGAGGCACAAAGAAATCTTGACTTGAAAAATAAATTCAAAGGCATTATAGCTCTGATATCACTTGTACAAGCTTGAGAACTTATGGTGCAGGAGCAAATAGTAGACAAGAAGTGATGATTGATTTTGTGAGCTTTGAGATCTAAGAGCTATGGCATAGCAACTGAGTGGATGAGAGAGAGAGGTATAGTTCTCTCTAAAGATATGCACGGATAAGAGAAACCTCATGTGCCTTATCTTTTCATTGATAATGGATCATAGAATACAAGTAGCCATGAAATTTAGAACTAGGTTCTCTTTGAGCTCAAGAGCAAGCTGATGTACTAGAAAGGTATGCAAGTTAGTCTCTTTGGATGAGCTATGGTGATTAACACATTCCTTCTCTCTTCGATAATTTTCTTTCTCTTTTGCTAGAGACCAAGAGACCAAGAGATCTTCAAATTGGAAAGAAATTGGGTTTCATCAAACCTATGGAGTGCAATATGAAGAAACGTTTTCACCTGTGGCGAAGATGCCAACAATAAGGGTTTTCGTGAGTGTTGCCTCCAAGAATTGGAATCTATATCGGTTAGATGTCAGTAATGCATTTGTAAATGGATGGATATCAGAAGAAGTTTATATGGCACAACCACAAGGTTTTGAAGACAAAGATAAATCAGGTTATGTATGCAAGCTAAATAAGGCACTCTATGGTCTAAAGCAAACTCCTAGAGTTTGGAACAATAGGCTTGTTACTTATCTACTGGACCAAAGTTTTATGGTTAGCAAGGTAGATCCTTCTTTATTTATAAAAGAAGACCAACTCACAGGTTATATAATTATGTGTCTATGTGGATGACATTATCATTACAAGAAATGATGTTAATGCCATCAACCAGGTTAAGGCTCAACTAATGGAAGAATTTAAAATTAGTGATCTTGGTTTGTTAACATACTTTCTTGGCTTCGAGCTTATGTATACAAATTTTGGTATATTTATTACTCTAAGAAAGTATATACATGATATGTTGGTAAAGTTAAAGATGGAGAATACCGAAATTGCAGGTATACCCATGGAACTTAACCATAACCTTAGTTCTCATGAAGGAGAATTTCTTGAGGATGTCACACGTTATAACCAACTTGTAGGTAGCCTCAACTATGCTACCCTAACGAGAGTGAACTTTGCTTATGGAGTAAGTACATTCAGTTATTTTATGTTGATATATTTAGGTAGTGATGTGTGTGAACATTCTACAACCGCCAGGGCACTTTTTTCCCTCTTTAGGAGGTTTTTTTCCCTAGCTTGTATATATGCCTATTGCCTTAATGGGCTACTTATCTTTGTACATTATCTAGTAATACATTCAGTATTGTGTGTTGTGCTCATGCTTCTTCTCCTTCCTTGTGTTGTTCGCGTGCTTCCGTAAACGTCTATCTCCAATAATTGGTATCAGAGTAGGTCTTCGCTTCATCTCGGGCATCGTTGATACTCCTCCGACTACAGCTCGTTTTGGTCTTTGAACGCACTATTGCAGTGCTTGTGCAACCTATTTTGTCTTTTGTGCCAAATATATATACTAGTTTTTGCTCCCTAGTATAAGCGTCTCGAAGTCTGCAATTTTGTTCAACTTTTTGAGATAGAGTCAATTTTTTGCATCAAGGTATTTTAGTCACCGGCCATGGCTGAAAGCAATGATGTATTATGTATGTTGGCTATTGAAGATAAGTTGGATGGTACCAACTACCTGTTATAGGCTTATATGATGCGACATGTATTGGTTGCAAAAGGACTGTGGAACATTGTGCACGGTGTTGAAAAACGTCCTATCACACCTGCAACTATTACAGCTGTAGGTACAAAAGCTAAGGCAGAAGGTGTTGAAGATGATGATATTTAGAATATTCCTGTTTGTGCTGCAGTTTTTGCTACACCTACTATAGAGTAGATTCGTTGGGATGGAAGAGATGCCCACACATATGAATTGATAGCTTTTTCTTTCAAACGTGCTATTATTCCTCACATTCGCTCTTGCAGAAAAGCTAAGGATGCTTGGGATACACTTACCACATTCTGCCAAGCTAGGAATGAGGCTCGTGTTGCTTACCTCCGAAAACAGTTGGAGAGTGAGCACATGAATGAAGATGATTCTATGGACAATTTTCTAACAAAAATCAAAGACTTGAAGGAACAATTGATTTCTGCTTATGAGGTTATACCAGGTAGCTCACTTATGCATACCGTTTTGAATGGTCTTCCTCATTCATATAAGAGTTTTTCTTCTACTCTTGAGTTGATGATGAAAGGCAATCCAAATGCCTTGTGATTTGAGGAGTAAGTCTCTGTTCTATTGCAGGAAGATCAGTCTAGGCAGAATAGGTCCATTATGGATGTTGTAGATCAAGCTTTCCTGGCTAGTTAGAAGGGCAAAGGAAAATGGAGCTTTTCTACTAGTAAACAGAAATCTCCAAATGCTGCACATTTGAAGAACCAAGATAAAGATGAGAAAAAATCACAAACTGGTTTGCAAGTACTGTAAAGGGAATGATCATATCATAAAGAACTGTCCAAAATTGGATGCTAAAGAGGCAAAGAAGAAAGAGGGGGATGGTTGTTGTAGAAGCCTCTACACCAAAAACGAAGTGTGCTAATCTTGTGTAGGAAGAAGAATGGGCATTTACTACTGTTTTGAAATTTTGACCCATCTTTTCATGAGCAGTGCATGTCTGCAGTAGACTCAGATGTTTCGTACTTGGACAGTGGGGCCACCAAACATATTACCTCGCAACGCAGTTTCTTCTCTTCACTTGAGCTTGCCTCTATAGGGAATACTGTTACATGCACCAACAACCCCTCTTATCGTATTATGGGAGTTGGTAAGATCATTTTGACTACTGCTTATGGTAGTTCTTTCACTTTGTGAGATGCTTTGTTCGAGCCAAGGATCAAGAAAAATATGTTATCAATCTCTACATTAGCCAAGATTGGCTTGGTTGTGAATTTTTTTGATGACAGGTGTACAATTCATGATATGTCAAATGGCGATGTGATTATTGCTTCTGGCATTTTATGTCGTGGGTTGTATAAACTCATAGACTATGAAAGCTTTGTAAATGATTGGGCATGTGCAGTACATGATTCTCAAGCTATGCTAGATGCAAAGATTTGGCATGCATGCTTTGGTCATCTAAATTTTGCTAGTTTGCTATGCCTGCAGAAATATGAAATGGTGTCCCCTTTGCCCAAAGTTGAGGCACTTGGAAAACATGTTTGTGAAGGGTGTATTTTGGGAAAAATGCAGTGTTCCTCCTTTCCAAAAGATGGTTCAGTTCAGGCTACTAAAAAATTGCAGCTTGTACATAGTGATGTCTATGGTCCTATGTAGACACCTTCTTTTGGAAATTATCTTTACTTCATGACTTTCATTGATGATTTTTCTAGGCATGCATGGGTATATCCATTAAAAGCAAAGTCGGAAGTCTTCATGTGCTTCAAAAAGTTTTTGGCTCTGGCTAAAAATCTATCAACATGTAAAATGGGCACCCTCCATTCTGAACGGGGGGGAATATATGTCTTCTGATTTTAATGCATTTCTGGCTGAACGTGGGATAAAACACCAGTGTTCAGTGCCATATACACCTCAATAGAATGGATTTCTTGAATGAAAGGATAGGTCACTCATGGACATGGCGAGGTGTATGGTCAAGAGTCAGGCTTGACCACATAGTTTTTGGCTTGGGGCTATCATGTGTGCAGCATATGTACTTAATAAGTGTCCCACTAAAGCACTATAGTCTATCACTCCATATGAGGCTTGGCATGATTGCAATCCATTTGTTGCTCATCGACGTGGTCTCGCACATGCATTAGTGCCTCAACAACATTGTAGAAAATTGGATGATAAAGCACTAAAATGTATTTTGTTGGGTACAGTTGTGAAAGTAAAGGCTATTGTCTATATCATCCACAGACTAAACGCATTCTGGTTAGCCGTGATGTTGTTTTTGTGGAATATGCTATTCAACCATTGCTTTCCTGTACTAAGGAGACATCTATTAGCTCCAAAGATATGTATGATACTTTGCTGCCTCTTTTTACAGGTGGACAGTCTAGTGTTGGTCCTAATGAGGCAACTTCTCAGCCTTTGCAGGTTTCAGGTGATGATGTACATCATTCCATTTCCGATGTAGATTTCCATGATGCACTTGTTAATGAGAGAGCTTATATTGAGGAGGCAAAAACTATGCCAAAATGGCTGGTGTAGACTTTGCGTGAGAGCAAATTAGATGCACCCCTATCATATTGTACTCGTTCAGCCTCTCATAGTCCCGCATTTGCATCAGATTGCTATGCTATGGCTGCATCTAGTCATTGTGATGAGAATGAGCTTGTTTGGTTTGATGAAGCAAAAAATTTAGAAAATTGGATGGCTACTATGCAATCTGAATATGATGCTATAGTGAAGAATGGTACTTCATCTTTGTGTGACTTGCCTCCTGGCAAGAAGGCCATTGGCACTAAATGGGTTTACAAGCTGAAGTGTAAGCCTGATGGAACAGTTGATAGGTATAAGGCTAGGCTTGTTGCAAAGGGTTATGCATAGGAAAGAGGCATTGATTTTGATGAGACCTTTGCACCTACATGTTGGAGATAGACGTCTACGGAAGCACGCGAATAGCACAAGGAAGAAGAAGAAGCTTGGAGCACAAACACACAATACTGAATGTATTACTAGATAATGTACAAAGATAAGTAGCACATTAGGGCAATAGGCGTATGTACAAGCCGGGGGAAAAAAACCTCCTAAAGAGGGAAAAAAGTGCCCCGGCGGTCCTAGTGTATTCACACACATCACTACCTAAATATATCAACAAATCCCCCCTGGGAGTGATGTGGTGAACAAGGAGCTGGCACTCATGTATAAGGAAGTGCCAAGCTATGTGGAAATCACTCCACAAAAGGAAGTAAGCCCAAAGCTTTGCGGAAAGCTTCAAACTTCTCCCTAGGCAGAGCCTTCGTGAAAAGGTCTGCAATGTTCTCCTGCGTGGGCACATATGCCAAGCTGATCTCCCCAGCAGAGAACCTCTCCTTGACATAGTGATAATGCACCTCAATGTGTTTAGTGCGAGCATGGAACACAGGGTTCCTCGCAACTACCAATGCGCTCTGACTGTCAGTGAAGATGGTGGTGGCAGAAGAGTGGCCAACACCCAAATCAGCCATAAGGCGTCTGAGCCACACACACTCAACAATCGCTGTGAAAGTTTCCGTATACTCAGCCTCACAACTGGAAGTGGCCACAATAGGCTGCTTCTTGCTCAACCAAGATATACATGAGCTACCAAGCATGAAGCAAAAACCATTGGTGGACACACGAGTGTCATAGCAACCAGCCCAATCTGAGTCAGAAAAAGCATGCAAATCTGGCGGTAGTGATCCCCCCTTTGGATAAAACAACCCAAGTAGCCGAGTACCACTCAAGTAGCGAAAGATGCGCTTAACCGCCTTTCAATGCGTGACTCGTGGGCAATGCATAAACCTGCTCATCTATGAGACAGCAAATTGAATATCTGGCCGAGTAATGCATAAGTAAACCAAGCATCCAACAGCCTGCTGATAGAGAACAGCATCAAATGCATCTCCAGCATCATGAAGACTCAATCGTAAACCTGTCTCCATAGGAGTGGCAATAGGCTTACAGTCTTCAAGGCCAAAAAGCTACAATAATGTGTCAATATATTTCGTTTGACACAAAGCCATTCCACCATCAACTTGCATAAACTGAATGCCCAAATAGTGATGCAAATGCCCCAAATCAGACATCTCAAATGAGGCATGCAAATCAGCCTTGAAATCAGCAATATGCTTCTCAATAGGACCAGTGAGCAGCATGTCATCAACATAGACAACAATGATCAGAAGCACATCATTAGCACGCTTAACATATAAGGTTCTTTCAGTTGGACTGTTCACAAAACCATGTGCAACCAGATAGGCATGTATCTTCTCATACCAAGCACGTGGTGCTTGCTTTAAACCATATAATGCCTTCTTTAACCTGCACACCTGGTTTTCATGCCCTTTCTGCACAAAGCCACGGGGCTGAAAAACATACACTTCTTCATGTAAGTCACCATTTAGAAATTCTATTTTAATGTCCAACTGATGTACATTCAAACCATGATGGGTTGCAAGTGCACAAATGCTCCGAACAGTAGTCATATGGCATGTAGGTGCAAAGGTCTCATCAAAATCAATGCCTCTTTCCTGCGCATAACCCTTTGCAACAAGCCTAGCCTTATACCTGTCAACTGTACCATCACGTTTACGCTTCAGCTTGTATACCCACTTAGTGCCAATGGCCTTCTTGCCAGGAGGCAAGTCACATAAAGACCATGTACCATTCTTCATTATAGCATCATATTCAGATTGCATGGCAGCCATCCAATTTTCTGAATTCTGTGCTTCATCAAAAGAAACAGGCTCATTCTCATCACAGAGACTAGACGCAGCCATAACGTAGCAATCTGATGCAAAGGAGGCACTATGAGAGCCTGAAGGAGTATGATATGACAAAGGTGCATCTAATTTGTTGTCACGTAAAGTCTGCACCAGCCATTTTGGCATAGTTTTTGCCTGCTCAATATCAGCTCTCTCATCAAGAAGTGCATCATGTAAATCTGCATCAGAAATAGAATGATCTGCATCATCATATGAAACCTGCAAGGGCTGAGAAGTTGCCTCATTAGGACCAGCACTAGATTATCCACCTATAAAAAGAGGCATCAATGTATCATACATGTCTTTGGAGCTAACAGATGTCTCCTTAGTACATGAAAGCAATGGCTGAATCGCATCTTCCACAAAGACAACATCACGGCTAACCAGAATGCGTTTAGTCTGTGGATGATACAGACGATAGCCTTTACTTTCAGAACTGTACCCCACAAAAATACATTTTACTACCTTAGCATCCAATTTTCAACGATGTTGTTTAGGCACTAATGCATATGCCAAACAACCAAAAACACGCAGATGAGCAACAGATGGCTTTTGGTCATGCCAAGCCTCATATGGAGTGATAGACTGCAACGCTTTAGTGGGACACCTGTTCAGTACATATGCTGCACACATGACAGCCTCAAGCCAGAAACTATGTGGTAAAGCCTGACTTTTGACCATGCACCTCGCCATCTCCATGAGTGACCTATTCTTTCGTTCAGAAACTCCATTCTGTTGAGGTGTATACGGCACTATACACTAGTGTTTTATCCCACGTTCAGCCAGAAATGCATTAAAATCTGAAGACATATATTCCCCCCCTCGATCAGAACGGAGGGTGCCCATTTTACATGCTGACAGATTTTTAGCCAAAACCAGAAACTGTTTGAAGCACATGAACACTTCGGACTTTGCTTTGAGTGGATATACCCATGCATGCTTGGAAAAATCATCAATGAAAGTCATGAAGTAAAGGTAATTTCCAAAAGAGGGTGTCTGCATAGGACCACAGACATCACTATGTACAAGTTGCAATTTCTGCGTAGCCCGAACTAAACCATCTTTTGGAAAGGAAGAACGCTGCATTTTGCCCAAAATACAGCCTTCACAAACATGTTTTCCAGGAGCCTCAAGTTTGGGCAAAGAGGACACCATTTCAGATTTTTGCAGGCGTAGCAAACTAGCAAAATTCAGATGACCAAAGTGTGCATGCCAAAGCTTTGCATCTGACATAGCCTGAGAATCATGAACTGCACATGCCAATCATTCACAGATCTTTCATAGTCTATGAGCTTATACAGCCCACGACATAAAATGCAAGAAGCAATAATCACATCACCATTTGAGAGATCATGGACTGTACACCTATCATCAACGAATTTCACAACCAAGCCAATCTTGGCTAATGCAGAAACTGATAACAGATTCTTTTTGATCCCTGGCACAAATAAAGCATCTGACAAAGTGAAAGAACTACCATGAGCAGTAGTCAGAATGATCTTACCAACTCCCATAACAGGATAAGAGGAGTTATTGGTGCATGTGACAGTATTCCCTCTAGGGGCAGGCTCGAGTGAAGAGAAGAAACTGCGTTGCGAGGTAATATGTTTGGTCGCCCCACTGTCAAAGTACCAAACATCTGAGTCTACTGCAGACATGCACTCATCATGAGAAGATGGGTCAAAACTGCAGACAGTAGTAAACGCCCATTCTTCTTCTTGCACAAGATTTGCAGACTCTATTTTTGGTGTAGAGGCCTCTACAACAACCATTCCAGCCTCTTTCTTCTTTGCCTCTTTAGCAGCCAGTTTTGGATAGTTCTTGATGATATGATCATTTCCTTTACAGTACTTGCAAAACAATTTCTGCTTTTCTGATTTCTTCTCATCTTTATCCTGGTTCTTCGATTGTGCAGCATTTGCAGATTTCTGCTTACTAGTAGAAGAGCTCCATTTTCCTTTGCCCTTCTGACTAGCCAGGAAAGCTTGATCTTCAACACGCATAATGGACCTGTTCTACCTAGACTGATCTTCCTCCAACAGAACAGAGACTAACTCCTCAAATGACAAGGCATTTGGATTGCCTTTCATCATCAACCAAAGAGTAGAAGCAAAACTCTGATATGAATCAAGAAGACCATTCAGAACGGTCTGCACAAGTGAGCTATCTGGTATAGCCTCATCAGCAGAAATCAATTGTTCCTTCAAATCTTTGATCTTCGTTAAGAAACTGTCCATAGAATCACCTTCATTCATGTGCTCACTCTCCAACTATTTTCGGAGGTAAGCAACACGACTCTCATTCCTAGCCTGGTACAAAGTGGTAAGTTTATCCCAAGCATCCTTTGCTATTCTGGAAGAGCGAATGTGAGGAATAATGGCACGTTTGACAGACAAAGCTATCAATGCATGTGCCTGGACATCTCTTCCATCCCAGCGAATCTGCTCTACAGTAGGTGCAACAGAAATAGCAGCACGAACAGGAATCTGCGGAATATCATCTTCGACACTATCTTCATCAGCTCCAGCACTTGTATCTGCAGTACCTGTCGTTACAAGTGTAACAGGACGTCTTTCAACACCTTCCACAATGTTCCACAATCCTTTTGGAACCAGTACATGTCGCATCATATAAGCCCATAATGGGTAGTTTGTACCATCCAACTTATCCTCTACAGCCAACATACGGAATACATCACTGCTTTCAGCCATGGCCGGTGACTAAAATACCTTGATGCAGAAAATTGACTGTATCTCAAAAAGTTGAACAAAACTGCCCAGACGAGTTCTGCTAGACTTGTAGCAGACTTTGAGACGCTTAAACTGGCGAACAGAAACTGGTATATACCTTTGGCACAAAAGGACGAAATAGCCTGCACAAGCGCTGCAATAGTGCGTTCGGAGGCCGAAACGAGCTCAGATCGCAATTTCGGCACCATATAGCGAAGCTGTTTTGATCTCGGAAACACCCTGAGTATGCTCACCAAATTTCGTGCGAATGTGAGACTGCAAACGGAGGAGTGTCGACGGCGCCCTAGAAGAAGCGACAACCTGCTCTGATACCAATTGTTGGAGATAGACGTCTGCGGAAGCACGCGAACAACACAAGGAAGAAGAAGAAGCTTGGAGCACAAACACACAATACTGAATGTATTACTAGAGAATGTACAAAGATAAGTAGCCCATTAGGGCAATAGGTGTATGTTCAAGCTGGGGAAAAAAACCTCCTAAAGAGGGAAAAAAGTGCCCCGGCGGTCCTAGTGTGTTCACACACATCACTACCTAAATATATCAACACTACATGCTCTATGACTACTGTTCGGAGCACCTATGCACTTGTAGCCCATCATGGTTGGAATGTACATCAGTTGCACATTAAAACTGCATTTTTGAATGGTGACTTGCATGAAAAAGTGTATGTTTTCCAGCCCCGTGGCTTTTTGTAGAAAGGGCATGAAAACTAGGTGTAGGTTAAAGAAGGCATTATATGGTTTAAAGCAAGCACCACGTGCTTGGTATGAGAAGATACATGCCTATTTGATTGCACATGGTTTTGAGAACAGTCCAAATGAAAGCACCTTATATAATAAACGTGCTAATAATGTGCTTATGATCATATGTCGATGACATGCTGCTCACTGGTCGTCATGAGAGGCATATTGCTGATTTTAAGGCTGATTTGCATGCCTCATTTGAGATGTCTGATTTGG
This sequence comes from Ceratopteris richardii, assembly GCA_020310875.1. Classification (NCBI taxonomy): domain Eukaryota; kingdom Viridiplantae; phylum Streptophyta; class Polypodiopsida; order Polypodiales; family Pteridaceae; genus Ceratopteris; species Ceratopteris richardii. The sequence continues at coordinate 137,839,758 of CM035416.1, forward strand.
GGCATTTGCATCACTATTTGGGCATTCAGTTTATGCAAGTTGATGGTGGAATGGATTTGTGTCAAACGAAATACATTGACACAATATTGCAATGTTTCGGCCTTGAAGACTGTAAGCCTATTGCCACTCCTATGGAGACAGGTTTAGGATTGAGTCTTCATGATGTTGGAGATGCATTCGATGCTGTCCTCTATCAACAGGTTGTTGGATGCCTGATTTACTTATGCATTACTCGGCCAGATATTCAATTTGCTATCTCACAGATGAGCAGGTTTATGCATTGCCCAGGAGTCAAGCATTGGATGGCGGTTAAGCGCATCTTTCGCTACTTGAGTGGTACTCGACTACTTGGGTGGTTTTATCCCAAGCGGGGATCACTACCGCGAGATTTGCATGCTTTTTCTGACTCTGATTGGGCTGGTTGCTATGACACTCGCGTGTCCACTAGTGGCTTTCGCTTCATGCTTGGTAGGTCATGTATATCTTGGTTGAGCAAGAAGCAACCTACTGTGGTCACTTCGAGTTGTGAGGCTGAGTATAGGGTAACTCTCACAACAACTGTTGAGTGTGTGTGGTTCAGATGCCTTATGGTTGATTTGGGTGATGGTCAGTCTTCTGCCACCACCATCTTCACAGATAGTCCGTTCTAGGCTCGCACTAAGCACATTGAGGTGCATTATCCTTCCTTGTGATGTTCACGTGCTTTTGCAGATGGTTATCTCCAACAGTTTATGCATGCACCAAGGAAACCTCACATGGAAGCTACTAAAAGGGTGCTTAATTATCTAAAGGGTACCATGAATGACCCGCGTGTTATCTCGACTCCTTGAGATCATTGAGAAGGGGATCTATTGTGAATTGAGAGCTCATCTCATAGCTCATTCACACATTGAGAAATATATGATTGCCAATGACATTGTATTTGTATAGGATTAAATATACATATTATCATTACATTCTCATTTCACTTCTATGCTATGAGTACATTAGAACAGTGATTTTCTAAGAGCTTGTTCTCATTGTATGATTGATCATTTGTCATGATTTGAAGCATGCTAGATTGGGCATACTGTCTTGTATATGACTACAAAGGCTCATTATCATTGCCTCTCTGGATCGTGAGATATTATGATATCTTTACTCTCTGGTTTGTTGACTAATACACCCCGTAATTGTCGAGAAGATTCTGTGATTTGCTAAACACCATTCTCAGTGTGTAGTCCATCATTTTTTATGAAATCACTCATGAGTGGTAGCTATCTAAGCTAATTAGAGTTTCCCAAAAGGAATTAAGCTAATTGTTGTTGTGCTCAGGGAACTATTCAAAACAATCAACATGTGTAGAAACAAGAATAGCAAGTTTTTTGGTCTTGGATCAATTCCTACCTATCTATTTTGATCCATGGATTAGTGGATCATGTTCCAAGCAACACGTGTGATTATTTATGATCATTAACATGCTAAAGAGGCCCACTACACTCTCTAGTAATTGTTCTTGGCTGATGTGAAGCAGGTTGAAGCAACACCAATTCATCTCCGAAGATTATCCTCCATCTCCTCCAATAGCTCTGACATGAGCTCGGTTGCTTTGATCACCATACTCTCAGTCACATCAAGTGATGTCCCGTTCAAGGAGAGATTTAAATGGTTCTCTACCCACGGAAACATCCATCTACCCAAGTACTAACGCCAATGGACGGATCATTCGTCCTTTGACGCTTGACAATTTTGCCTTTGCAATGCCTATAGAGGTGTGTGATCATGTTAACTCTTCTACACTCGATGGAAGTATACAGGTTACCATAGATGCGTTTCACAATAATGGATGTCGCATGACACGATCCTCCAGGGGAGATTGCCGTCAAGTAGGCGAGTGTAGTGATAATGTCGCGGGGAAAGCTGGTGAAAACCGATTCCATGCTCTTCGCGCATTCTAGGCAAGAAATATTTACGGAATTCACGGAAGAGAACCATGAGGTCTCGAGTAGTTGCCACAAATATTAGCTCAGTTGGAGACGGCATGGATGAGTCTTAACTTGTATCGAAGCTCCTTGCACTTAGCTAGGAATTCACGTCCCTCTTCGAATCAGCATTCAAATAATTCCTCTTCTCATAGCATTTGTCTACTATGTGCGGATGTAGATATGCGTACCGCACCTGTGTGAACCGTTGCCAACGAGAGAGTGAGATGTGGATGTTTCGAAATGCGTGCATGTGTGTGTGCAACAAGATCTGTGAGAGATAGAGCCATCTTCTAAGACAAAAGGAACAAAGGTCATAGGAGCATAGAGAAAACTGCAATGGTTATCTCATGTCATACAAACTTGAGAAACTTTCGCAGTAGCAATTTCCCTATGAACGAGATGGATATGTGGGTTTTCGCACATCAAATGAGCTTTTCTTGACGTCACCATAAAAAAAAGGTATATTCACATTTGAATGCGACTTACGTATAGTGAAAAAATCCTTTTTTCATCACGTATGCTCATTTTCTAGCAATTATGTGATAATATGAACGTAAGACATTAATACAAAGAGAAATAAGCATCAAAGCTTGTATAGCTCTGTAATAACTCCTAGGTATCTATGTTTGAGCTAGTTACTTGCAAATAATTAGTTATGCTTTGGTCATAATGTAAAGGATTAGACACTATGTAGGCGATAATCAAGCCTTTGGTAAGACCTTCCCATAGTTTATTAGTTTTCTTCCGAGTGCCAAAGGTTATGTAAAATGAAAGCATACATGAAGAACTCAATCATCCAATGCGTATATTTTCCAATCATCAAGGATGAATTCAAGCTGGGCAAACAATGGATAACCAATATGGTTAACCTTCTCAACAATAATGAGGCAAAAACCAAATAGCCCTATCATCCTAAAATTGTGAAACCTAATGCGGTCAATAACAAAAAAATTCAATAACTTAGACAAGGTCAATGGTGCACAACCAACCCATTACCACTTTTTGTACAAAACCCGATCCGATTCATACATAAAACTCACTCCATAAGGTAAAACAAACCCAACGTTTATTAAGATCCCATGTGAATGCCCAAGGTGGAACTCAACTATGTGTTTTCTAATGCTTAGAAAAAAGGGGGAATTTTAACCACTTTTGTCAAGCACCCACGATACCATTGTGAGGGGACCTGTTAGTAAGCCATGTGCACCACCAAACTCTCATCAAAAAGTGCATTGCCTAAGGACATACCTAATTGTTTATTATGATGGATTATAAATGAAAATGTAACGCACATTATGTTTCTTATCCGTGCATACTTGGAGAGAGAAATATAGAATTGTGGTATTTCAACCTCTATATGTAGGTCCTAACTAGGTGGCATGAAACTTGAAGAAATAATCAAAGGCAAAATTCATATGCTTCGACCTGATCTTATAAGTTACTTTTAAAGGAGACCAAAACTTTTATTCAAATCAAAACTCATTTATTTTTCTTTTGGGTTTAGTGGCATATTTTTGTTGGTGGCAAGGTGGATGATTTCTACCTTGATGGAATAATACCCCTCCCACAATACCATATGGCTTCATTGTTTTGACCAACTACCTTTGAGGGACACCAACCAATCTCTCGAGTATTGTGGTTTGCTTCACATTAAGTGCACATAGTCATGAAGGTTCTTTTCTTGGTGAGGGCGAGATTGGACCTAAAGTAGGGGAAGCATATGTCAGAGAAGGAGCATCATCCATTCTCTTTAGGAATACTCCCTATCATTTTTTTTCCTAGTGTTGAAGTCTTGCAAGTTCAAGAGGAAGTCTCATCAATGCTTTGAGCATGTCACCCCATCAAATTGTGGCAACTTTGCACCTCTCACCACAATCCTTAGAGGCTTTAAGTGATACTTATCACAGTTAAATCGTCAATACAAGTATCTTACCCCAATCAATTGTATGAGGATATGTCCGCATGAATGATACATTTCCACACCAAACACAATGATGAAACACCATAATCATGCAAAAAAATAGAGTACCAAGCATACAATTCATGCGAATAACCTCCTAACTCATAGGAATGGCTTGGAACACATCAAGGATATCATGGAAGCTTCCAAATCAAGATGAAGATGAGGTAAAAAGATTTAAAAAATAAAGATGCATGATATTGCATTCAAACTAACTCCAAAAAGTGATTACAATCCACACTTTTAATCTTTTATATTTATGTTAAAAGCTTGATGTTCTAAAAGATCCCTCTCAAGCTTTAGTCATCATAGCAGCTAGTTGCTTTTCCATTGGAACAAAAGATACACCGATTTTGTTTTCCAAGAGCTTCTCCCTAATGAAGTGATAATCAACCTTTATATGTTTGATCTATGGATCCTACTCTACATCTGAGTACAACTTGAGATCCAAATCTGATATATAGTGATATAATATACCTTCATTGGTTGTGTCTCTCAGGTAATTGAATACTCCTTTTGTTGCATCCATAGAGGAAATGAACTAAATTAGCAACCCTAGACTATATGACATGTCTGTCCTTGTATGTGTAGCATAGAATAAGCTAGCTACAAGGTTTTGATATTCTTTTATATCTTTCATATGTTCATCTTCATAAACACTAAGCTTATGAGTCATTTCCAAATGTTTTCCTACAAGTCTAGCATTCTCCGTCTTGAATTCCAATTGTAGATCTTGAATGCACCTCCTTTGAGTCAAGTACATCTATTGATCTATGTACCTACACACCTAAGAAAAATGTTAGCTTTACAAGGTCACTAATCCTAAATTCTTCCTTTATATATATTTTAATCCTTTGTGCTTTCATTTATGTCATCACTTTTCATAATTATGTCATCTACATACACACATAAATATATAACTTTGTTACGAACATTCTTAATGAATAGAGAAGGATTTTTGTTGCATGATTTGAAACCTTGATCTTCTAGATAGGTTACCAATCTAAAGCTCAAAGGTTGAGAAGCTTGTTTTAAGCCATACAAAGACTTCTAAAGTTTATAAACAGGAGTAAAGTAATTAGGGTTTTCAAAACCTAGGGGTTATGACATATATACCTCTTCACTAATCCACCCATTGAGAAAAGCATTCTTGTTATATTCTAGAGATGTACATGCTTGGAGGAACAAGAAGTTCCTTGCTCAGGGAATAGCCAAGGCCAAAAGCTAAAGAGTTCATACGAGGTGACCTACTCATAATGGCCAAATGAGTAGAGGGACCTTAGAGAGAACTCTAGATGGTGACTAGGAAAAATAAATAGGCTGCGAGGTGAGTCCGAGATATGTCATTCTCCAATTCCCTAAATCTGTATCAGAGCGTAGGAAGTAGGCTTGTGCAAGGTGGCACAGTATAGCATGTCACAAGGTACATCCTGCTAGGGTAGATGATGCCAAGGTACATCCTTTGAGGGTACATCCCACTAGGGTACGTGCCGCTAGGGAAGCACTAGATTGAGGATCCAAGATACCTTGCATGGGTGACAACAACGTTCAAGAGACCAAGGTCGAGAACAAGGCAAGTATGTAGTCTAGTGGCCAAGAAGTGGAATTGCAAGGTTCAAGATACGAATGTTGAGAGCAAGGCAAGTCCCTAGGCAAGTGGCCAAGAAGCGGAAAGGCAAGGCTCAAGACACCAATTTCAAGAGCAATGAAAGTCCACAGGCTAGTGGCCAAGAAGCGGAGAGGCAAGGTTCAAGAGACCAAGGTTAAGAACAAGAAGGTTCAAGAGATTATGCAAGGGTGAGGACATCAATCCAAGGTGAGATCAAGGATTGATCATGGAGGAAAATGATCTCTAGAAGGGGAAGAGAGTGTTAGAATCAATAATGACAGGTAGGATATGGTTGAACAATACCCTAAGAGGGAGGATTAGGAAGTAATCGTAAACCATGGATTTTGGGGAAGTGGTTAGCCCATCATACTCCTAGCTGGTAGGTCATGATTTCAAATACCACAATAGTGTTAGACTCAAGAATGACAAGCAAGAGATGGTTGAACCACACCCTAAGAGGAAGGATTAGGAAGTAGTCCTCAACCATGTCTTTTGGGGAAAGTGGTTAGCCTATTATATTCATAGCTACTAGGTCATGAGTTCAAATCCCACATTTGGTATCTGAGCCTGAGGGAGAGAGAGACCTTGGGGGAGAGCTTGATGGAGATGAAGAACAATCCTTTCCTTGGAAGAATAGAAATACTTCATGCTAATTATGAAGCATGTCCATCATCGGTAAAAAATACGAGCATCCATGGATAAAGGTTCACGTGAAACTTAAATGTTTAGTAGCCTTCGGTGGTGCAAACGGTGGAGCAATAGCAAAAAAACGAATTCTTCTTCTAAAGCAATGGAGATTGAGACTTTAATGATTAAAGGATCAATTTTGATCTTCAACCATAAGCTGAAGTTGCAGGTTTTGAACCCACAACCTCACATTTAGAGTTAAGCACTCCAGCCAACTCACCTATCTTACTTGATGGAATTGCATAGAAGTATAATATGATATATACACGCTGCTATGCATGCAATGAAGAGAATGAGAGAGGAATAAAGAAAGAAAGAAAGAAAGAAAGAAAAAAAGAAAGAAAGAAAGAAAGAGAATGAGAAAGAGAAGAAAGAAAGAAATAAAGAGAAGGAGAAAGAGAAGAAAAAAAGAGAGAGAAAGAAAGAAATAAAGAAAAAGAGAAAGAGAAGAAGGAAAGACAGAAGGAGACATGGAAGAAGGAAAGAGAGAGAAAAAAAAGAAAGAGAAGGAGAAAGAGAAGAAGGAAAGAAAGAGAAAGAGAAAGAGATGAAGGAGAAAGAGAAAGAAAGAAAGAAAGAGGAGAAAAAGAAGAGTAGATAAAGAGAGAAGGAATCAGAAAAAGAGAGATAAGAAGAGAGAAGGATATAGAGAGGAAGCAGAAAGAGAGAGAAGAGAAAGAGCAAGGGATAGAGAAAAAGATGAATGATAAATTAGGAAAGAGAGGTACAAAGAAATAGATGAAAGCATGTAAACGAGGAAGAAAAAGAATGAAAGAAGAGAAAGAGAGAAGAAGAAGAAGATCTTGAGTGAGATAAAGTGAAGAGTAGAGAGAGAAGAGTAAAGAAAGACAAAAAAGAAGGATAGGATGTAAGAGAAAAGAACAAGGTTAGCATAGCTACCTTTACTAAAATAGACATAACATTCTCATATGATGTCTAACTTGAATGATTCCACTTGTTATAGAAAGTAGACTCCAAGAGCGTTCCCATGAAATGTTGGTGGCTATGATTGGATAATTGAAAACTACCTTTAGAGAGCATTTATATCTCTGCATACTTTTTCAAAGAGGTATGCTGTCCACTCACGTAGCTCCATTGTTTTGACTATAACTTCCTGATGGGATATCCAAATCAAGAAATTCAAATAGGTATAGATTCTACACTTCAAACAATTTTATTTAAATAGTTGTATGCCATATGTTGAACATAGAAAACCATCTCTATACAAGCTTTTATAGGGATCTTTGCTGGCGAGAAACTCTTTTTGAATTACTTGAGTGTCCAATTATGATAATTAGGAGTTACTAATCATATATTGAACCATTTTTGGATAGGAATGAGTTGCTTTTTATACCTTTGTATCATATTTATGCTCTCAAGTACATTCATTTGGGTACTTTTGCATCATAACTTATAATTTTGTATTATTTGCTCTTCCAATTTCATAAAACTAACATTGGAATGTGCATGAAAGTTAGTTTGATATGAATTCATTTATGCACATGAAGTTATACTAACTTATTTTGATTGATAAAATCATGCACAGGTTGTTGTTGTTGTGTGTTTCAAGATCTTTGTGCAGGTATTCGAGCAAGAAAAGACCTTGCTATGAGGGCGTGTAGTGCCCAAGAACACATATTGGAAAAATTTATTATTTGTAGGTTTTTGGAGCTAAGAAATTAGTCTTCTTACCAATAGGCTAATGCCTATCATTGTATCATGGTTACTATTTTTTTCAAACTTCATTTTCTTGGGGAAATGATGACAAATTTTTTGTAGCCACATGGTGCTATATGCCATGTGAGAAGTAGAGTGATGTTATGTTATAAGAGAGAGGAAGTCTTATGTGTGCAACATAAGTAAAATCATATAAATTAAGTTAAGTAGAGAAGAAGATGCATGCATACATAGATGATATGATTTCTAGAAAGGTGGAGTGCATGATGTATTTTCTCTCTATAGAAGATCATTTTTTATGTATCACCACAATGAGTAAGGGTGAGCATGAGGTATGTGATAGAAGTAACATGAATAGGCTAATTTTTTTTAGAAAGTAAACAAAAAAGTTGTAGTCCTCAAGAACAATTAAGATGCATTTCTGTCCACCAGCTCATGAGCACATGAATTGTTCTTCATGCGAGTCTCTGTACTTGATATAGAAGTTTATCCCGAGTCGGCACAAGAGTGCTATGGTTATGATCATCAAAAGAAGTATTAAAAGCTTTTATGTGATTGGTTGTGAGGATTTTAATGAACCTGCAAGAAGCACAATTAATAGAATGACATCCATACATATAGTACAACATATGAGGGGCATACCGACACTTTATATATCGACGATCACAGTCGGCGTTGATATAAGCCTCGGAAAATCTCACTAAGAGATACGGACGGTCAAGTGACCATCGGTATGACATTATAAACGGATCATCGGTGTGGCCCGCAGCCACCGGTATGCGCATCAGTATATGCATTGGTATAGGTGTCGGTATGAGCATCGGTAATTTACTAGGAACTACCGACGCATATACCGACGCCCATACCGGCGCCTATACCGGCGGCGAGTTTTAAACATACCGCAAACCCGAGAGCAAAACTTCACATTTTTGCACGTGTTTGAGTACTGTTGGTCTTCTGTCGAACTTGCGCGCGCGAACCGAATTGCGATCTGCATTGTTGTTGATATATTTAGGTAGTGATGTGTGTGAACACTCTAGGACCGCCGGGGCACTTTTTTCCCTCTTTAGGAGGTTTTTTTCCCCCGGCTTGTATATACGCCTATTGCCCTAATGGGCTACTTATCTTTGTACATTCTCTAGTAATACATTTAGTCTTGTGTGTTGTGCTCCAAGCTTCTTCTTCTTCCTTGTGCTGTTCGCATGCTTCCGCAGACGTCTAACTCCAACAATTGGTATCAGAGCAGGTCGTTGCTTCTTCTAGGGCGCCGTCGACACTCCTCCGTTTGCAGTCTCAGATTCGCATGAAATTTGGTGAGCATACTCAGGGTGTTTCCTAGATCAAAACAGCTTTGCTATGTGGTGCCGAAATCGCGATCTGAGCTCGTTTCGGCCTCCGAACGCACTATCGCAGCGCTTGTGCAGGCTATTTCGTCCTTTTGTGCCAAAGGTATATACCAGTTTCTGTTCGCCAGTTTAAGCGTCTCGAAGTCTGCTATAGGTCTAGCAGAACTCGTCTGGGCAGTTCCGTTCAACTTTTTGAGATACAGTCAATTTTCTGCATCAAGGTATTTTAGTCACCGGCCATGGCTGAAAGCAGTGATGTATTCCGTATGTTGGCTGTTGAGGATAAGTTGGATGGTACCAACTACCCATTATGGGCTTATATGATGCGACATGTACTGGTTGCAAAAGGATTGTGGAACATTGTGCAGGGTGTTGAAAGACGTCCTGTTATACCTGTAACGACAGGTACTGCAAATACAGGTGTTGGAGCTGATGAAGATGGTGTCGAAGATGATATTCCGCAGATTCCTGTTCGTGCTGCTGTTTCTGTTGCACCTATTGCAGAGCAGATTCGTTGGGATGGCAGAGATGCCCAGGCACATGCATTGATAGCTTTGTCTGTCAAACGTGCCATTATCCCTCACATTCGCTCTTGCAGAACAGCAAAGGATGCTTGGGATACACTTACCACTTTGTACCAGGCTAGGAATGAGGCTCGTGTTGCTTACCTCCGAAAACAGTTGGAGAGTGAGCACATGAATGAAGGTGATTCTATGGACAGTTTTCTTACAAAGATCAAAGACCTGAAGGAACAATTGATTTCTGCTGATGAGGTTATACCAGATAGCTCACTTGTGCAGACCGTTCTGAATGGCCTTCCTGATTCATATCAGAGTTTTGCCTCTACTCTTCGATTGATGATGAAAGGCAATCCGAATGCCTTGTCATTTGAGGAATTAGTCTCTGTTCTGTTGCAAGAAGATCAGTCCAGGCAGAACAGGTCCATTATGCGTGTTGCAGATCAAGCTTTCCTGGCTAGTCAGAAGGGCAAAGGAAAATGGAGCTCTTCTACTAGTAAGCAGAAATCTGCAAATGCTGCACAATCGAAGAACCAGGATAAAGATGAGAAGAAATCAGAAAAGCAGAAATTGTTCTGCAAGTACTGTAAAGGAAATGATCATATTATAAAGAACTGTCCAAAACTGGCTGCTAAAGAGGCAAAGAAGAAAGAGGCTGGAATGGTTGTTGTAGAGGCCTCTACACCAAAAACAGAGTCTGCAAATCTTGTGCAGGAAGAAGAATGGGCGTTTACTACTGTCTGCAGTTTTGACCCATCTTCTCATGATCAGTGCATGTCTGCAGTAGACTCAGATGTTTGGTACTTTGACAGTGGGGCGACCAAACATATTACCTCGCAGCGCAGTTTCTTCTCTTCACTCGAGCCTGCCCCTACAGGGAATACTGTCACATGCGCCAATAACTCCTCTTATCCTGTTATGGGAGTTGGTAAGATCATTTTGACTACTGCTGATGGTAGTTCTTTCACTTTGTCAGATGCTTTATTTGTGCCAGGGATCAAAAAGAACCTGTTATCAGTTTCTGCATTAGCCAAGATTGGCTTGGTTGTGAAATTCGTTGATGACAGGTGTACAGTCCATGATCTCTCAAATGGCGATGTGATTATTGCTTCTGGCATTTTATGTCGTGGGCTATATAAGCTCATAGACTATGAAAGATCTGTGAATGATTCGGCATGTGCAGTTCATGATTCTCAGGCTATGTCAGATGCAAAGCTTTGGCATGCACGCTTTGGTCATCTGAATTTTGCTAGTTTGTTACGCCTGCAGAAATCTGAAATGGTGTCTTCTTTGCCCAAACTTGAGGCACCTGGAAAACATGTTTGTGAAGGCTGTATTTTGGGCAGAATGCAGCGTTCTTCCTTTCCAAAAGATGGTTCAGTTCGGGCTATGCAGAAATTGCAGCTTGTACATAGTGATGTCTGTGGTCCTATGCAGACACCCTCTTTTGGAAATTACCTTTACTTCGTGACTTTCATTGATGATTTTTCCAGGCATGCATGGGTATACCCACTCAAAGCAAAGTCCGAAGTGTTCATGTGCTTCAAACAGTTTTTGGTTTTGGCTGAAAATCTGTCAGCATGTAAAATGGGCACCCTCCGTTCTGATCGAGGGGGGGAATATATGTCTTCAGATTTTAATGCATTTCTGGCTGAACGTGGGATAAAACACCAGTGTACAGTGCCGTATACACCTCAACAGAATGGAGTTGCTGAACGAAAGAACAGGTCACTCATGGAGATGGCGAGGTGCATGGTCAAAAGTCAGGCTTTACCACATAGTTTCTGGCTTGAGGCTGTCATGTGTGCAGCATATGTACTGAACAGGTGTCCCACCAAAGCGTTGCAGTCTATCACTCCATATGAGGCTTGGCATGACCGCAAGCCATCTGTTGCTCATCTGCGTGTTTTTGGTTGTTTGGCATATGCATTAGTGCCTGAACAACATCGCAGAAAATTGGATGATAAGGCAGTAAAATGTATTTTTGTTGGGTACAGTTCTGAAAGTAAAGGCTATCGTCTGTATCATCCACAGACTAAACGCATTCTGGTTAGCCGTGATGTTGTCTTTGTGGAAGATGCTATTCAGCCATTGCTTTCATGTACTAAGGAGACATCTGTTAGCTCCAAAGACATGTATGATACTTTGATGCCTCTTTTTACAGGTGGACAGGCTAGTGCTGGTCCTAATGAGGCAACTTCTCAGCCTTTGCAGGTTTCATATGATGATGCAGATCATTCCATTTCTGATGCAGATTTACATGATGCACTTGTTGATGAGAGAGCTGATATTGAACAGGCAAAAACTATGCCAAAATGGCTGGTGCAGACTTTGCGTGACAGCAAATTAGATGCACCTTTGTCATATCGTACTCGTTCAGGCTCTCATAGTACCTCCTTTGCATCAGATTGCTATGCTATGGCTGCATCTAGTCTCTGTGATGAGAATGAGCCTGTTTCTTTTGATGAAGCACAAAATTCAGAAAATTGGATGGCTGCTATGCAATCTGAATATGATGCTATAATGAAGAATGGTACATGGTCTTTATGTGACTTGCCTCCTGGCAAGAAGGCCATTGGCACTAAGTGGGTATACAAGCTGAAGCGTAAACCTGATGGTACAGTTGACAAGTATAAGGCTAGGCTTGTTGCAAAGGGTTATGCGCAGGAAAGAGGCATTGATTTTGATGAGACCTTTGCACCTACATGCCGTATGACTACTGTTCGGAGCATTTGTGGACTTGCAGCCCATCATGGTTGGAATGTACATCAGTTGGACATTAAAACAGCATTTCTGAATGGTGACTTGCATGAAGAAGTGTATGTTTTTCAGCCCCGTGGCTTTGTGCAGAAAGGGCATGAAAACCAGGTGTGCAGGTTAAAGAAGGCGTTATATGGTTTAAAGCAAGCACCACGTGCTTGGTATGAGAAGATACATGCCTATCTGATTGCACATGGTTTTGAGAACAGTCCAACTGAAAGCACCTTATATGTTAAGCGTGCTAATGATGTGCTTCTGATCATTGTTGTCTATGTAGACGACATGCTGCTCACTGGTCCTCTTGAGAAGCATATTGCTGATTTCAAGGCTGATTTGCATGCCTCATTTGAGATGTCTGATTTGGGGCATTTGCATCACTATTTGGGCATTCAGTTTATGCAAGTTGATGGTGGAATGGCTTTGTGTCAAACGAAATATATTGACACATTATTGCAGCGTTTTGGCCTTGAAGACTGTAAGCCTATTGCCACTCCTATGGAGACAGGTTTACGATTGAGTCTTCATGATGCTGGAGATGCATTTGATGCTGTTCTCTATCAGCAGGCTGTTGGATGCTTGATTTACTTATGCATTACTCGGCCAGATATTCAGTTTGCTGTCTCACAGATGAGCAGGTTTATGCATTGCCCAGGAGTCACGCATTGGAAAGCGGTTAAGCGCATCTTTCGCTACTTGAGTGGTACTCGGCTACTTGGGTTGTTTTATCCCAAGGGGGGATCACCACCGCCAGATTTGCATGCTTTTTCTGACTCAGATTGGGCTGGTTGCTATGACACTCGTGTGTCCACCAGTGGTTTTTGCTTCATGCTTGGTAGCTCATGTATATCTTGGTTGAGCAAGAAGCAGCCTACTGTGGCCACTTCCAGTTGTGAGGCTGAGTATAGGGCAGCTTTCACAGCGACTGTTGAGTGTGTGTGGCTCAGACGCCTTATGGCTGATTTGGGTGTTGGCCAGTCTTCTGCCACCACCATCTTCACTGACAGTCAGAGCGCATTGGCAGTTGCGAGGAACCCTGTGTTCCATGCTCGCACTAAGCACATTGAGGTGCATTATCACTATGTCAGGGAGAGGTTCTCTGCTGGGGAGATCAGCTTGGCATATGTGCCCACGCAGGAGAACATTGCAGACCTTTTCACGAAGGCTCTGCCTAGGGAGAAGTTTGAAGCTTTCCGCAAAGCTTTGGGCTTACTTCCTTTTGTGGAGTGATTTCCACATAGCTCGGCACTTCCTTACACATGAGTGCCAGCTCCTTGTTCACCGCATCACTCCCAGGGGGGATTTGTTGATATATTTAGGTAGTGATGTGTGTGAACACTCTAGGACCGCCCGGGCACTTTTTTCCCTCTTTAGGAGGTTTTTTTCCCCCGGCTTGTATATACGCCTATTGCCCTAATGGGCTACTTATCTTTGTACATTCTCTAGTAATACATTCAGTCTTGTGTGTTGTGCTCCAAGCTTCTTCTTCTTCCTTGTGCTGTTCGCGTGCTTCCGCAGACGTCTAACTCCAACAATTGTTTTGTGCACACACACACACACACGGATCTCTCTCTCTACACACACACTCTCTCTCTGCTTAGATCTCACATCTTGGTAAGTGCTGCGCGTACTGTTAGCATTTGTGTTTCTCTATGCTTTAGGGTTTGTAATTTCTCTTTTCTTTGATTTCGCAGAAGTTCTTTGGTGTCGATTGTTTGGAATTGGACGATAGATGACCTAGATTACACTTTGACGACAACGATTCAAAAGAGGGACATACTTGTAAGTGATTCTTTTATTCTCGATTGATAGAGAGAGAGAGAGAGAAAGAAAGAAAGAGAGAGAGAGAGAAAGAAAGAGAGAGAGAAGAGAAAGGAAGATAGAGAGAAGAGAAAGGAAGATAGAGATAGGAAAATAGAGCCATACACACACACATACACACACATTTACACACTTACACATGCATACATACACACATACATGTACATGTTGGAGAAACACTCACTAATTAGACATATATTTGAAGGTCAAATCTTAGAAAGAAAACCCCATGCCTATGTGAAGGGACAAATTCACAAGTGTATCATACTTGTAAAGTTAGTTCACTTTAGTTCTAGAAGTTTTTTAAAAATCACGGGAATGAGAAAATCTATATAAGTTAGTTAGTATTAACTGACGCGATGAGAAGAAGAAGGAGGAAGAGAGAGAGAGAAAGTGAGAAGAACTCATTTTTGTATGACTGAGTATAGTCGGGCTTCTCTGAGTGAGAAAGCATCTATAAAACTTCTGAGTTTTTTATAGTTATGAGAAGAACTGAGTAAAGTTCTGTGTATGAGTCTCTCTTCATCATCTCCATGTTTGCCTACTGTGTGATGAATTCAAAAACTCAAGTTTTCTGAGCAATTCGATGCCTGGCATCGAATCTTGGCTGATAAGTCATTTTTTTCATTCTCTGTGTGTTAACTATTGTTGAATCTTTTAAAAATATGAAGTTTGTGGAGCAACTCGATGCCTGGCATCGAGTTTGAGCATAAAGTCGATGCCTGGCATCGACTTCTAGCATACAAGTGGTCTTCTTCATATGTGTGTAAAAGAGAGTATTTCTGGTGCAGAAAAAGGGCCTGAAAAAGCTCAAAGTCGATGCCCGGCATCGACTTGGACTGAAATTCGATGCCAGGCATCGAATTTTTTATTTTTGGACATTAGGAATACTAAAACAGGCAAAAATTTCCAGTTTTTGAAGGTCATACAGGGTCATCTTGTGAAGGCCATAACTTGCGTTCTAGAGATCCGTTTGATGCATATGATAGCTTGTTGGAAAGCTCTACTCTTCTAGTTTCATCATATAAAGTTTCATAGAGAAATAATATGTGAGCTAGGAGAAATTAGCAAAATACTGAAGGTATGTCATTTCGGTGACTAGGAATTTCTGTAGAAGCAAAGTTCTCACTTTAGGCTATCATTTCTCAAAGTTTGGAGTGGCAATGAGTTAATGGTGACCATAGAGGTGTTCTAGTGTCACATTAATTCATTTCTTGTGGTGTTTTATACATCAACAAGTGGTATCAGAGCAGAAAGATTCTCGAGAGCAGAAGACGACAAAGGTACGAGAAGTTTTGTAAAGTTTTCCATTAAAGTTTGAAAGGTGAAGCATTTGAAGACACAAGGCATCAAAAGGTTACTTCAAAAGTATTCTCATACACAAAGAACTTCAAAAGGTATTATCCTTTATCCTTTAAGCTCACAGGTTGCAGCAGAAGGAAAGAACTATGGCAGATCATATTTCCATTGACAAACTGGACAGAGATAATTACCCCGCATGGGTAATGAGAATGGAAGCCTTACTTATGAGTAAGGATCTCATGATATATGTTACAGGTGAAGAAGAGAAGCCAGTATTCGAAGATGAAAGTCGACCAAAGAAAGAAGAACTAGATGCTTTAAAGCATTGGCAGAAGAAGGATGCAAGTGCAAAAGCCTACATCTACAATACAATCTCAGATCATTTGCTACCACACATCAGAGAATTGGAATCATCAGAAGATATATGGAATGCATTGGAATATCATTTCCAAAGCACTACTAAAGCACGGAAAGCAAGTCTATGGTCAGAGTTTACAACATTCAAGAAGAAGCCAAGTCAAACCATTAGTGATTATGTCACTAAGATGAAGGATCTAGCAGATAGTCTTGGATCCATAGATGAAGATGTTGAGGATCACAGATTAATTGCTCAACTACTTGCAGGTTTGAGAGGAGATGAAAGGTGGAAACCTTTTGTCTTATCAACAGAACTTTCATTAAATCATTATGTTCCAGATTTGAACCAGTTGCTTGGTTTGATGCTCACATATGAGCAAGACTTGAAGGGAGATGGAGATAAAGGACAAAGTTCTGCAATGTACATGAAGAACAAGAAGAAAGGAGATAAAGGTAAAGCAAAGGATGAAGAGGAGTCTAGTTCTCAAGCTTATTATGCAAGAGGTAAAGGCACTGGCAGAGGAAGAGCAAGAGGCTTTGGAAGAGGAAGAGGTAATCAAAATAACAACAAAAAGGCTTGCTGGATCTGTGGATTGAGTAATCATTTGGCTCATGACTGTTGGCACAACCAACAAGGATCAAACCAGAATCAAAACAACAATAGCAGAGGTCGAGGTGGAAGATATCAAAGTAATTTTCAAAGAGGTAGACAAAGTCAAAGAGGAGGCTATGGTAGAGGTGGAGGAAGAAGTTGGGGACAGAATCAATCCTACAACACCACCTACTACAACTATGCAAATGACACACAGAATGAAAGTCATACATCATTGATGATGAATTCAATCAGCACATCAGATAAAGAAGATCTAAAGGTATTTTACATTGACTCTGGATGTTCTAATCATTTGTCAAGAAACATAGAATTGATGTCAGATTTGGAAAAAGGCATTTCTAGTCACACAGTTCAAACTGGTGATAATACAAGACATAGTGTACATTCAATTGGAAAAGTGAAATGCAAGAGTGGAGCAGATTTGCTAACCAATGTTTTGTATGTTCCTACAATACCTAAAAACTTGATTAGTGTGGGACAGATAGTTGAAAAAGGTTTTCAAGTCAGGTTTACAAATGAAGGAGTATTTGTGGAAGATCCAGAGAATGGATATAATCAGATTGTCTCTGGTAAGAAAGAAGGTAGACTCTTTACTTTAAGAGTGCAAGGGAACATTGGTCAAGCTTTGCTCACACATGGTGAAGCAGTGATTACAGAGCTTGATCTCTGGCATAAGAGATTAGGTCATTTCAATGAAAGAGGAATTAAAGCTATGGTTGCTAATCAGTCTGTACTAGGATTACCAAATGTGCAAAGTCAACATATGGTTTATAAATGTGAAGCATGTCAAATGGGTAAAGCACACAGGTTACCATTTCAAAAGAAAGGATTCAAACATGATGGAGTACTTGAGCTC
Organism: Ceratopteris richardii; assembly: GCA_020310875.1. Lineage (NCBI taxonomy): Eukaryota > Viridiplantae > Streptophyta > Polypodiopsida > Polypodiales > Pteridaceae > Ceratopteris > Ceratopteris richardii. The sequence continues at coordinate 137,857,225 of CM035416.1, forward strand.
ATTCATACAGATGTATGGGGACCAACAAAAGAAGGATCTATCAGTGGCTCAAGGTATTATGTCCTTTTCATTGATGATGCTACAAGATGGATAACATTATATGTTTTGAAGGAAAGATCAGAAGTGTTTGGAGCTTTCAAGCATTTTCATGCATATGCAGAGAGAGTCACAGGTCAAAAGCTTAAGAGACTGAGGTCTGATGGAGGGGGAGAATACTTCTCCCAACAGTTCAATGATTATCTTTGGAATGCAGGTATTAAGAGAGAAATAACTTGCAGGTATACACCACAACAAAATGGTGTAGCAGAAAGAAGGAACAGGACTTTGGTTGAGTTTGCTAGAGCTATGCTAAAGGAGAAGAACTGTCCAAATTATCTTTGGGTTGAGGCTGTAAATACAGCTACATATCTTGTGAATAGATTACCATGTGCAGCTCTGAATGGAATGACTCCATATGAAGCTTGGTGGGGTAAGAAACCAACACTAGATCATTGTAGAGTGTTTGGATCAATTGCATATGCTTATGTGCCATCACAACTTAGGCATAAACTTGAACCAAAGGCAAAAAAATATGTGTTCATTGGTTATGATGAAAAGCAGATGGGTTACAGATTGTGGAATCCTCTAACCAAACAATTTATTGTTTCTAGAGATGTTACATTTGATGAACAGAAAAGTTGGTATGCAGATCAAAGTCATACAGCTGAAGAATTTGAAGAAGAGGTAAGAAGATGTGAGAAAGGAAAATCAATTGTGCAGGTGAATAGAGATGAAGACTATATGCAAGCAAGTACATCCAGAAGTGGATTAACAAGAATGAATGAAGAAGCTCCTATATTTGATGAAGAGGTGTATCCAGAAACTTATGAAGAATGTGAACCAAGAAGGTCAAGTAGGACAAGGAGACAACCAGAAAGGTATTCTTATGATACTTCTTACATAACTCAGAAGAACTATGCATATATGGTCAAAGATGATGAAGAACCTCAAAACTATGATGAAGCTAAAGGTAAAAAGCAATGGGAAGAAGCAATGAAGGAGGAGTTCAATGCACTGGAGGAGAACAAGACATGGGAACTTGTTCCTAAACCAAATGGTAAGAAAGTAATTGGAAATAAATGGGTTTATAAAGTGAAGAAGCTTGCAGATGGAAGTATAGCCAGATACAAATCTAGATTAGTGGTGAAAGGCTATGCCCAGACCTATGGCATAGATTATGATGAGACATTCAGTCCTGTAGCTAAGATGTCAACTATAAGGACAATCATTGCTATTGCAGCTTCAAAAGGATGGACCCTAAGTCAATTGGATATAAAGAATGCGTTCTTGAATGGATACATATCAGATGAGGTATACATGGAACAACCTCAAGGGTTTATAGATTCCAGGTATCCAAATTTTGTTTGCAGGTTGAGAAGAGCATTGTATGGATTGAAGCAAGCTCCAAGAGCTTGGAACTATAGACTGGTAAAGTATCTCAATGATCTTGGATATCAAAGTTCAAAAGCAGACCCAAGTCTACTTATCAGAAGAACAGAGGAAGGTACAATCTACATTTGTATTTATGTAGATGACATTATAATCACAGGTACTTCAGATGAAGGAATCAAGGAGGTAAAGAGATTGCTTGAAAAAGAATTCAAGATCAGTGACCTAGGAAAGTTATCATACTTTCTTGGAATGGAAGTCACTTATACAGATCATGGCATATATGTATCACAAGAAAGGTATCTTCTAAATCTATTGAAGAAGTTTGATATGGAAAATTGCAGAGAAGCTTCAACTTCACTTGAAGTTAATCACAAGCTCAGTAAATATGATGGTGCAGACTACAAAGATATGAGGAAGTATCAATCTCTTGTGGGTAGTTTGATTTATGCTACACTAACAAGACCTGATCTTAGTTATGCAGTGGGAGTTTTGTCACAATTCATGCATTGTCCAAAGGACCCACATTGGATTGCAGGTCAAAGAGTTCTCAGATATATCAAAGGAACTATAAAGGAAGGATTATATTATCCTTTTACATCAGATTTGAAGTTGAGAGCCTACAGTGACTCAGACTGGGCAGGTAATCAAGATGACAGGAGATCAACTCATGGTTACATGATATACATTGGTGATAAGCTTGTAAGTTGGTGTTCCAAGAAACAACATACAGTAGCATTATCATCAACTGAAGCAGAGTACAAAGGACTTGTGGAAGCAGCTAAGGAAGTCATATGGATGCAGACATTGTTCAAGAGCTTAGGCATTGATCAAGGTACACCTACAATACATGGAGATAATATGAGTTCACTTTATCTTGCAGCAAATCCAGTATTTCATGCAAGAACAAAGCACATAGAGATACAGTATCATTTTCTCAGAGAAAAGGTAATGGAGAAGGAGATTGAAGTGGAATACATTTCTACTAAAGATCAATTAGCAGACATAATGACAAAGAGCTTGGATGGTGTGAAGACCAGCAGATTCAAAAGCATGGCAGGAGTAAAAGAAAAGAAGATGATATGAAGAAACAGGGAATGTCAATTAGTGATTGAGGGGGAGCTGTTGGAGAAACACTCACTAATTAGACATATATTTGAAGGTCAAATCTTAGAAAGAAAACCCCATGCCTATGTGAAGGGACAAATTCACAAGTGTATCATACTTGTAAAGTTAGTTCACTTTAGTTCTAGAAGTTTTTTAAAAATCACGGGAATGAGAAAATCTATATAAGTTAGTTAGTATTAACTGACGCGATGAGAAGAAGAAGGAGGAAGAGAGAGAGAGAAAGTGAGAAGAACTCATTTTTGTATGACTGAGTATAGTCGGGCTTCTCTGAGTGAGAAAGCATCTATAAAACTTCTGAGTTTTTTATAGTTATGAGAAGAACTGAGTAAAGTTCTGTGTATGAGTCTCTCTTCATCATCTCCATGTTTGCCTATTGTGTGATGAATTCAAAAACTCAAGTTTTCTGAGCAATTCGATGCCTGGCATCGAATCTTGGCTGATAAGTCATTTTTTTCATTCTCTGTGTGTTAACTATTGTTGAATCTTTTAAAAATATGAAGTTTGTGGAGCAACTCGATGCCTGGCATCGAGTTTGAGCATAAAGTCGATGCCTGGCATCGACTTCTAGCATACAAGTGGTCTTCTTCATATGTGTGTAAAAGAGAGTATTTCTGGTGCAGAAAAAGGGCCTGAAAAAGCTCAAAGTCGATGCCCGGCATCGACTTGGACTGAAATTCGATGCCAGGCATCGAATTTTTTATTTTTGGACATTAGGAATACTAAAACAGGCAAAAATTTCCAGTTTTGGAAGGTCATACAGGGTCATCTTGTGAAGGCCATAACTTGAGTTCTAGAGATCCGTTTGATGCATATGATAGCTTGTTGGAAAGCTCTACTCTTCTAGTTTCATCCTTTAAAGTTTCATAGAGAAATAATATGTGAGCTAGGAGAAATTAGCAAAATACTGAAGGTATGTCATTTCGGTGACTAGGAATTTCTATAGAAGCAAAGTTCTCACTTTAGGCTATCATTTCTCAAAGTTTGGAGTGGCAATGAGTTAATGGTGACCATAGAGGTGTTCTAGTGTCACATTAATTCATTTCTTGTGGTGTTTTATACATCAACAGTACACACATGCATACATACACACATACATGTACACACATGCATGCTTACATACACACACCTATACACACATGCATGCCTACATACACACACACATATACACACATGCATGCATACACACACACATAAATTACACACATGCATACATACACACACATGCATACACACATACATACACACACATATATACACATATGCATACATACACATACACACACACATATACACACATACATACACACACACATATATAGACACATATACACACATGCATGCATACATACACACACATATACACACATGCATGCATACACACATATATATACACATGCATACATACACACATATACACACATCCATGTATACATACACACACATGTATACACATGCATACACATACACACACATACACATACATGCATGCATACATACACACATGTACACACACATGCATACACATGCATGCCTACATACACATACATACACATACATACACATACACACACATGTATACACATGCATACATACACACACACATGTACACATGCATACATACACACACATATATACACACATGCATACATACACACATATAATCCTATTTCTATTTTGAAGTTTTTTTTACATCAAATATATAAAAATAGGGTTAGGGTTATTACGCTATTCACACATACATACACATACACATAATATATATATATATATATATATATATATATATATATATATATATATATATATATATATATATATATATATATATATATATATATATATATATGTATATACACATGTATACAAAAATATACATATTTTAGGTATAGATATTTAAGATTAGGGTTTTAGGGTTTAGTATTCCAAATTTAAGTCTAAGTCTTTTTTATTAGGGTTTTAGGGTTTTAATACGTAGATAACATATATACACAAACACACATATACATATAATACATACATACATGTAGATACACATGCAGACAAAAATATAGATATTTTAGATTTAAATCTTTAAGATTAGGGTTTTAGGGTTTTAACACCTACATAACATATATGCACACATACACATGCACATATAATACATATATACATGCATATACACATGTATAGAGAAATATACGTATTTTAGGTCTAGATATTTAAGATTAGGATTTTAGGGTTTAGTATTTTAGATCTAAGTCTAAGTCTTTCTGATTAGGGTTTTAGGGTTTTAACATAGATAACATATATACACAAACACACATATACATATAATACATACATACATGTAGATACACATGCATACAAAAATATACATATTTTAGATTTAAATCTTTAAGATTAGGGTTTTAGGGTTTTAACACGTACATAACATATATGCACACATACACATGCACATATAATACATATATACATGTATATACACATGTATATAGAAATATACATATTTTAGGTCTAGATATTTAAGATTAGGGTTTTAGGGTTTAGTATTTCAGATCTAGAATTTTAAGATTAGGGTTTTAATTAAATATGTATAATTAAATATATAAAATTAAATATATAAAAATAGGATTACGTAAGGAAAAAAAATCTGAATATATAGATAAATATATATATATAATAAGATAATTATATACATAAATAAATATAAAAAAAACTAGTGTTTTAAATAATTTAATTAAATATTTATAATTAAATTTATAAAATTAAATATATAAAAATAGGATTACGTAAGGAAAGAAAATTTGAATATATAAATAAATATATATATAAAATAAGATAATTATATACATAAATAAATATAAAAAGAACTAGTGTTTTAAATAATTTAATTATATATTTATAATTAAATATATAAAAATAGGATTACGTAAGGAAAAAAATCTGAATATATAAATAAATATATATATAAAATAAGATAATTATATACATAAATAAATGTAAAAAGAATTAGTGTTTTAAATAATTTAATTAGATATTTATAATTAAATATATAAAAATAGGATTAGGTAAGAAAAAAAAATCTGAATATATAAATAAATAAATAAATAAATAAATAAATAAATATATATATATATATATATATATATATATATATATATATATATATAATAAGATAACTATATACATAAATAAATATAAAAAGAACTAGTGTTTTAAATTATTTAATTAAATATAAATAATTAAATATAATTAAGTAAGGAAAAAATCTGAATATATAAATAAATATATATATATATATAAGGTAGGATAATTATATAGATAATAAAATATGATAAGGACTAGTATTTTAAATAAATAAATGAAATATACATGATTAAATATATAAAAAATAGGTTTAAATTTAATCATTTTAACAAGTTGCTCCACGTAGTAGACAAATTTTTGAAAACATAGATGTAGAAGAAAGTCCATCTCTAGTGGACTTAGAGATTCATTCGATAGTTGAGGAGGAAGAGATCATTGTTCGAGAAGAAGAGGTCATTGTTCGAGAAGACGAAGCAATAGATGATGATCAGGAGGAAAACAGCATAGCAAGTGATTTAGAAGCCATCAATATAGAGATAAATATTCTCGGTGCATCGGATCTTCAAGAGGATGCTAGAATAGAGGAATTTTGAATAAAACACTTGTAGGTACTAATTTTTGGCTTTTTTTGTTTATTCCCTATATTATTTTTCTTATCGCATGCTAATTATTTGAGTTCTTTTATTACAGAGCATGATGGGAGACAGTCCTCTATTCACTCCACATTCCATGACAGAGGAGCAGTTTTTGGAGTTCATCTCTCAGGTTCCTCCTGCATATATGGCCGCTGCATCACACTATTGGATCGCTCGTGGTAGCACTCCTGGCTGCCTTACTCTTGCCGGCCTCACTCCCGTTGGCCTCACTCCCACCGGTGTCACTCCCGCCGGTGTCACTCCTACAGGTGTCACTCCTGCGGGTTGTGCTACTCCCGTAGGAGGTATGTCTCCTAGCTTTGAGACTCCACCACGAACATCTTTGCAGCCATCTCCTACTGGGTCTACTAGTAGACATGTGTATTCGACACCTCAGCGCGATAGAGGGTCTGGCCTGTCTCGTAGATCGAGGTCACGCTCTGGAGCAGGAGGTTCTAGGAGTGGATCTACAGGTAGGTCTGGAGGCAAAGGAGGCGGTTGTTGTGGAGGTAGTGCGACGGACGTTGTGTCGCCCGGTTCTACTCCTAGGACGTGTACCTCAGATGTAGGTACGCCATGCAGTACACCACGTACACCTTGGGGTGCCCATGACCATGATGACTCCAAGGTGTATAGTATCCGAGATGGAGCTCCGGTGATGGATGCGGCTAGCAAAGAAATGCATGCATGCATACGACAGCTTTGCTCCGTCCAATTTGGACACTCCATCATGCTGAGATGGAGTGAACAAGATAAAGATCTGAAGAATTATATCACACATACGATTTATCAGGAGTTCTGACCAGCCGATGGACAGTCGATTGTTAGTTGAGAGTGGATTCTGCACACTGCACGTGAGGTCATGTCGCATCGACGATCCGAGGCTCGTGATGCATTCAGAGAAGTCTTACCAAAGTCTGTATGGTTAGATGCTGAGGAGTGGGACATGATTCGTGACGAGCAGCAGCAGACTCCTGATCGATATCGCCAGCAGCAAAATGCCGCAGCCACGCGTCTAGACACGATTGGACCGTCACATTTGGGCAGCGGTGGATATGACATGATGCGTCATGAGTTTGTAAGTACCATTTCATTTATTGAATTTAGTTGTGTTATATTTCTCATATATGTTTCTCTAATCTTTTTATATTTGTTTCAGGAGCTAGCAATGGGTCGTCCTCCAACACAAACGGAGGAGTCTTACGGATATAGTCATGGGTTGACTGCACTTTTGCAGGACTTGGAGGGACGCGGTGCGGTAGTTTCATGGGAGCATTTGCGATGAGGTAATTAATTTATAAACTTAGTTTTTACTTGTTGTTTGTAATTTTCATGTGAATTTATCTCATTCCATTAATGTTCTTTGTTGCAGGACTATTGATATGGAACGTTCTTTGCATGTGTATGGCAGTGGAAGACCAATATTTTGTATTTGATTTCCATATGGCAATACATTGCTTTGCCACATTTTGTAAAAGCATCATATATGACAATGGTTTGCCACACTCTTGTACATGCTTCATTATTGAAATATATAAGTTCTTTTGAACATGGTTCATTGTTCATTCTCATTATCTCTTTTGTGTACAATAATACTTTGTTTCATGAAATCATATTTCGGTTGTCATTAGAGTACACATCACATGTACTCGATTTTTTTTGGGCAGAGTGTATTGTCTTTTGTTAAGCAACATCATGGTAATGTTGCTGTACCAAAAGACAAAACACTCTGCCCAAAAAACATTTTGCAGGTATGGTCGTCGGTATATGCGACGGTACTCCCAGTAGTGTCATCGGAAGAACCGTCGGTACACCCAGAAGGTGATGGTATAGGCGACGGTACCTCCAACAGAAGCCTCGGTATGTACGCCGGTATTACCGATGCATATACTGACGCATATACCGACGCATATACCGACACATATACCGATGCCTATACTGACTCTTTGGTACCAACGCGCAAACCGATCTTTACACCGGCGTCGCGGCAAATAAAGCCGCGTTCATTTTCCTCGGTAAAAACCTCGATATACCATCGATCTGTTGTAGTGATATTCACTTTCATTGAAAACTGGATACTATGAAGAATATATTTTCTACGAGATGATTTGGATGGTTAATTGGTTTCCATTAATCTAGATGATGATTATATGCATGGATATGTCTCCATGTCATAATGCATCGAAGAGAATGAATGAGTATTTCTTATCATAAGGATTAACATGTCTCATCATTTTTAGATCTACAAAAGTAATTGAGAAAATAGTTAGTGAGGTAACAACCTCATAGGTATTTAGATGTTTCTCTTTGAGGGAATGCCCACATTTATTGCAATTTAGAGGGCATGTAACCCATAATCCTTCTTTAAGCTGAACAAGTTTCAAGTTATTTGGATACTTTTACAATGGTCAAATGACCTATGCACAAGAAATGCTACTAATAGTGGTAGAGGCTTGAAACAAATGATATAGGCGTATTAAAAAGGCCATTTATCTTCCTTTCTAGATCCAAATTGCATGTTTTTTGTTGAGTATACACTCTTGCTAGATGAAAGTTGTCCACAACAATTTTCTATGATTTTAGAGATCATTTGATTGTTCAAATAAGCTCTGCACATGAAAGTGCACCCTCTGGAATTTATGAAATGACCAGAGACCATGTCACTTAGAGGTGATTGGTTCTCTTAGCTCACTCACTCAAGTTGGATGATTTTTGTTTCTAACATTAGCTAAACAACATTAGATGGTATGTACAAAATATGAAGAAGAAATACATCCCCATGTAGGATATATAAAGAAAAGCATAAAATTTCGTGTCTACAAATTTGTAAAAATATTGTTAATAGAGGCTTAGTATTTTGTTCATTGTGAAAGCTTCAAATGTCCAAATAATATGAAATTTATATTCCCAAAAGTAGATAAAAATAGATTTATGCCATTAAAACTTTGAAGAAATTAGACATCAATTGGTAGGTCAAATAACCTATTCTTAGTAGAACAATTTCAGGCGAGGATTCACCAAAGAATGGTACATGCGTCTGTTGAACACATGGTTGTTTCATATTTGAAGCTCCAATTTTCAAATTTTTCTTTTGGAGAAACTAATGCTTTATAGACCCTATGATATATCAAAAAATCAAATATTTTGGAATTTGTTTTCATAGTTAGAGGAAAGTCTAAAAGTGCAGGTACAATGTTTTTGTTGGAGGAGATGGTGGATATTCACAAGAGATGAGTTGGTGTAACCAAAACTTGCTTCACACCTACTATAAGTGATGGCTGGAGAGTGATGTGGGCCTCTTTAGATAATTAATACGCATAAATGATCACATATATTGCTTGGAAGATGATCCAAAAGTGATAGGATCAAAAGAGAGAGGTAGGCATATGATTCAAGGTTCAAAAATTGCTATTTTGGTTGAGATACCTACTCAGAGTTTTACTCAATTCTCTGAGTACAAAAATAATTAATAACTTCCCTTTTGGGGAACTTAAATTAGCTTAACAAGCTACCAATTGTGAGTGGAATCATCTAAAATGATAAGCTATAGGCAGAGAAGTATGTTTAGCAAGTTGAGCATACACCCTGACTTTTATGGGCCTTGACATTCACAGACCAGTGAGCAATGTTTGATTAATATCTAAAGATGGACTGAATAATTATAAATGAAACTTTGTAGGATTAAATTAGACAGTATGCTTAAGATTTCATGCTTTAAGGCACACAAAAATTATGCACTATACAGTGAGAACCAGCTCAGACAAATTCATTGTTTTGATAGAGTGTGTTAGAGATATGAGAGTAGGAAGTAATGAACATGTATGTATTGAATCAAGTAAAATGACAATGTCATTGGCAATTAGTAAGTTCTTGATGAGTGTGGAAAGAGTGAGCTGTGAGGTGAGCTCCTCTTCTCAATGAGAATGCATGAATATGATCTCTAAAGCTTGAGATGCACATGCGTTTTTCATGTTCTCTTTGATAGCTTTTGTTGGACCCAAGGATTTGAATTTGAATTCAAATCTTTACCAATAAAGTGTCTCCTAAAGAATAGGATTGATTCTCTCTTCACTCAACTACAAAACGATAGGAGATTATATGCTTCCTAACTCCTCATGGGTTTATTGACCATTTACAATGAGTAATTATAACTCAAAGTTACAAGAGGTTGTACATATGAAGCCTTCCAATTGATATGCTAATATATAGTGCTTATGTGAAGTGATCAAGTGTGTGGACTTAGGCTTAATTGCACCAACAGCTCCCTCTCAAGCCTAACATGCTTGATCTTCACTTCTCCTTGATCTCTTGCAGCCCATCCATCAGTTTTAACCTATTCATCTTTGTTCCATCAAATGCTTTGGTGAGTAAATCTCCACATTGCAAATCAGTTGATACATAGGATAATTGGATATCCTTGCTAAGTAATTTTTCCCTAAGATTATGATAGTGCGCTTCAATGTGATTAGTCTTGGCATGGTACACAGGATTATCATCCAAATGAAGTGAACTAGTGTTATCTCCAAACATTATTGGAGTGTAGGAATGTATCTCCAAATCTGCATACAATTGCTTATGCCACATAGCTTCGTGAGTTGCATTTGCCAAACCTCTATATTTTGCTTTTGTGGAAGATGAGGCCACAGGTGGTTGCTTCTTGGATGACCATGATATGAGTTTCAAACCTGCAAAAGATAGGTATCCTGAAGTGCTCCTCCTATTTTCCTTGGAGCCAGCCCCATCTACATCAAAATATAACTTCATATCTATATCGAAAGTAAAGGGATAAAACAATCCCTCATTCATTGTACCCTTTAGATACTTAAGCACCCTCTTTGCAGCTTTCATGTGTGGCTTCCTTGGTACATGCATGAATTGACTCAATGTACTCACAACATATGCAATATCCACTCTTGTCAAAGTAGCATAATTAAGACTACCCACAAGTTGTTGATAGCTTGTAACATCTTCAAGTAGTTTACCTTCATGCGAACTTAGCTTATGATTGATCTCCATAGGAATACCTACAACTTTAGTGTTCTCGATATTAAACTTTACCAACATATCACTTATGTACTTCCTCTATGTGATGAATATACCTGAATCTGTATACACAAGCTCTAATCTAAGGAAATAGACTAAGAACCCTAGATCATTGATTTTCAATTCCTTCATCAATTGAGCCTTGACCTGCTTGATACCTTCTGGATTATTACCTTTAATAATGATATCATCTACATCGACACACAAGTAGATGATCTCTTATTTATTCTTCTTAATAAATAAAGAAGAGTCTGCTTTCCTTGGCACAAAACCTTGATCCTGCAAATAGGTAACAAGCCTATGGTGCCAAGCTCTAGGAGCTTGCTTGAGATGATAGAGTTCTTTTCTAAGTTTTCATAGATTACCTACTTTCTCTTCATCTTCAAAACCTAGTGGTTGTGCCATATACACTTCCTCTGATATCGGACCATTTAAAAATAATTTTTTGACATCTAACTGATATAATTTCCAATTTTTGGAAGCAACAAGACTTTGGCATCTTTGCCACAAGTGAAAATGTTTCTTCATAATCTACTCCATGTGTTTGGGCAAATACATTTTCTACTAGTCTTGCCTTCTACCTGTTTAGAAAACCATCAGAGTTCTTTTTAACTTTGTATACCTACCTTTAACCAATTACCGTCATATCTGGTTTCTCGGGAACTACATCCCAAGTGTGGTTTTCCTTCAATGCTTCCACTTCTTCTTGCATGGCTTCTCTTCATTCTTTATTCTTCATAGCCTCTTTAAATGAAGAAGGCTCCTCTACCATAGAATCTTTCGTGATGTACACAGAGTGCTTTGGGACTAAGGATGTATCATATCCATATGTTATGGGCTTCTTATGTTCTCTTTGTGATCTCCTTAAGGCTTGGTTGGAAGACTCGAGTAGATCCTCTAGTTGCATTCATTTGAACTTGCCTCTTGACATCCAAGCTTTGAATTCAGTATGCTCCTCGTCTTCTAAGTTGATCTCCTCTGCTTGATGTTGATCTTCTTCCTCTACTAACTATGGATGTCTTGTTAATTGGATTATAAAGTCTATATACTTTTTCGTTGTGATCATACCCAATAAATATGCATTTCGTAGCCTTAGGGTCAAGCCTCCCTCTGATTTGTGATGGGATGTGTGCATACGCAATGCACTCAAATATTTTGCAATGATCCAATGAGGGTCTCCTGTCATTCCATGCTTCATATGGTACCATACCATCGAATGATTTGGATAGAAGCCTATTGACCAAATAAGTAGCTGTCGATATAGCCTCTACCCATAAATAATTAGGTAATGGTTTCTCATTTAACATAGTCCTAGCTGCTTCAACAATTAACATGTTCCTTCTCTCTTCCACTCCATTCAATTCAGGAGTATACCTAGTTGTTACTTCCCTCTTTATGCCTCTGTCCTATAGAAATAGATCAAACTCATGTGAAAAGTACTCACCACCTCTATCGGACCTTATTCTCTTCATGTTTCTTCTTCTTCGGTTTTCAACTAGTGCGAAATACTTCTTGAAACATGTAAACACTTGATCCTTATGCTACATGAAGTAGAGAACTTTCCACCTATTGTAATCATCAATAAAAGAGACATAGTACCTTGAACCTGAGATGGATGGTCTTTGCTAGGACCCCACACATCATTGTGTACAAGCTCTAAATAATCTTCGTGGATGTATCCTTTCTTGTTGAATGGTTGCCCATGAGCTTTGCCAAATTGGCAAGCTCGACATTTGTATATCATGTGCTGCTTGGCCACATTGGGAATGCCAAGCACACTTTGATCCCTGCAAATTTGCTTGAGAGTTCTTTCTCCTATGTGCCCTAGTCTCTTATGCCACATTTCAAACTCAGATAAGGTTTGGTCTCTCTAAATGAATAGTTCTATGTTCCTTGTGTCTTCAATTTTAAAAGTAAACAATCTACATGACTTCTCACCTGTGGCAATTCTCTTGAATCCTTGTTGGGGGTCTTCCACATATGTTCCATGTTTAGTGAATCTGAGCTATACTCCTTTCTCTACAATCTACCCAACACTAGTTAGGTTTTTAGTTATAGTAGGTACATACAGAACTTTGCTCAAAAGGTTCATACTACCATCAGATCTTTTGACATTTCCAATTTTCTTGACTGAATGTTTAGTGTCATAACCTATCTATACTTCATGCTTACCCTTGGATTCTTCAAGATTAGATAATAGTGCTACATTTCCTGCCACATGATTGGAACAACTTGAGTCAATGTAGAAAAGATGATCATCATCTTTAACTTGCTTGGATGTCCATTCTTCCTCTAAAGCCTCCTTGATAGTTGTTGTTGTAGTCTTGATTGTAGTTATGGTTGTAGTTGCCTCCACCATTATTGTACCTACCTCTAGGTTGTCCATATCTTCCTTGATGGAAGCCTCTTCCCCTTTGGTTCCTTGTATTTTTGTAGCATTCTTCTGTAGTGTGGTTATTGAGACCACATATATTGCATGGTGAATTATTGTAGGGTCTCCCCCTACCTTGCTTATCTCCTCTGCCCCTACCTCTAGCACCTCTTCCTCTTCCTGCATAATTAGCTTGAGAGTACTAGCCTCTTCATCTTGTTTCTTACTTTTACCTTTATCATTAGCTTTAGTCGTATCTGTATAAAGGGCAGAAGATTGGTTACCTCTTGAGTTATTACCATTTTTGTTGAGCTTTTTCTCATGGGTGAAGAGTTGTCCCGTCAAGGTGTTGAGATTAGGTACTTGCATATCCACATAGAGGTCCATTGCTGTGGTGAAGGACTCCCACTTGTCATGAGCTTTTTTTCCATTGATGATCTGCCTCACAATGTGCTCTTCCTCTGTCTCTTCTCCAATACTTGCAAGTTGGTCTCCAACATCTTTCACTTTGGTTACATAATCAGCAATTCCTTGTTTTTGTTGTCTCTTGAGGGTTGAGAATTCCATCCACAACTGTATCTTCCTTGCTCTTGTGTTGGAGGAGAAGTATGATGAAAGCACTTCCCAAATCTCTTGGGAGGTTTTACCATTTCTAACATGTCGTAACAAGAAATAAGAGATTGAGTTTAGTAGATATGACCTTGCAAGAGCATCCTTTACACAACATGTGGTTAGCCTCTCTTGCTCTTTCTTTGTTGGTTGATTCTTGCTCCTGAAGATTGGCATGTCTTCATCTCTTGAGATGTATCCATATAAGCTTCTCCCTTGTTCGTATGCTTCCATCCTTAGGGGCTATGTTGAGTAGTTGTTCCTGTCCAAGTTGTCAATGAAGGATGGAAATCCATCTCCCATCTTGATTGAACTTGCTCTAATACCACAATTGGAGGAGATGGTGGATACTCACAAGAGATGAGTTGGTGTAGCCAAAACCTCCTTCACACCTGCTATAAATGATGGCCGGAGAGTGATATGGACCTCTTTAGCTCATTAATAAGTGCAAATGATCACATATGTTTCTTGGAAGATGATGCAAAAATGATAGGATTAAAATTAGATAGGTAGGCATATGATTCAAGGTCCAAAACGTGTTATTTTGGTTGAGACACATGCTCAGAGTTTTACTCAATTCTTTGAGTAGAGTAGCAAAAAATAAAATTCCTTTTGGGGAGCTTCAACTAGCTTAACAAGCTACCAATCATGAGTGGAATCATCTAAAATGATAAACTATATGCAGAGAATTATTTTTACAAGTTGAGCATATACCCCAACTTTTATGGGTGTTGAGAGTCAGAGACTAGTGAGCAATGTTTGATTAATATTTGATGTTCAAGTGAACTATTATAAATGAAACTTTGTAGGATTAAAGTAGAAAGTATGCTAATGATGGCATGCTTCAAATCAAACAAAATGATGCACTATATAGTGAGAACCAGCTCAGGAAAATTCACTATTCTGATAGAGTGTGATAGAGATATGAGAGTAGGAAGTAATGAACATGTATGTATTGAATCAAGTAAAATCACAATGTCATTGGAAATTAGTCATTTCTCAATGAGTGTGGAAAGAATGAGCTATGAGTTGAGCTCCTCTTCTCAATCAGAATGCATGAATATGATCTCTAAACCTCGAGATGCACACGGGTTTTTGATGTTCTCTTTTATCGCTTTTGTTGGAGCCGAGTAATTGAATTTGAATTCAAATCTTTACCAATAAAGTGTATCCTAAAGTATAGGATTGATTCTCTCTTGACTCAACTACCAAAAGATACGAGATTATATGCTTCCTAACTCCTCGTGGTTTCATTGACCTTTTACAATGAGTAATAATAACTCAAAGTTACAAGAGGTTGTACATATGAAGCCTTCCACTTGATATGTTAATACATCAAGCTTATGTGAAGTGATCTTGTGTTAGGCTTGGGCTTAATTGCACCAAGAGGTTTTACACTCACCTAAGTGGAGGTGTAACATCGATAAAATAATACAATTGGATGTGTATTTGATTGAATTTTAAGTTGATTTTTTTTGAAACAAAATTAAATAAGTTGACTTAGATTTGGGCACAAAGAAAATGAAATTTGGAGTTTTTTGATGAGTATAAGGGCTTCAAGAAGATGACCCTGCACATTTCATGAGTTGGTCATCAAGTGCTCGACCCTTCCAATGAAATGGTGATAAAAATCTAAGAAATGTCCAAAGCAAGTGGTGCTTGAGCCTAATGAAAACTTTATCATAGCTATATAAGGCTTGAAAAATTCATAAGTTATGCAGTAGTAAAAGTTAGTTAAAGTTAAGATTTAATCTACTACTATTGAAAATTGTTTATGCAGGAGATGTTGTTGAAACAAAAAGATTTTCTACAAGTGATAGAGCCATAGGAATGACTCTATTCTTTCCATAAACGGAAGGAAATGCTTTAGAAATACTTCATGATTTCTATGTTATTATTTACTGTTGTGAGTCTTTATCAATTTATTTTTGTCTTTTTGATACGAGAAGTGTTTGACTTTAATCTCATACACGCATCTATGTGGGACATAAATTTTGGTGGTATGGGACTACAAAGTTTGTATTCCACCTAGGTGTAGGATCGATGGTATGGGAAGGAAGTCTCTGAGATTGTCTTTTTTATATGATTTGGAGTTCATTCATATGATCTTCTTATTATTGGACAATAGAGGGGCAATTGAGACAGTGACTCTGTATGTGATTGCAAACAAGGCAATTCCGCACGCTAGTAGCCTAGAAGTGGAAAGGAAAGGTTTGCACATAAGAACTATGAACAAGAAATTGCATTGAGAAGAAATTCATAGAGTACATACTATCTTATTTGATATGCCTAATAATAGGCCATGGTTCATACATAGTGTGTATGGGGTGAGCTAGATGCTTAGCCTAGTGGGCTATGAGTTTGCTCATGTCTACTTACCATTTTCTAGTGTATTTGGTGAATTCATATTATGGTCCTCATTATATCTAGGAGTTCCAGATTATTATAATAGCTTACTAGAGACACCTCATTCTTATTGCCTACAACATGGTTTGAAGAACTGTAATCTATGTAGAACAAATTTTCATCCTCTTTACCATTTTTATGACTCAACTTCGTTAGGAGTTATGAATCTTCATGTCTTTGATCCTTTGAGTTGTTATAGTGCCTTTTTTTGTGGTTTCTATTGTTGTTGTTATAGTTTGGTTCACCTCTACCTCTTGTGTTGCGAAATCCTCCTCCTTTCAGAGTCTTTCCATTGAATCAACAATTTCTAGTGGTACTTGAATCTTTGTCAATTAAATTGTGTATTTGGCTACAAAGGTAGAGTTATAGCCATACCTTTCAGGTTGTTTTCTCTTCCTTGTTGCACTCCTCGGAGTGTGCTTGGAGAATTCTCCACATTCTTGCATCTTGGCTTTTCCTCTTGATTTCTAGAGCTTGTAGTCTCTCTCTTTCTCATCTCGAGCAACATATGATTCACTTCTAGAATCTTGCTTCTCTATATCATGCTTGCTACCTCATGGATGAAAATATGAATCAAGATCATAGGGTAGATTTACTTTCTACTTATCCACTTCATATGATGATCTGTTTTCTGAAACTACAACATCCTTACTTTTGGTGAATTGCTTTCTGGATCCATTGTAAAACCTATATCTTGTCGCACTTGAATAATAGCCAATGAATACCACGTTGGTTTTACTTTCATCCAACTTCGCTCTTATTTGTGAAGGTACATATAAATATGCTAAGCAACCAAAAACTTTGCAATGACCTAGATATGGGTTTCTACCATTTCAAGATTCATAAGAAGTCATACCTTGAAGTTATTTGGATGGAAGTCTATTCCTAAGATACATTACAACAGAGATAGATTTTCCCCACACATAATGTGTGGTAGCTTCTTCTCTTCAAGCATAGTCCTTGATCATTCAACTAGGGTTCTATTCTTCGTTTTTGCAATACCATTCTCCTCAAGAGAGTACCTAGTAGTTACTTCTGTTTTAATGCCTTTATCCTTCAAATACTGATCAAATTCTTTGGAGATGTATTCTCCCCCTCCATCAGATATGAGTTTCTTCAATGACCTATCTATATGATTTTCCACTTGCGCTAGGTACTTCTTGAAGCACTCAAACACTTAATTCTTATTCTTGATAAAGTAAAGATGTTTCCACCTACTTTGATCATCAACAACAAGATACATAATACCTTGACCCTACTAATGAAAGTTCTTCACTTGGTCCCCACACATCAATGTGTACTAGATTGAAGAGATTTGATGTATCTTTTGTGGTTGAAGGGTTTTCTTTCGCCATCCCCATTAGACAAGCATCATGCCTATTGATCATGTGTTGCTTTGAGATGTTTGGGAGCCCTAGAACACTTTGATCCCTGCATATATCCTTCTCATTTCTTTCATTTACATGAGCTAGTTTCTTATACCACACTTCAAGCTCACTTAGGGTTTGAGACCCAAACTGGAGTAGAGATATGTTTCTAGTTTCTCCTATTTCAAAATTCAAGATTCTACCATGCTTCTCACCTCTAGCTATCTTGAAGCCTTGACATGGATCTTCCACATAGGCTCCATGTTGGGTGAACCTAACTTGTAAGCCTTTCTCAACTATCTATTTTAGACTTATTAAGTTTTAGTGATAATGGGTATATAGAGGACCTTACTCAAAATGTTAGTCCTATCTTTGGGAGCTTTTACATTCCTTATCGCCTCCATATTGTTCTTGATATCATCCCCTACTTGTAATTCATTCTTATGCTTGGGTTTCTCCAAGTCATATAGAAGAGCAACGTTGCCTACAACATGGTTTGAAGAACTAGAATCTATGTAGAAAAGTTATTTTCATCTTTACCTTTTTATGACTCAAGTTCATTAGTAGTAATAAATCTTCATGTGGTTGATCCTTTGAGTCGTTGTTATAGAGCCTTCTGTTGTGGTTTAAATTTTTGTTGTTGTAATTTTGTTCACCTCTACCTCTTGTGTTTCTAAATCCACCTCTACCACCTCCTTTCACAATCCTTCCATTGAACCAAAAATTTTGAGTGGTATGATTGGTCTTGTTATAGATGGCACAAGGTCGGCTCTCTTGTCCTTCTGAATTGTCAAGCTTTGTAGCATTCTTCTACCCCTTCCACGTGCTCTTTTGTATTGAATTTGATAAAAAAAGATAGAATCCTATTTTTATATATTTAATAGAGACAGTAAATATTTTCATGTTTATTCATCTATACTAAAATCCTATTTATATATATATATAATCATATATTCTAATATTTTTCTTTTCTTTTTCATATATATATTTATTTTAATTAAAAAACTATAAATCCCTATTTTTTATATATTTGATTATATATATTTCATTATATATATATATATATATTTATTTATTTATTTATTTATTTATCTATACTAAAGACCTATTTTTATATATATTATGTATATATATATACTAAGGACCTATTTATAATATATTTAATATATATACTTATTTTTATTGTATGTATGTAAAAAACCTAAAACCCTAATCCTAAAGACCTAGACCTAAAACATGTATATGTGTGTATGCATGTGTATATATGTGTATATATGTATATGTATTATATGTGTATATGTATGTATGTATGTATGTATGTATGTATATATATATATATATATATATATATATATATATATATATATATATATATATATATATATATATATATATATATATATATATATATATATATATATATATATATATATATATATATATATATATATATGTTATAAACTTGTAAAAACCCTAAAACCTAATCATAACGACGTAGACCTAAAACATGTATATGTGTGTATGCATGTATATATATATATATATATATATATATATATATATATATATATATATATATATATATATATATATATATATATATATACATATATATATATATATATATATATATATATATATATATATATATATATATATATATATATATATATATATATATATATATATATATATATATATATGTGTGTGTGTGTGTGTGTGTGTGTATGTGTATATATATTATGTGTGTATATGTCTGTATGCATGTGTAAACATCCTAAAAACCCTAATACTATTTTTATACATTTTAATTTGAAAAAAAACTTAAAATCCTATTTCTATATATTTAATTATATATATTTAATTAAAACACTAGCTATTTTCATTTTTATTTATCTATACTAAAATATTATTTTTTATATATATGCATATGTGTGTGTATGTATGTGCATATGTGTATGTATGCATACACATGTGTATGTATATGCATGTGTGTGTATGTCTATGCATGTGTGTGTATACATATGCATGTGTATGTATATGCATATGTGTGTGTATGTATATGTATGTGACTGTGTGTGTTAGGTGTGAGTGTGTATGTATATATGTATATGCATATGTGTGTGTATGTATATGTATGTGACTGTGTGTGTTAGGTGTGAGTGTGTATGTATATATGTATATGCATATGTGTGTGTATGTATGCATGTGTGTATGCATATGCATATGTATCTCAATGCATATGTGTGTGTACGTATATGCATATGTGTGTGTATGCATATGCATATGTGTGTGTATGCATATGCCTATGTGTGTGTATGCACATGCATATGTGTCTGTATGCATATGCATGTGTGTGTATGCATATGCATGTGTGTGTATGTAGTATGTATGTGAGTGTATGTATATGTGTGCATGCATGCATGCATATGCATGAAGATGTGTATGTGAGTATGTAATATGTATGTGTCTGTATGTATGTGTGTGAATGTATGCATACATATGTTTGTGTATGTATATAGGTGAGTGTGCATATATGTATGTGAGTGTGTATGTATATGTGTGCATATGTATATGCATGTGTGTATGTAATATGTATATGAGTGTATGTATATGTGTGTATGCATGCATGCATATGCATGAATATGTGCATGTGATTATGTAATATGTATGTGTGTGTATGTATGTGTGTGAATGTATGCATGCATATGATTGTGTATGTATATAAGTGAGTGTGTGTATATGTATGTGAGTGTGTATGTATATGTGTGTATGCATGCATGCATACACATGAATATGTGAATGTGAGTATGTAATATATATGTAAGTATGTAATATATATGTAAGTATGTAATATGCATGTGTGTATATAATTTATGCATATGTGTATGTATGTGTGTGAATGTATGTATGCATATGTTTGTGTATGTATATGTGTATGTATGCATATGTTTGTGTGTGTATGTTTATGTATGTATATGTGTATGTATGTGTGTGTAGGTATTTGTGTGAATGTATGTATGCATATGTATGTGTGTATATGTGTGTGTATGTATGCATGTGTGTATGTATGTGTGTATGTATGCATGTGCGTGTGTATATGTGTGTGTATCTATCTCTATGTCTCTCTCTCATTCTCTCACTTTATCTCTCTCTTTATATATATATATATCTCTCTTTAATCTCTTTCTCTCTCTATCTCTCTTTCATATCTCTCTCTATTTATCTATCTCTAGATCTCTCTCTTTCTCTTTTTCTCTCTCTTTCATCTCTCTCTCTCTCTCTCTCTCTCTCTCTCTCTCTCTCTCTTTCTCACTCTCTATTAATAGAGAATAAAACAATGACTTACAAGTATGTCCCTCTTTTGGATCGCTATCATCAAAACTTAATGAAGGTTGTCTCTCTTCAAATTCCAAAAAATCAACACCAAAACAACTCCTGCAAAACCAAAGTTAAGAGAAATTATAAAATAGAAAGCATAGAGGAAGAGAAAGGGTAAGTGTACGTGGCTCACTTACCAAGATGTGAGATCTAAAGAGAGAGAGAGAGAGAGAGAGTGTGTGTGTTCAGAGAGAGAGATTTATGTGTCTATGTGTGTGCATAAGACAATGCAGTTCACAATTTAGTTTGCACACACAAGTTTGACAAAAACAATGCTTTGCTCAAATGAGGTGAAAAATGTCAATTTTTTTCTCTCGGGTCCCTATATGTTTAAAAGTCGACATCGGTATACACATTAGTATAGGTGTCGATATAGGTACCAATATAAGCATCGATAATTCGAGCATATTACCGATGCTTATAAAGACACCTATACTGGTGCCTATACTGATGCCTATATCGACACCTATATTGGCAGAATGAATGCATATAGATGATCCATTTTAAACGGTCATACGGATGATGAAATGAATGTTTATGCATAACGCGATCTTTAGAGATATTTTCAACGATGATACGGACACCCGGGGGTGACCGTCAGTATATATAGCATCTATAAGCCCCTCAATTTCCTCTATAGCTAAAAGTGTAACTTCACTTTAGGTATAGATTTATTTGCTTTCACCCACCAATTACTCATGGTTCTCGGCTCCTAAAATCCCAAGATTCCTTCAATGCTTTCCCATTTACTTTTATCTAGTGAGATAAAACTCATGACTTTTACAAGAGATGTTCATATTCTAGTTTTTAGTGAGTCAAATGTACCAATGGCTCCCCATCAAGCCTTAGGTGCTTGAGTATTCAATCCTTTGGTATCTCCTACAATCTAGTCATGGTTCTAAACTTGTTTAATTTGCTTCCATCCAATGATTTGGTCATCATATCCGCACATAGCATATGAGTAGATACATATGAGAGTTGTATCTCCTTACTCACAATCTTTTCCTTAACAAAATGATAATGGACTTCTGTATGTCTAGTCCTGACATGAAACATAGGATTAGCACCTAGATGGAGTGAGCTCGTATTTTGTCCAAATATGTGCCAAAGTCCAACCCTAAATCTGTGTATAGGGTCTTGATCCACATAGCTTCTTGTGTTGCATTTGATAACTCTCTATATCGAGCTTCAATTGATGAGAGAGCAACTATAGGTTGCTTTTTTGAAGACCAAGATATGATCTTTGTACCTACAAATGATAGATATCTTGATGTGATTCTTCTATAATCTTTGGAACTTGCCCAATGTGCATTAGTGAATAGCTTTACATTGAAAACAGATATGTAGGGTTAATATAAACCTTCATTAATTGTTCCTTTCAAGTACTTCAATATCCTCTTTGCTAAATCCATGTGAGGTTTCCTAGGAGTGTGCATGATTTGACTAAGCACACTTACTAGATAGCTAATATCAACCCTAGTTAGGGTAGCATAAACTCCTAGCTAGGTTTTGATAGCTTGTGATGTCTTCTATAAGTTCTCATTCATGAGCACTTTATTTGTGGTTCACCTTCATGGGAGTACCTCCAAATTTAGCTTCTTGCATTTTGAAGTTTTCAAGTATGTCCTTTTTATGCTTCCTTTGCGTAAGAAACATTCCTTGATCTGTGTAGACTACTTCCAATCCAAGGAAGTAAGTCAACAATCCAAGATCACTTATCTTAGACTCCTCCTTTCATTTGTATTTTAATCTTCCTGATTCCATTAGAATCATCACCTATAAGGATTATATCATCTACATACACACATAAGTATATTACTTCAGATTTACTCTTTATAATGAAAAGTGAAGAGTTTGCTTTGCTTGATTGAAATCCTTTTTCCTTCAAGAGAGTAAATATTCTATGGCTCCAAGCTTTAGGAGCTTGCTTCAAGCCATATAAAGCTTTTCTAAGTTTACACACATATTTAGAATGTGATTCATCTGTAAATCCAGGAGTTTTTGCCATGTACACCTCCTCTTAAATCCAACCATTCAATAATGCATTTTTGACATCCATCTAATAGATGTTCCAGTTCTTTGAGGCAACTACACTCATAAATACTCTAATACTAGGAATCTTTGCCACAGGACAGAGAGTGTCTTCATAATCTATACCTTGGGTTTGAGCAAACCCTTTAGCCACAAGCCTTGCTTTATACCTCCTTATTAATCCATGTGAGTTCTTCTTTACCTTGTACATCCATCTAGATCCAATGATCTTCATAGATGGCTTCTTGTCAACCAATTCCCATGTTTGATTCTCTTGGAGAGCCTCTATATCTTCTTCCATTGCTTCTCTCCATTCTGATTTCTTCTTATCTTCTTCAAATGTCGATGGTTCTTCTAAATTGATATCATGAGCAATATAAATTGAATGCTTTGTGACCAAAGAAGTTTCAAATCCATACCATTCTTGCCTCCTTCTTTCCCTAATTGCTCTCCATATTGTTTGTTGAGAGGATTTTGCAACATCTCTCAAATCTTGTATCTTTTCTTCACCTTTGTTGTTCCGAGCATTGATATTCCTCCTTGGTGTCCTCTGATTATTATCAAAATCACTTGATTCTTCATGTAAGTGAACATTCCCATTTTGCAATGTTGGGAAGTCTTTCTCTAAGTCATAAGGTAACTTGACCTTCCTGCAATCATCTTCAAACCAAGAGTGACTTTCATCAAACACAACATTTCTATTAACAACAAATCCTTATTGCTTGGAAAGTATGATGTGTAACCTTTTTTATTTAACTCATATCCAATGAATACACATTTTTCTACTTTGGGCTCCATCTTACCTCTAATTTGTGATAGAATGTGTGCATAGGCTATGCATCCAAATATCGTACAATGATCAAAGTTAGATCTTCTTCCATTCCATGCTTCATAGGGTGTCATCCCATCCAATGCCTTTGATGGGAGTCTATTGATAAGATAGGTGGTTCTGGATATAGTTTTTGCACACAAATAATTTGGTACTTCTTTTTTTATAATGGTTAGACTTTGGAGCTTCAATTGTGGTCCTAATCCTTGTTTTTACCAATCTATTTTGCTCTAGCGTGTACATGGTTGTGATCTCTCTTTTGATTCCTCGCTCTTGGAGATAAGTATCAAATTCATGGGAGAAATAGATTTCCCCCTCCACCCGATCTTAGCCTCTTTAGTGTTTTATCTATTTGATTTTCAACAAGAGGAAGGTATTTCTTGAGACATGAGAAGAATTCATCCTTATGCTTCACAAAGTATATGATGGTCCATCTCCTACAATCATCAATAAAAGATACATAGTACCTAGATCTTGAAATTGATGGTTCCTCTCTAACTCCCCCAAACATCTATGTGGACTAGCTCCAACAAGTCACCACGAATGTATCCTTTCTTCATAAGGGGTTTCATATGTGATTCCCCAAGATAACAAGCATTGCACGTATATCTAATGTGTTGCTTGGATATATTTGGTACACTTGTCACAATTTGATCCCTACACATTTGCTTTAGATTTCTTTCACCTATATGAACCAACCTCGTGTGCCACATCTCTAATTCTGATAGGTTCTGACCACCATAATTGAACAAGGCTATATTTATAGCGTCTTGGATGTCAAATGTAAAGTGTCTTGTGAATCTTATGTTGGGTGTGTGTAGAAGTGCAAGAGGCACACAAGAATCACACACAAGGAGCCCAAATAGAGCAAGACACACTGAGAAGACGGATGGCTCGAATAGCTCTATATTGATGATGAAGTGAACTGAATTAAGAAGTTGAATAATATCCCTAAGTACAAAGTACCACAACATATGAGTGAATCGTCTATGTGGTAACATGGGGAAAAAACCTCTAGGGAACACTAGAGTAAAAGGTGCCCATGTATAGGGAAAAGGTTCACATCAAAGCTACTCAAGGAACACATAAGTGTAACAAACCCCTTTAGAGCAAATGATGTGAACACATACAAGGAGTGACATATGCTAGAGGAGATGGTAGATACTCACAAAAGATGAGTTGGTGTAGCTAAAAATTAGTTCACACCTGCTATAAGCAATGTTTGGAGAGTGTTGTGGGCCTCTTTAGCTAGCTAATAAGCATAAGTAATCACATATGTTTCTTGGAAGATGATCCACTAATGATAGGATCAAAACAGATAGCTAGGCATATGATTCAAGGTCCAAAACTTGCTATTTTGGTTGAGACACCTACTCAGAGTTTTGAACCATTCTCTATGTTGTCTAGCCAATCACATTACTGAGAATTGTGTCACAAACTTATGGAATCAAAGAGGAAGAGGATACAATAGAGGAGGGTATGGAGACTTAGGAGGCAGGTTCAAAAGTTATTATGGATATAATAACAATTTATAGAACAACAATAACTACCACGATGGGTACCAAGGAAAGAGTGAGTACAACTATGTAGATGACCTAGCTTAAGAAGACTCACTTCTTCTCATGAACATGACTGTAAAGGAAGGTAAAGCAGATGAACATGTGTTTTATATAGACTCAAGATTCTCAAATCATATGGTAGGAAATGTAGCTCTACTCTAGAATTTCAAGGATCTAAGGAATAGGCATGAAGTCTGAATAGGAGATGGCATAAGGCATCTTGTTGAGAAGATAGTAATGTGAAGACTTTATTTGGTTATATGAACTTACTAAGTAGAGTATTCTTTTACCAAGAAACCTCATAATCCTAGATCAATTTCTTGAGAAGGGATTGTAGGTCAAATTCACTAAGCATGGAGCATTTGTTGAAGACCCACATCAAGGATTGAAAATGATGGCAAGAGGAGAACAATTAGGTAGGTTGTTCACTTTTGACCTCTAAGACACCAAGAATATTGGGGTGTTCATTTATGACACTCAAACTCTATCACAACACTACATTTGGCACAAGAGATTAGCTCACTTAGGTGAAAGAGATCTCAAAGAAATCACTAAGGATTAGAGTGTACTTGTTCTACCAAAGGTATCCAAGAAACATATAATTTATAAATGTAGTGGTTGTCAATTTGGTAAGTCACACATGCAAACCTTCATCTTGAAATTTACATACATGGAGACCTATTGGAGTTTTTCCACATAGACGTGCAGAGACCAAGCAAGGAGCCATCAGTTTCTAGATCCAAGTATCATGTGTCATTCATTGATGATTATAGTATATTGACCATATTGTAATTCATGAAGCATAAAGATGAAGTGTTTTCATGTTTCAAAAGGTATATAGCTCTTCTAGAGAGCCAAAGAAGAAAAATCCTAAAGAGACTGAGGTTAGATGGAGGGAGAGAATATTTCTCCCATGACTTTGATTCATATCTCCAAGAGAGAGGTAGAAAAAGCGAAATTACTACTAGACATACTCCTTAGCAAAATGGAGTGGGAGAGAGAAGAGATAGGAAAATTGTACATTAGGGCGAAAAAAAGGGCCGAAAAGGGGCTGTTTGCTAATGAGAGATTAAGGAAATTGAAAAATAGCGTCTTTCCACATGTACAAGAATATAACAGTGCTTTCTCTTTTAACCGTATGAAGAATTTCTTTTTTTAATGCAATTTTCTCTAAAAGTGCCACTAAAGTGATGAAGAGTCTCGTATTCAGTGTACAATTTTTCGGTTTGATGCAAAAAAAGATACTTTTGCACACTACACAAAGCATATTCTCGAATTTCCAAGAAAGAATTGATTTTTGAGGATACGAAATATTTTTGGGTTCACAAAATTTCATGATCATTCAGCGATAGGGTTTACATCAAATCAGTTTCCACGTGTACAAAGCCTTTTTCTCTATAAATACTGCCAAAATTTGTGAACATCGGTTTCTCGCTTTGAACATTCTTCTTCTCCTAAGTTCAAATGGCTTCTTTTTCTCGTCGTCCTTCCAATCGCGTAACTTCATGTGAGGTTTACAATAGAAGAGAGGATTCTTTGTGGAAACCTCTTTCTATGAAAGTAAATGAATGGGTAACTATGCTTCCTAGCTGCAGAGGTGCCCATAAAGTCAAGCGTGCCAAAAGAGACAACACAAGAAACCACTGGAAGGGACGTATTCAAATTGAAGAGATGTGGTTGGTTTGCACGAGTACAACATGTTTACACCGCTAAGGATCTTGTTCTAGAAAATCATCTGCAATTCCCTTCGTACTATAAGTGAAGTTTGATAATGCTCTTCTATCATTCCAATTGTTTTTGTATAATAAAACATATGTTTTTGTACTGCAGATATCTTTCCTTCCAATATTGTGGAATGGAAACCTGTTGAATGTTTAACAGGAACATTCAGAGTTCTTCATAAGCCATATGCGGAACTCATGTATGCAGACAAATCTATGTTGGAGTTAGACGTCTTTGGAAGCCCCGCGAACAGAACCAGGAAGAAGAAGAAGCTTGGAGCACAACAAACAATACTGAATGTATTACTAGAGAATGTACAAAGGTAAGTAGCCCATTAGGGCAAGAGGCGTATATACAAGCCGAGGGAAAAAACCTCCTAAAGAGGGAAAAAAGTGCCACGGCGGTCCTAGTGTGTCCACACACATCACTACCTAAATATATCAACAAATCCCCCCTGGGAGTGATGCGGTGAACAAGTAGCTGGCAATCATGTATAAGGAAGAGCCAAGCTATGTGGAAATCACTCCACAAAAGGAAGTAAGCCGAAAGCTTTGCGGAAAGTTTCAAACTTCGCCCTAGGCAGAGCCTTCGTGAAAAGGTCTGCAATGTTCTCCTGCGTGGGCACATATGCCAAGCTGATCTCCCCAGCAGAGAACCTCTCCCTGACATAGTGATAATGCACCTCAATGTGCTTAGTGTGAGCATGGAACACAGGGTTCCTCGCAACTGCCAATGCACTTTGACTGTTAGTGAAGATGGTGGTGGCAGAAGACTGGCCAACACCCAAATCAGCCATAAGGCGTCTCAGCCACACACACTCAACAGTCGCTGTGAAAGCTGCCCTATACTCAGCCTCACAACTAGAAGTGGCCAGAGTAGGCTGCTTCTTGCTCAACCAAGATATACATGATCTACCAAGCATGAAGCAAAAAGCACTGGTGGACACACGAGTGTCATACCAACCGGCCCAATCCGAGTAAGAAAAAGCATGCAAATCTGGCGGTAGTGATCCCCCCTTTGGATAAAACAACCCAAGTAGCCGAGTACCACTCAAGTAGCGAAAGATGCGCTTAACCGCCTTCCAATGCGTGACGCCTAGGCAATGCATAAACCTGCTCATCTGTGAGAGGGCAAACTGAATATCTGGCCGAGTAATGCATAAGTAAATCAAGCATCCAACAGCTTGCTGATAGAGAAGAGCATCAAATGCATCTCCAACATCATGAAGACTCAATCGTAAACATGTCTCCATAGGAGTGGCAATAGGCTTACAGTCTTCAATGCCAAAACGTTGGAATAATGTGTCAATATATTTCGTTTGACACAAAGCCATTCCACCATCAACTTGCATAAACTGAATGCCCAAATAGTGATGCAAATGCCCCAAATCAGACATCTCGAATGAGGCATGCAAATCAGCCTTGAAATCAGCAATATGCTTCTCAATAGGACCAGTGAGCAGCATGTCGTCAACATAGACAACAATGATCAGAAGCACATCATTAGCACGCTTAACATATAAGGTGCTTTCAGTTGGATTGTTCTCAAAACCATGTGCATCCAGATAGGCATGTATCTTCTCATACCAAGCACGTGGTGCTTGCTTTAAACCATATAATGCCTTCTTTAACCTGCACACTTGGTTTTCATGCCCTTTCTGCACAAAGCCACGGGGCTGAAAAACATACACTTCTTCATGCAAGTCACCATTTAGAAATGTTGTTTTAATGTCCAACTGATGTACATTCCAACCATGATGGGCTGCAAGTGCACAAATACTCCGAACAGTAGTCATACGGCATGTAGGTGCAAAGGTCTCATCAAAATCAATGCCTTTTTCCTATGCATAACCCTTTGCAACAAGCCTAGCCTTATACATCTCAACTGTACCATCAGGTTTACGCTTCAGCTTGTAGACCCACTTAGTGCCAATGGCCTTCTTGCTAGGAGGCAAGTCACATAAAGACAATGTACCATTCTTCATTATAGCATCATATTCAGATTGCATAGCAGCCATCCAATTTTCTGAATTCTGTGCTTCATCAAAAGAAACGGGCTCATTCTCATCATAGAGACTAGACGCAGTCATAGCATAGCAATCTGATGCAAAGAAGGCACTATGAGAGCCTGAACGAGTACGCCATGACAAAGGTGCATCTAATTTGGTGTCACGCAAAGTCTACACCAAGCATTTTGGCATAGTTTTTTCCTGCTCAATATCAGCTCTCTCATCAACAAGTGCATCATGTAAATCTGCATCAGAAATGGAATAATCTTCATCATCATATGAAACCTGGAAAGGCTGACAAGTTGCCTCATTAGGACCAGCACTAGATTGTCCACCTATAAAAAGAGGCATCAAAGTATCATACATGTCTTTGGAGCTAATAGATGTCTCCTTACTACATAAAAGCAATGGTTGAATAGCATCTTCCACAAAGACAACATCACGACTAACCAAAATGCGTTTAGTCTGTGGATGATACAGACGATAGCCCTTACTTTCAGAACTGTACCCAACAAAAATACATTTTACTGCCTTATCATCCAATTTTCTGCGATGTTGTTCAGGCACTAGTGCATATGCCAAACAACCAAAAACACGCAGATGAGCAACAGATGGCTTGCGGTCATGCCAAGCCTCATATGGAGTGATAGACTGCAGCGCTTTAGTGCGACACCTGTTCAGTACATATGCTGCACACATGACAGCCTCAAGCCAGAAACTATGAGTTAAAGCCTGACTCTTGACCATACACCTCGCCATCTCCATGAGTGACCTGTTCTTCCATTCAGCAACTCCATTCTGTTGAGGTGTATACGACAGTGTACACTGGTGTTTTATCCCACGTTCAGCCAGAAATGCATTAAAATCAGAAGACATATATTCCCCCCCTCGATCAGAAGGAAGGGTGCCCATTTTACATGCTGACAGATTTTCAGCCAAAACCAAAAACTGTTTGAAGCACATGAACACTTCGGACTTTGCTGTGAGTGGATATACCCATGCATGCCTGTAAAAATCATCAATGAAAGTCACGAAGTAAAGGTAATTTCCAAAAAAGGATATCTGCATAGGACCACAGACATCACTATGTATAAGCTGCAATTTCTGTGTAGCTTGAACTGAACCATCTTTTGGAAAGGAGGAACGCTCCATTTTGCCCAAAATATAGCCTTCACAAACATGTTTTCCAGGTGCCTCAAGTTTGGGCAAAGAGGACACCATTTCAGGTTTCTGCAGGTGTAGCAAACTAGCAAAATTCAGATGACCAAAGCGTGCATGCCAAAGCTTTGCATTTGACATAGCCTGAGAATCATTTACTGCATATGCCAAATTATTTTCAGATCTTTCATAGTCTATGAGCTTATACAGCCCACGACATAAAATGCCAGAAGCAATAATCACATTGCCATTTGACAGATCATGAACTCTACACCTGTCATCAACAAATTTCACAACCAAGCCTATTTGGCTAATGCAGACATTGATAACAGATTCTTCTTGATCCGTGGCACAAATAAAGCATCTGAAAAAGTGAAAGTACTACCATCAGCGGTAGTCAAAATGATCTTACCAACTCCCGTAATAGGATAAGAGGAGTTGTTGATGCATGTAATAGTATTCCCTGTAGGGGCAAGCTCGAGTGAATAGAAGAAACTACACTGCGAGGTAATATGTTTGGTCACCCCACCGTCAAAGTACCAAACATCTGAGTCTACTGCAGACATGCACTACTCATGAGAAGATGGGTCAAAACTGCAAACAGTAGTGAACGCCCATTCTTCTTGCTGCACAAGATTAGTAGACTCTGTTTTTGGTGTAGAGGCTTCTGCAACAATCATTCCAACCTCCTTTTTCTTTGCCTCTTTTGCAACCAGTTTTGGACAGTTCTTTATGATATGATCATTCCCTTTACAGTACTTGCAAAACAATTTCTGCTTTTCTGATTTCTTCTCATCTTTATCGTGGTTCTGTGAATGTGCAGCATTTGCAGATTTCTGCTTACTAGTAGAAGAGCTCCATTTTCCTTTGCCCTTCTAACTAGCCAGGAAAGCTTGATCTGCAACACGCATAATGGACCTGTTCTGCTTGGATTGATCTTCCTGCAACAGAACAGAGACTAACTCCTCAAATGATAAGGCATTCGGATTGCATTTCATCATCAACCAAAGAGTAGAAGCAAGACTCTGATATGAATCAGGAAGACCATTCAGAACGGTCTGCACAAGTGAGCTATCTGGTATAACCTCATCATCAGAAATCAACTGTTCCTTCAAATCTTTGATCTTCATTAGGAAACTATCCATAGAATCACCTTCATTCATGTGCTCACTCTCCAACTGTTTTCGAAGGTAAGCAACACGAGCCTCTTTCCTAGCTTAGTACAATGTGGTAAGTGTATCCCAAGCATCCCTAGTTGTTCTGCAGGAGCGAATATGAGGAATAATGGCACGTTTGACAGAAAAAGCTATCAATGCATGTGCCTCGGCATCTCTGCCATCCCAACGAATCTGCTCTGTAGTAGCTGCAGTAGAAATAGCAGCATGAACAAGAATCTAAACAATATCATCTTCGACACCATCTTCATCAGCTCCAGCACTTGTATTCGCAGTACCTGTTGTTACAGGTGTAACAGGACGTCTTTCAACACCCTGCACAATGTTCCACAATCCTTTTGCAACCAATACATGTCGCATCATATAAGCCCATAATGGGTAGTTGGTACCATCCAACTTATCCTCAACAGCCAACATACGGAATACATCACTGCTTTCATCCATGGCCGGTGACTAGAATACCTTGATGCAGAAAATTGACCGTATCTCAAAAAGTTGAACAGAACTGCCTAGACGAGTTCTGCTAGAACTGTAGCAGACTTTGAGACGCTTAAACTGGCAAACAAAAATTGGTATATACCTTTGGCACAAAAAGACGAAATAGCATGCACAAGCGCTGTGATAGTGCATTCGGAGGCCGAAACGAGCTCAATCGCGATTTCGGCACCACACAACGAAGTTGTTTTGATCTCTGAAACACCCTAAGTATGCTCACCAAATTTCGTGCGAATCTAAGACTTCAAACAGAGGAGTGTCAACGGTGCCCTAGATGAAGCGACGACCTGCTCTGATACCAATTGTTGGAGTTAGACGTCTTTGGAAGCACGCGAATAGCACCCGGAAGAAGAGGAAGCTTGGAGCACAACACACAATACTGAATGTATTACTAGAGAATGTACAAAGATAAGTAGCCCATTAGGGCAATAGGCGTATATACAACCCAAGGGAAAAAAACCTCCTAAAGAGGGAAAAAAGTGCCCTGGTGGTCCTAATGTGTTCACACACATCACTACCTAAATATATCAACAGTCTGTTCAATTTTTCAATAGCATAGAGTTATTTGTCCATTATGCAGATTATCAAGTGCCATCAGGGAGGAGTTCTTATGGAAATCTTGTACATGTACCTGGTCCTTGCATCTCTTCATTAGATTGGGATGCTCCTGATCATTCAACAGTTTCAAGTTTTCTACGCAAAATTAAATTTGACATCCAAAAGGCAATGTCAGCAGGCCGAATTTCGAGAAGGATAAAGATTCAATGGTTTTTGCCTATTCATGTCTTTGTAGCATGCTTTAAAAACATGTTATTACAGAAGACAAAAACAATGTGCTTGAATAGGAGAGTCTCTATTTCAGAGATTGATGATGTTTTTGGTAGGGAATGGGATAGCAAAGAAGTTCAAAAGCTAGGTGACATTATTTTATGTAAAGTTAGTCCCAATTCTCTTCCAATCTCATATCAGATATGTCGACAATCTCTGGTTCTAGGATATGACTATAGAAGGTGGACAAAAAAGCTTGGACTTTGGATGGCCTTGGACTCAAAGGAGAGCTGTCCAGAATTTGAGTTACAAGTATTGATTCATCTAGATTTTCAATCAAGGAAAATAATTGTCACTGCAAATTGGAATCTTAGAAATGTAAGGGAGCTCCTAGAATACCTTGATGAGGTATCATCTCAGGGTAGTTTCTCAATTGATGATGCAATAGTTAACATTAGTTCAGAGAAATCATTATCTTGCATAAGTTGCCTACCACCAAGGGTGATTAAGTTCCAACCTTTAAGATTGTAACAAGTTAACCCTGACATTCTTACATAATGTATCTTCCTCTAATAGAAGCTTCTATTGATACTTCCATTGAATTTTCTTTGCAGGATGGTGACAAAGAATGTGTGTTAAATTATTAGTTTTAAATGTCTATACTCATATTTGCATTTTTTAATTTACTTTCAAGATTTTGATGAGGGTCTTATTTTACAAGATAAGAATATAAACCAAGACATTCTTAGATATATTTTAGGTCCTTAATTTCGTATTTCCATTGATTTTTATTTGCAGGAGTGAATTGATGAATTCAATTATCCCCCTTCATCTAAACTCATATTGGCTTTTTTTTGTTTAATCTTAACATTCTGATGAGGTTCCAACTAAGAAAAAATTATACAGGAACTTGCATAAGTTATTCTAGATGAACAAGAGATCTAGAATTCAATATCTGATTTCAATTTAATTATTATAGTCTATCAAAGGTGCACATTAGTCTCAATTAAATAATTTGATTCTATCCAACTTTTCTGTCCTCAAGTAATGCAAGAGAAATTATGATGGTACACATAACAAGTAATATAAGAGAGGGTGGAGAACCTGGTGCAAATTCCAATCCAAGGTTTGGTATTTCAAAATTAGAAGAGCATGACTTAAGGCATAAAACAGAGGAGACGAGATAAGTGAAGACGACCGATGCAAGCGACTAGTGCAATCTGAACTTGTCAGATGGCCCTTATTGCTTAGATCGGTCCTGTTAGCAAACTACCACGAGAGACTTCAACAAGTGACCTTGCATAAAGATTTGACTCATGAGTATAAAAACAACTAGCAACAACGAAGAAATGGATAATACGACTGATGCAAGCAATAGGGGCGATCCAAAATTCTCTGATTCCTCGTATCCCTTGTATCAGTCGTGTCCTCTTAAATCTTTATATCCTTCTGTATCTTGTCGAATTTAAACTTTCCAATAGGAATGAAGTAAGAAACCCACAATGCATTCATATTTGTGACACGAATAAATTTAGTTGGACCATGCAATGAACTTTTGTTTAACTCTCAAGAGGTTCAATACAACTGTATATTTCTCAAGCATATAAATATTGTAAAGGCAAATAAATATGGTTACAATGACCATCTTCCAGATGAAGATTGACATAAGTACATACAATTTGTACATAAATAAATCTTCCAACCTATGTTGGTTTTACAATACATTTCAATCTTAGACTAAAAAATGATTTAGCCCTTTCTATCCTTTTTGGAGCCCTGTTTTCTCTGTTGCTTCTGTCCCTTTTTGGAGCTCTCAGCTTGACTCTTTTTGTTGTTCCCATGCTTTAATGGTGAGTGAAGAGGAAGCCCTTTCTTTTTTATCTTCCGACTGTTTTTTATCAGGTGGAGGGGGTGGAGGTGAGTCTGGATCATATGGGTAGATTGCATGTTTCATGATGCCATTTATTGCTCTCTCTCTGATCAAGATGATCCATGCATCTGGGTAGTCTGATCAATTCAATTCAGGACTGTAAAACCTTCTTTCCAAGAATCTTACAGCATTCGCAATCACTCTCCAGCCACATGATGTTGAGTCTCTCTGCAATGGCACATGAGTTTGTATGTATCCAAATTGCTTTTGTTCATTCATTTTAGCAATTCCAGGAAAATTCTGATCAATATGCATCTTGAGAAGATTTGCAGCACTGCATTGTAAAGTGAAAATCAGAATGGATGGCATGGCTTTAAAACAGAGAACAACAAAATGTATAGTAACTTACACTTTTCAATTCCCATGTTGTGATTGAAGAGAATTGAGGAAAAGAGCTTGATATGCACTGAAGTCCACAATAATCAAACTCCAATGGCCCCTGTCAATGAGTTGCATGTAAATATATTTTCTTAAATGAAAAAAATATCTTTTCAAAATGAAGATGAATACTTACTTTTCAATATATGGTTAGATAACACATTCTACCTCTTTTGTAAAATCCTGTAGAAAGGACTTGGCATCTCCATGTTTATGCAAAAAACACTGTGTCACCAGAGGATCTAAAATAAATACTTTTCTTTGAACCGCTTCCTCACATTGTTGAAGAAGAACCCTACAAATCAAGAAATAAAAATGCAGTTAAGGAACTAGAAAATTAAGCAAAACAAAAGCATTTTAACGCCTCTAGATATACCTGAGTGAAATGTTGACCACACTATCTTATATTTCAACATGAAGCTCCCTCAACATTTTGTTGTCTTCAGGTCTAATGTCAAGAAACCAATCTTTTTGCCATGGCATTGCAACATTCACTATTATCTGCCCATCTTCTTTCTTGAGGAGCTCTTTATTTTCTTTCTATAACTTTTGAATCTGGGTTAAGATGACACTTTCCTATGTAAATAATCCCTCCTTCTTCCTCTCCTCCTCACTATTTGTTGCAGTTCTAGTTTCATGATCATGAGTGACCGGAGGGTGGATCTCTTCAATGACAACTGTTGTTTTGGGTGCTCGAGCTGGAGGTATATTTAAAATATCAAAGAATTTTTTATCATGGTGATCAATAGGAACCAGAGATTTATCAAATTTATATCTTATTCTTGAAACAATAACATAATCCTTAGCCATTAGTGTTACCCTATGAGAATGAGCAGCACATAAATAGGCATCATTCATAAAATCAATAGCAAAGTCCTCTGCAGCTTCTTGCAGGCATAGCAGTGCTTTAGTTTGCCACCTCACATTGACAAAGGATGAGGTCTTCATCAAAGAACAGAGGTTGGCTGAGATCTGCTTGACAACTCTCATAAATGGAAGTCTAGGGATCAACAATCCCACAAACTTTTGAGCTCTTCTAATTTCCCTCAAGGACTTTACATGGTTCTTGACCCTTTTTTTTTGAAGGCTTGTCTAGCACATTGGCTTGAACCTTTTGGGGATTTTGCTCCTGGACATTTTCCCCCTGGGCATTTTGTTCCTGGGCATTTTGGTCCTCACCCTCAGGGTACAGCTTCCTTGTTGTCCTTTTGGTCCTAGCCATACTCTGCACAAAATAAAAGTCTTTAGGCATGGAACTAGGAAAAGTGGAAACTTACTCTCAAAAAGCTATGATCAATGACTCTTTCCACTGTCAAAAAATTATGATCAATGACTCTTTCCACTGTCAAAACTTACTCTCAAAAGATATGATCAATGACTCTTTCCACTATCAGAGACACGACCGATGCAAGCGATAGGAGTCATCCGGAAATGCCCGGATGTCCCTGATCGCTTGCATCGGTCGTCCTTGAATTCATCATCAAATATAAATCAAATATATCTTACAATGCAAAATACTCAATTATCACTAAGAAAAACATAATTTGAAAGCTATGATCAATGAATCTTTCCGCTGTAAGAGACACGACCGATCCAAGCGATTAGAGTCATCCGTAAATGCCCGAATTGCCCTAATCGCTTGCATCGGTCATCCCTGAATTCATCATCATATTTCAATAAATACAAGTTAAAATAAAGGTAACAATTCGTAATACTCAAGCATCACTAAGGAAACCAAAATTTGCAAGCTATGATCAAGGACTCCATGCCATTTAAGAAACATGACCGATCCAAGCGATTAGGGTTATCCAAAAATCTCGGATGTACCGTGATCGCTTGGATCGGTCGTGTCCATATTACCTTACGCAGAGAGGGCTCTCTATAGAAATTGTGAAGAAGGAGCTTAAAAACTTGGTGGCGATGGAACCTCGATGCTTGGCAAGTGTTGACAAAAAAAATGAAGGAAATGAATAGGGAAGCTTAAATAGGTCCCAGAACTCAGTTGACCATTGGTGCCATGTGGCATGCCGGGATTGGTCCACATCATATAGTCGTTGCGAATTCCAATGTCTTTTGCCACGTGGCATGATTTGATTGGTCCAGATCATCTATCCATTGCATCGGCCAACGTACACTTTGCCACATGGCACTCTGTGATTGGTCCACGTCATTGGACCGTTACTTCTTCCCTCCTCGCCTATAAATAGCTACTTGCTTCACAAACTCAAATTTTGAACCTTTAGAAAATTTGTCTCATTGACATGCGTATTTTTCTTTCGTCCCCGACACGACCAATATAAGTGATTTTCCCCATTTGACCTAAATTGACTCACTCCAGTCGCTTGCATCAGTTGCGTTCTCCTAATAGACATACAGGAGAAGCTACAACTAAGATGGAGGGAATGAATGAGATCCTTAGTGTCTCTCCATCAGAGAAACTTCTTGATTTCATGGTTCAAGAGGGTTTAACTGTAGATTATTTTCCTGATGCAATGACGATATTCAACCCCAAAATTGATTTTGAAAAACTCCTAGAGAAATCAAAAAGTTTTCTTAAGGATGAGTAGGAGATTTTCTTGGGGTTGATCAATGAAAGGATCCTTACTATTTCTTAGAAAACCTATGTCCATCCTCACATCTTTGGGAAGGATCCAATAGATAGGGCTAAAATCACAAGAAAATGCAAAAGGATATCCCCTTTGCCAGGGAAGGTTGATTTATGCCCATAGCATGAAAAGGACTGCTGCTTGCTCCCTTTAAACATTGCCTTCTTGATATGGCTTGATCATATCTCAGTTGAAAAGGAGGAAAATGTTCATGTTGAAGACGAGCTGTTCTTAGAGTTGACACTTGAGGGAAGCTCAAAAACTATGAAAGGTGTCATGGAGATTGTTGAGGAGATCCATCTCCAAGCAAAAGAAGAGTAGGTCAAAGATTTTGATGTGGCCACTTTTAAAGCAGAAACTGCAATAAGGGAGCCAACTGAAGAAGTTCAAGTGTTTGAGAAGTCCCTACTTCTCCCAAATCTACCTTTTTACTTTATCTCTAAAAAAGAGTTCATACCTCTTTTTTACATTCAGGAACTTTTCAATCTAAGGGAGGACTACTGTCTTGCAGCTATAGCTGAGTTAGAAGAAGTTGCAACGAGATTCATCAATAAGAAAGGAGAAAGAAAAGAAGAATTTTTGCGTCTTGATTTGGATTTGTCTAATGAAGAATTCAAAGATTCATCACAAGCTCTTTCAAAATGCTTTGAGAAAGCTATCTCACAGAATCCAAGACTTGCTGATGAAGAGTTTGATGAGCATCAGAAGCAACTTGGAATATACTCGTTTGGGCGCAGCTATTCATTCTTGGATGTTGCTGATGACAAAGGATCAATTTGTATTGACTCAAAAGAGCTCATTGAGGAGGAAGATGAGGTCAAGGTATGTTGTTTAATATATTCTTATGAATTAAAGGTTTTGTCCGAGATCTCCATTTTTAGTGAGAAATTGACCACGACCGATGCAAGCGATAAAGCCCATCGGATAATTTCCGTTGGGCCTTATCGCTTGCATCGGTCGTGTTTGGACTTGAAGAGGAAGATGAGGTCAAGGTCTGTAGTAAAATATATTTGCATGATCTTCAGGCAAAGGAGATGAGATGCCACAATCGGTTTTCTCCAAGGCCTCCATTTACACTGAGAAGTCGATCACGACTGATGCAAGCGATAACACCCATCAGATATTTTCCGTTGGGCCTTATCGCTTGCATTGGTCGTGTTTGGATTGAGGAAGATGATGTCAAGGTATACAGTTAACTATATTCTCAAGAATTTTAGGTTAAGGATATGAGATGGGACCGATGCAAAATCTCTATCTTGTGTCAGATTTATCCAAGTTCTCCATTAGAAGTGTCAGAAGTCGATCAAGACGGATGCAAGGGATAAGGCCCATCGGATATTTTCCATAGGGCCTTATCGCTTGCATCGGTCCTGTTTGGACTTGAGGAAGATGACGTCAAGGTATACAGTTAACTATATCCTCAAGAATTTTAGGTTAAGGATATGCGATGGGACCAATGCAAAATCTCTATCTTGTGTCAGATTTGTCCAAGTTCTCCATTAGAAGTGTCAGAAATCAATGACGACCGATGCAAGTGATAAGGCCCATCAGATACTTTTCGTTGGGCCTTATCGCTTGTATCAGTCCTGTCTAGGAGCTGCATGGAGCATTGATAATAGATATCTGGCTTGTAAGAATTCCCCTCATTCATCAAATATTACATGTTTCTAGGTAGTTTGCAAAGAGATATTGATGACGACCGATGCAAGCGATAACTACTGTCTGAATTTCTCTAAAGACCCTAATCGCTTGCATCAGTCATGTCTCTTGCTTTTTTTCTAATTGTTTCAAGTTACTTCTCATGACTCCTAAAGTGTGCTTGCACTTCAACTAACCTTGTTTTTCATTTTTACCATAGTTAACTTTATTGGATGAAGACAATTACCTTAGCAGGGTCAAGGGAACAAGAAAAGCCATAGAAGAGAAAGGAAAAGCAAAGGTGGATATTCATTCTATTATCCACTATCTTCCAAACTTGAACCCAGCCACTTTTTGTGTTATTCACAAGCACTATAGTGAGGAGCCAGACTTTGAATTGTTCTGCTTGAGGACTCTATCAAAATACATGGGTTTTACTCCAATACCCTTTAATGCTTTTAGAGTTTTGCTGCTTGAAAGAGCAACTGCATTCAAAATTTTTGGATATGCCCCAGGACTCAATGCTTCAAGGGCAGGGTACTTTCTTTGTTATTCAAGGTATGCGATGGATGCAGGGGTATCAGATGTAAAAAGCATTGCTGGATACAGGAGAAAAGAGTTCCTCAGATATAGAGGTGATTTTCCAAAGCCAAGCTCTTTAAAGAGGCTCAAGG
This sequence comes from Ceratopteris richardii, assembly GCA_020310875.1. Taxonomy (NCBI): domain Eukaryota; kingdom Viridiplantae; phylum Streptophyta; class Polypodiopsida; order Polypodiales; family Pteridaceae; genus Ceratopteris; species Ceratopteris richardii. Next base: position 137,897,630 of record CM035416.1, read on the forward strand.
AATGACTTGATTTTTTCAAATTCTATATCTCAACAAATGTACATATACAGAAATTGCCTAATGTGATATAAGACATTACAAATTTTTTTGGTGTTATTGATCCATGGCCTAATATTAATTGTTATTGATTCCTTGGTCAAAGTCATCTGATGGTAATACACATATTTCTTTTCAAAGCTTAATACATCATGAAATGTACATACATGACATCTTTATTTCTCAAACAAATACAAGACATTGCAAATATTAAAGCTCTATTTGAAATGTAGTCTTTTTCATTTTGTGATATTGATACATGATGATTTTGTCTGGTGATAGTCATATCCTTCTTATTATATTTGGCATGAGGTCCTTTGTAATTGTCTTCTAAAGAACCAATCAAAAAGCTCTCTGAATGCATTGCTCTTTGTTACTCCTCCTCCTTTCCTTGTACACCTAAAGAAGCTTGTCCTTGCTTGATAATGAGATTTTTCCATGCCTTGAGTGTTCCACATGGCAAGTGGTTCTTTTTCTGCAAAGAATGCACCATGCACAAGAAGAATATGCTAGAAGTCTGAGCAGAAGAATCTCATTAGATCTTTATTTCAATTAAAAATAAATAAATTGAATAAAATATTTTTGGAGCTCACCAAGTAGTATGTTATGTCTTTGGCACCCCATGCCTCTATGATGGTTTCTATAAGCTCTGTGGTCGCCTTTCTAAAATTTGTCACATAACTTTTTGATGTTACCTGCTGCCTCATGATCTTAAAAAGATTATCTAGTTTGACCCACACCTCCATTCTCTTTTTTGCTATTTCTGGTTTGCTTTTTACATTAGTCGTGACCTCACAAAAGTTTTTCCAACAATTCCACATGGCATTTAGTTGTTTGTCATCATGGTTGCTGAAGAATCTCTTTGCTTTTGCACCTCCCATTGAGACATCCTGTAGTACATCACTTGTATTTTGTGAAAGCTTTGGATCTTTTCTTAGATGAACATCACCACCATGAAATCCCATTTCTAAAAGAAGACATTCACATTTTTTTATGCATTCATCTGCAAGAGTTGTAGGCTTGATAGAATATGCATAATCCAAGTGAAGACGGACCAACTTGTCAATGATTCTTAACTCTACATGTAGTGTACATATGTGTACATTTGTCAATGCTATTGGAAGCATGGGATCCCAAATCATTGAAGAAGATGAGTAGTTATGAAGAATAACAGTTTTTCAGGAAGGAGCCTCTTCAGCCTCAGCTCTAGCAATCCATCCATTTGTGCCTGGGCTTTGCATGCAGTACAAGCAAGGGTACTTAGAATTTTCTCCCCCACTTATACCAAACATGCATTTGAGTGTCTTTAGGTCTCCACTCAAATGCCACTCAACTTGAAAGTTCCCGTAGTCTTTGACATTCAACAATTCTCGTGCATGATGCCTTTGGATAACATTTGGAACGTTTGTCTGTGAGAATAACCATTTAAGTGTTTTATGGCTCTTAGATGGAACTTGAGCACAGCCAACCCACCATAACTCCATTTCTGATTGTACTTTGAGAGACGGAGTATCCAATTTCCCAAGGCTATAGTCCAAAGCTTTGTTCATCAATGCAATACTTATTCTCTCCATCTTTTGATGTCTTTTAAGCTCAGCTTCATCAAGTTTGATTACAAATTTCAATAGACCAGAACATTCATGTCCTTTTATATTATAGAACTGAACCATGTATGTTTGAAGTTTTATAACATCTATCCATATGTTGTGAAATGCATTGTAAGTGAAATGTAACTTTTGTTTTCCTACTTTGTAAGCCATGTTACCATGAGTATGTTTATATTCACCAAATACTGATGTGATCTTCTTATTCAAGTAGAGCCGAAATTTTCCTACATGATGGGATCTAGGCAATCCAAACTTCTAACTTTGTTAAATTCTAAAAACTCACACCAAACTTTTGAAATTGCTCTATAACCTTTCCTACTCACTCCGACACTATCACAAATCTTCTGAATTTGAGATGGTTCTAGTAACAGATTCATTTCAGTCATGAGTTTTTGAAAAAAAAACGTTTCAAGCATGTATTTTCATTGAGTTTCAATAGTCTTATAACATCATTTTGACTCCAAATTTCATTACAAAAATGTACGCACTCAAAACTGCTCGACATATTGAAACCTAGCACATTTGTCACATGATCTCTAACAATTTTCATTCTTTTCTTTTTCTGGCCAAATTTTTCAGTCAAATCTAAGAAAGATTTTACTCGTTTTGACCACAGTCTCAAACCTATAGGAGTTTCTTTCATTTTTTTAAAAGACTCTAATTGAGAAGATAAAGTGGACAATTTGTTTTCTAGCTCCCTCATATGTAAATCCTTCTGGTGTAGTGTGTTTTGTAAACAATTTATGTATTCTACATAATTCCTTGAAATATTCCAGAGCCTTGAACAATAGCCTCGTAAACCATCCTCACCATCTCCTACAAATCTAATCAGATCATGAAGATTATGAAAAGGGGGGTACCTTCCAGTTTGTGGATCGATTGGATAAACAGATCCATCTGTCGATATGTCGATATGTTTCTTGCCTTCCTTTCGCAATCCATCCACTTCAGGAGGATGAAGAGGCCTTCCGAATACTTTTCTTGTCATCGCATACTCCTGACTAACTACAATGTTGATATGAAACTTTTCACAATGATTTTGATTGTTTGAAAGCTCAGCAAGAGTATTTGGGTTAACGTTCTCCATGGTCTGCTATGAAAAATGACTAGCAAGTGTCTAAATTGACGTGAAAGAGAGAAACAGGTCTGGTATGAAAAGTAGAGTAAAAAAGTGCAAAACGTCATCAGCACATATTATATAGGTCTGTGAACAAGAGGAAAATTCGAATTTTGATCAGCACCCAGTGAGCACAAACTTCGAGGCATAAGATATGACACAAACTTTTCATGAGTATCATACGAGTTTCTCTCTCTTCAAAATTTGCATAAGATACGTTTTAAATGAACTTACACAGAATTTCTTAAAGGATTTGACAACTTTAATCAAGATCAAGCACAACTAATTGAAATCCTTACATGGCCCTTTTTGAGCTGTTTTTCGCCCTAATGAGAGGTTTCAAGATCAATGCTAAATGAGAATAAACTCCCCAACTACTTGTGGGAAGAAGCAATATCAACAACTACACATCTAATCGATAGATTTCTATTAGAGGCTCTCAATGGTATGACACCATATGATGCATGGAATGGAAGAAGACTAGCCTTGATCATTGCAAGATCTTTAGGTGCATAGAATTTGCGCACATATCTTAACAGATAAAAGTCAAGTAGGACCCAAAGGCAGAGTAATGCATCTTCATGGGCTATGAACTTAATAAAGAAGGTTATAGGTTGTACAATCCAAGTAACAAAGGCTTCATTATAACTAGAGATGTTGTATTTGATGAAAACAATTCATCGTTTGAAGATGATCATAGGAAAATCAAACTTCCTTATGATCTAAAGGATAACGTTCCAACCTTATCAAAGAGGAATGAGCATACAATTGAAGCATCAAGTGATTTTGATGATGCGAAGAAGACTCCAAGAAGAGAAGTCAATTTTTGGAACTCTAAGGGTAAACCAAAGTGCAAGAGTTAGGGATGTGGCAAAACATCTAAAGAAACAATCAGAAGATCAATCAGAGAGAAAGGAAAGTGCAAAAGCTATGGATATGATACTTCATTAGTTACTAAACGTTTGATATATCTAGCATAAGAATCAAATTTCGAAGAACCCTCATCATATGAAGACAAAAAGGAGAAGTTTGAGTGGATAAATGCTATGGAAGAAGAGATAGATGCTTTTCAAGAAAATCAAACTTAGGAATTGGTACCCAATACTCCATCTATAAAGATAATTAGTCTCAAGGTGGATATATAAGGCAAAGGCAGTTTTGATGGATCTATCAACATGTAAAAAGCAATGCTACTAGCGAAAGGATATGCACCAATACAAGGTATTGATTAGGAAGAAATATTTTCACCTGTTGCAAAGATGCCTACCATTAGGGTTCTTATGAGTGTTGCATCTTCTAAGAACTTGAAGATTTATCAACTTGATGTAAAAAATGTATTGTTGAATTGATGGATATCTGAGGAAGTATACATGGAACAACCTTCTGGTTTTGAATATTCATCATGTCTAGAATATGGATGCAAGTTAAGAAACCTATATTTTTGAATTAATGGGTATCTATGAAAGTATACATGGAACAACCTTCTGGTCTTGAACATTTGTCATGTCTAGAATATGAAGCAAGCTTTTAGGGTGTGGAATCATAGGCTTGTTACCTTCTTGCAAGACAAAGGATTCAATGTGAGCAAAGAAGATCCTTCCCTCTTCATTAAGAGGAACCAACCAGAAGTCATATATCTATGTGTATTTGTTGATCAAACTATAATTAGAAGTACTGATACTAAAGGAATTATGAAGAGCAAGCTTCATATGAAAGAGGAATTCAAGATTAGTGATCTTGGTCTGCTCACATACTTCCTAGGATTGGAAGTAGTATATAGAGAAAGAGGTATGTACCTTACTCAGAAGAAGTACATGCTTGTAAAATTCCGAATGGGGAATTCAAAGGTTTTAGGTACTCCTATGGAGATGAATTTAACGTTAAGTGCTCATGAAGGTGAGCAAATTGAAGATGTAACTAACTATCAAAGTTTACTTGGATGTTTGATTTATGCTACACTAAGTAGAGTGGACATTTGCTATGGAGTAAGTGTACTAATCCTAATCATGCATACTCTAAGGAAACCTCACATGGAAGCAGCCAAGAGAATCCTCAAATATTTGAAGGGAACAATCAAGTAAGCTTTATACTATCCTCACACCCATGATATAGACATCAGTGGACTACTCTTATAAGTGATCCCATTTAGTAATGGTCATGAGAATACATGCTTGTAAAAACTCCAAGAGTAAACATTGTACTTACATTGGTTATTTGTAAAAGCTAAAAGGATATGGAATCTCAAGATAAGACGTAGCTAAATCCATGGATTCAGTTAGGTGGAATCAAGATTAAATCAACACTAAAGTTTAGATCACCAATTTCAAATTGGAAATCATGTATAAATATACCATCTTCTAAGTCGCAAGATATCACTCCTATTTCAGAGAGATTGAGCTCCATTCTTTAGCATACATTCTGGTCCATTCATAAAGGATTAGTCCCCTACACTTCCCATGTATCATATATTCAATATCATACACATTGTTTATCATTACTTTGAGTAAGTCATTCTTTTTGTGCTACTATAGTACACATGTACACAATCAACTTGTTTTTTCTAACTCTCTATGCATGAGTAACCAATTGCTATAATTTATCTTGGGTTGGTTAGATAAGAATTTCAAGTACCAGTTAAGCATGTTTTGGCATCATTGTTGCACTATATTACAAGAAATGTATGATTGAAGATAAACTGTAACACATCACAAGAAACTTGGAATGCACTTGAAGCATTCTTTTCTTCAAGCACTAGAGGAAGAAAGAATCAAATATGGATGGAGTTTACAACACTCAAAAGGATGCGCAAGAAAAATGTGACTAATTATTTCACTAAAATGAAGGACCTAGCTGATAAACTTGGAAGCATTGGGGAAGTCGTTATCCACAAATCTGTAGTCCATTGAATGGTCATGGAGGCTTTCGAATGATGTAGGAACCCTAACTTGCAATAGTTTAGACGTTGCCTTCTAATATGCTTGGGAACTTTAGTGAAGTCAAAATAAATATGTAAAGGCACCCTTTTAATAGTTTTTTTTTGGATTAGGTATAGTAAGGTCACTAAAAGACAAAAGATATTTTCACCACAATAGACAAGGAGGAAACACAAAGAGAGTGTCATTTGAGTTAAGAAATGATGAAGCAGCAAAAAGTAAAGGGCAATATGTTAATACACTCTTAAGAGAAAATATGGTATGAAGGAACAGTTCGTGAACAAGTGGATAGTTATCCCAAGGCATGTGCATAAGTAGGAATATACCCGTGGAAAAGTGAAATTGTGCATACGTAGAAATTGAGCATAGAGAGAACAAGAGAGACATTGGACACAAGAGAGCTACAGCTAGATAGAGTAATACAAGTGAGGACAAGGGAATAAAGACACATTTTTCTTTGTCATTATATTAAATTGGTCCTGAAGAACACAAGTCATTGACATTTTCTACATGCATCCACCATGGAGATGATTGCAAAGCTGATGGTAAAGGTGGTATTATAGTTGTTGCTTCTACACTTGGAAGGAGGCTTCAGGGCTAGGTTGCATGTAATAAAACTTGGTAATGATTGACAAAAAATCTACGTTTCAAGAATTGTACCTACAAGTATTACATTGAGTGTAATATCTTATACTTTGAAAAATTCTTTGGAATCCCTTCTAAACCTTACATGTTTCAGGGTAGGAAATCATTCACCATATAGAAGACAAGTGGAATCTAATACCTTGTCAAACTAAGATGCCCACATGCGAAGTAGTGGTAACAATACACCTTAGAGAGAATAGTTGTTAAAACAAAAAGATCCCTCTATGGTGGATGTATTTCAGAGTCATCACTCTTAAAAGAAGAAGGTATAAGTTAAAAACCTTTGTGGGGGTGTGAATAAGGATAAGGTGGAAACTCTAAGACATCAATATTATATCCGGGAACATGGAATCAAGGCTAAAATACATCAATGATATCATTGGAAAGTATCTCTTGCAAAAAAATCATTTAAAAAAAATAGGGAGGGAAATGAGCTCATTGGAGATTAAGTGATCCTTGGATAGGGGAGAAGCAAGAAATATTACAAGTGAGGAAGAATCCATTTTTCTTAATGTCACAAAAACGATGTCCATGGAGTGTGCATCATTAGAGAGACAACTAAGTCACTAGAAGTGAGTCAAAGAGTGGAATATTCTCATAATAATAGGGGAACACTATCAACTTGAAGCCTTACTACTACCAATGTCCTAAGTACCAATAAACAAAGAACATTCTTTCTAGATGATAGTGGTCCAAGGAAATCATTGACTATCGAGATGAGTGTTTTGCCTCGATCTTATTTATCATTCCATTGGAATCAGGTAACAAACAATTTAGAATTATAAAACAAGATGATATCCCTAAGTTTAAGACCGATATGAAGCAACAATATTCCTTCAATGATCTTCTTTGAACTCTAAGGGAATCATATGTCAATCTCTGTGTGGTCATGGTTTTGTAGATAGAGCTCTTATGGCTTGTATTCCTTCATTATATATGCAAATCAAGATTTTAATAGTTTTAACAAATGAATTGCACATAATGAAATAGGTATGTTATTATATATTCCTTCATTGTATGTCTTCTACATACATCACTAGGAGATCTTGACATCTAGGTGTCTCCCACTTAAGAAAATATCATGGTGACCATCTTTATCAACATCAAAAGCTTTAAGAGAAACCATAATTGCTATATCAATAACCACATTGACGTACATAAGTGGTATCCATAGACGTCTACATAGTGTGTATGTATGTAGTATATGTAGTTAAATGACACTAAACAATTAAGTTTAAAACCCAATCATTATCAAATAATGCTTGTAATTTTTTTTCTACCATGTTCTTTTGGCACAAAATACTGCATAAATGTGCAATGGCTCCTCCTACCACATTTGGAAACATTTCACAAAATTGTAAGTTTAGTACTATGGTTTAAACAAAAAGCCCCACAACTAAATATTGGTTGAATCATGAAGAAGTACGAAGAAGCATCTTCTTCATGTTCTTGAGCCTGTGCAAAATGATGCATGAAAGTAGTCCATGACGGCTTCAAGAATAAGCCAAAACCTAAATGCTTCAAATAGGATTCAAAAGAAAAGAATGAAGCTTTGAGGGCCCAAAATGTGTTCAAGGTAATATGAACCTTAGTTTTTTTCCCTCCTTAAACACCACAAGAGTGTAGCTTAGTCGTAAGGCATTCTCACTTAAGGGAGCTACAAGGAGAATGGTGTTGGGATGGATGCGCTCTAAGTATGTACTAGAAACAACCTTCCTCGTTGATTGTTAAGATCCTACCTCATGTGTAGCCAATGGCACCAATGGTAAATCAAGTGACTGGGATGACAAGGTATGCCAATGTCTATGCCTTGGTCACCTCCTTTGTTGTAAGCCTTGGACAAAGCCATGGGTGGTTGGGTGTGGGCTTCCTTCCCTCACACAAGAGACAAAATCATTTGCATTGAGGTGCATTGATACCAGTGAAGTGGTGCCATCGCAATGTACTAAAGTGGATTCCACTTCATGGGAGCTTCTAGAGAATACCCACGTAGTAGAAAACAGAGGTCTGGATATTGCCACAAATGGTACTTCGCACTGGAACTAGAAAATATTTAGAGACCACACAATACATAGAGTTTACAAACACGTATCTCCTATGTTTTAGAAATGTGGACAAACATAGAGTCTCGAAGTAACAAAACTAAAAAAATATTCAAAGGCCATTTGGACTCCCACATAAACACTAATGAGTAATCTTATCCCCAATGTTATAGGATGGATTCTAAACATGATGCTCACCAGTATAATATTTATATTGTTCTTAAGCTCCTCTTGAGCTCTTTGTGAATATCCATGAGGTATTAGACTTATCTCTAGCAACTGAGTTGTTGATATGAGTTCAAAGTTGTATGTCCATCTTTAGGCCTTGTCACACTACAACATATGAGGGGCATACCGACGGTGCATATACCGACGGTCACACTCGGCGTCGGTATGGGCGTTGGAAAATGTCACTTAGAGATACCGACGGTCAGGTGACCGTCGCTATGACCATTTTAAACGGATCGTCGGCGTGGCCCCCCGCCGTCGGTATATGCGTCGGTATAAGCGTTGGTATAAGTGTCGGTAATTTACTAGAAGTTACCGACACCCATACCGATGTATATGCCGACGGATATACCGAGGGTGAGTTTTAAACATACCGCAAAGTCGAGAGCAAAAATTCACATTTTTGCATGTGTTTGAGTACCGTTGGTCTTTTGTCGAACTTGCGTGCACGAACCGAATTGCGACCTGCATTATATTGTGCACACACACACACACAGATCCCTCTCTCTACACACACACACTCGGCTTAGATCTCACATCTTGGTAAGTGCTGTGTGTACTGTTAGCATTTGTGTTTCTCTATGCTTTAGGTTTTATATTTCTCTTTTCTTTGATTTTGCTGAAGTTCTTTGGCCTTGATTGATTGGAATTCAAGAATAGGCGACATACATTAGGCTTTGGCGACAACGATCCAAAAGAGGGACATACTTGTAAGTGATTGTTTTACTCTCTATTGATAGAGAGAGAAGGAGAGAGAGAAAGAGAGAGAGATGAGAGAGAGAGAGAGGAGAGAGAGAGACAGAGAGAGAGAGAGAGAGAGAAAGAGAGAGAGAGAGATAAAGAGAGAGAGAGATATAAAGAGAGAGAGAGAGATAGTGAGAGATAAAGAATAATGAAAGAAAGGAAGATAGAGATAGGAAAATAGAGCATACATACACACACACATACACACACATTTACACATTTACACATCCATACATACACACATACATGTACACACATGCATGCTTACATACACACACCTATACACAGATGCATGCTTACATAAACACACATATACACACATGCATGCATACACATACATACATATTTACACACATGCATACATACACACACATGCATACACACATACATACACACACATATATACACATATGCATACATACACATACACACACACACATATACACACATACATACACACACACACATATATATATAGACATATACACACATGCATGCATACATACACACACATATACACACATGCATGCATACACACATATACACATATACTCACATGCATACATACACACAAATGCATACACACATACATACACACATACATACACACACACATGTATACACACATACATACACACAAATGCATGCATACATACACACACATACACATACACACACATGTACACACATGCATACATACACACACACACACATGTACACATGCATACATACACACACATATATACACACATGCATACATGCACACATATACACACATGCATGTATACATACACACACACATGTACACACATGCATACATACACACACACATGTACACATGCATACATACAGACACATATATACACACATGCATACATACATATTTTCAGGCTCTCAATTTCTATGTACATGCACATTTGCTGTTTTTCTACATGCAAGTTGATGCCTGGCATTGACCTGGAGGTGCAAGCTGATGCCACGCATCGAGTTACAGACAAACGTTGATGCTTGGGATCGATTTGTAGATGCAAGTCGATGCTTGGCATCGACCTGCACTACAAAGTTGATGTCTGGAATCCACTTCTAGGTGCAAGTCAATGCCTAGCATCGACTTGCCATTGATATGCATGAGCTATCTAGCCAGCTTGAAGTCACTGCCAGGCATCAACATTGAGCTACAAATGGATGCCAAGCGTCGACTTTATAGCGCACCTCAATGCCTGGCATTTACTTTGAGGTGCAGGTCGATGCTAGACATTGACTTTAAGGTGCAAGTTGATGCTTGGCATCAACTTTGTGCTACAAGTCGATGCATGGAATTGACTTTGTGGTGCAAAGTTGATGGTTGGCATTGACTTTGTGGTGCAAGTGGATGCAAGGCATCAATTCTAAGTGCAAGTCGATGTTAGGCATCAATTTTGAGTGCAAGTGGATGGCATGCATCAACTTTGAGATGAACCTAGAAGTCTATGAATGGCATCGACTTGCACTCAAAGTTGATGCCTTGCATCGATGTGCACCACAAAGTCAATGCAAAGCATCGGCTTGCAGCACAAAGTTGATGTCAAGCATCGACTTGCGCCTTAAAGTCAATGTCTAGCATTGACTTGCACTTGACCGAGGACATTCACAGAGAAAGAACTAACATTCTTGCACATTTAAAGGACAATGAGGGAAGAGTGGAGAAGACTATAAAGAAGCTTTATGTGAGTGTAATCACAAGAAAACAACCTCGTGATAGGAGCATGGGTCACCCCATGAAAGAAAAGAAAAGCATGGCTTCATTATCCTTTGAGAGGGAAAGCAAACTGATTGCAATTTCATCTCGTGGACATAGTAGTATAAAACCTAGTGATGATGATTCAATGACGAAGGAGAGGTCAAAAGAAATTAAGGTTGTTAGGAAAGATTGACCACTTTGGAACATGATAGATCTAGAGTGGTGTCTTCACTACATTGAAGATAAAAAAGCAACCCTTTTGGTGTTTGCAAGAGCGTATTGGAGGGGAGAGCTCATGACAACACAAGCTTTTTCAGTATGGCTTGGTGTTCAAAGTAGATTATGAGGAAGAAGATTCAGAAAACTTTTTGTTCCTAGTGGAGACATCTAAAGGCTAAGGAAATGCAATCTATAAAATGCACCTCTTGTGACTAGTGTTGTGTGCCAAAAAATCTTGTAGATATTTGGAGGGACGTTGAGAATCTAATCAGGGATTTAATGCCTTGGATCCAAGGGAACATAATGCCAACAAAATAAAAGAAGACAACCCCAATAAAGGCAAAGGGTAAGCAGTGCGTATAGAAGAAACTGTTGAATAAGTTGAAGAACATGCACCTGGTGGAGAACATGCATCTAGGATCTTGGGTAGTGATCAGAATAGGATGAGGGAAGACATTCCTAAGATAAGACTTGTTCAAAAAGTGCCGCTATTCCACCTTCCCATAAATATTATCCATAGACCACCATTTGATCCAGTCACAAAGCAGGAGGCCCCTTTAGATAAGGGAGCCACATAATGTGCATGTGCAAAACCTAAAGGAAAAAGTGAGAATCTACCCTCATGCAACTATAGTTCCTCTTCTAGTGATGTTTGGATCCAAATGAATGCAGCTCTATGGAAGATTTCAATGAGGGTTTCTTTGAGGATTACACATACTATGTGATTGGTGGATCACACTTTGCAGAGGTGCATAGACAGCTGGTGAAGAGGCACCCCACAACCTTCTTCTTTCGGTGTGGAGAGTGCAAGATATATGTAGGACTTACTACTAAAGAGGCCAAGCTCCTAGCTTGGGACCATAATAATGACATTGACTACATGCGAAAAATGTCATCTACTGAGCGAATTTGCTTCTTCCACCGTGATTATGAAGATTCTCTAAGGAAAGATGTTGGGAGAGTATATCTTAATCTAATTAAGCAATTTCTTATTAAGGTTGGGATTGTTGTCAATGAGGATCTGAAATTAGATGCCATTCGGAAATTTGACCATTGGTTTCAACTAGCTTGGCTTCAAAACAGGTGAAATATGGGATCTCCCGGACAAGATTTTTACAATGTGGGAAAATAAGGAGGTTTAGGGCCAAAAACAGAGGAAGTCAAGGCCAGATCTTCAGGTAGATGTAAAGGGAAAAGGAAAGAAACATGAACTTTCCATTGAAGAGGTTGCTGAGGATATGAAGCTGAGACCATGGAGAGCCATACAAGGGATCAAGGATGATACCTTGATAATATCAACATTATCAAGAGGAATTTCCAAGGATTTAAGCCTTGAAGAGATGGTGATTGAGTTCAATAAGTAAGTAAGAGTTTCTAAAATCTACTTTGCTTTGTGTTTCTCATTACTAAACTCACTAACTTTTATCCACATTTGGGAATCTAGTCACAAAGTATATATGAAGATTCAAAAGGTAATGATGAAGAGGTTGGGATGCTTCTCTTGGAGTGGTCCAAGCAGAGTATCTACCCACCTCATCATACAAAGCATTGTCAAAATAGTTTATAATCTTTCGTGACTTGGTAGGTGTTGCAATCGCCTAATCTTCTAATGCTTTTATTCGACTTTGTGTTAGGATTCGATGCCTTGCATCGACTTATGGCAAGAAGTCAATGCCTAGCATCGATTCACTCCTGAAAGGTGATGCTTGGCATCGACTTCTTTCCACACGTCGATGTGTGGCATCGAGTCTCTACTGAAACTCGATCCTTGGAATCGACCTCTAGCAAAATGTTGATGCTAGGCATCGAATTTCAACAGAGATGGGATGCTTGGAATCAACTTGTGAACAAGAAGTCGATGTCAGGCATCAACTTTCCATAGAGAATTGATGCCAGGCATTGACTTATTGCCAAACGTTGATGCCAAGCATCAATTCTCTATTGAAATTTGTTTCTTGGCATGGAGTTCTTGCCACAGGTCAATGCCAAGCATCGAGTTAAGGCCATTATATCAGTGCCAATAATCATTCTTCTTCTCTTGTTTTTATAGAAGCCAGAAAAGTTGAAGTCTGTTGAGGCAAATGATGATTGTCCTCCTCCATTACTGGCTCACATTCAAAGGGGAAGGCATCATAAGTATAGGTTGAAAGCTAAGGAAATTGATTTTGATGATGAGTCAGATTTGAAGTGTTTTTTGAACCCTCTAGACCCCTTTAGACCTATATATTACAATGTATATTGCAATGATGTAAATAATATATGTATTGTTGTACCTAGAAAACATTACTCCCTTGTTATAATAGATATACCCTATCTATTTAGAATGATGGGCACTATTAATGATGAAGAGCCATTCAAGCGCCCACAGATTTCCAAGATGGTTACAGATTTTGCAGACTTGACTATGTCACCCTTTATGGAGGATAGTGGTTTTCCATAACAAGGACCAATCCTTTTTTGTATCAACTGCTTTGAAGTCAAGATGTCATGCTATGGAGTGTCTTACATGGTATTCTATCTTCTTTTTGTCTATGATTTATGCATGATGAACTCTACTTTACTTATTGTTTTCTTTGATAGGATAAAGACAAATATGAATCATACTCCTTTGCATAGCTTTGTGAGTTCAAGTGAATGCAATAGAGTCACATATTATGATGAAGTAAGCAAACAAAGAGTCAAGAACATTGCAATGAGAACAAAATCTCCAATGTACTCATGCTCTCTATAGTTGCAAAGAAACTTTTCCATGTGGCTCGGGACAAGACATTGGTTAATCCATATCAGAATCCACAAAAAATAATTATGCAATTAATTAAGGTTTTTTCCAATGATGATGATTGGGTCATCAGCCTTTTCTGTGGCACATCTAATTGTAGCTGTAATGTTTCTCATTGACCATGTTTTTGGATGTGCCTCTAATTGCTTTGCTTCCTTTTTAGGAGAAACTCTTGCTTGTTCATTAAAGATGTTCATGCATTGAATAACTATAGAGAAAAATGAAGCTCAATTGAGCTTCATAAGAATGAGGATTAATGGTTTTAATGAATTCCCATATGAGGACCAGGAGGTTCAGAGGAATCACATTGCAGATATTGAAAGATTTCAACTTGCTTCAAGGGAGCTTGTTCCACCACTAGCAGATGAACCTAGAGACATGGATGACCTTGAAGAGCCCAATCTTGGAGCAAGAAAAAAAGGGCTACGAGTTCTAAAGCTCCAGAAGATGATATTATGCATGAAGCTGAGGAAACATATGATCAGCTTCTATTGTAGAAGCTTTTTATTTTTGTAAACACTATCTTAACTATAAAAATTAATTTTATATAAATACAATGCTAAGTGTTTGTTTCTAATTGTGCTTATCTTTACCTATGCTGAGCTTTCTTGTCTGATCAATGTGTGGATATTGTTTAACATTTATGGTTGTTTAAGGTTATCTTTTTGAAATATTAGTTAGAAAATGCTTTGTGGTGATCAATGTGGTATGTAGAAAACCTACGCTCAATGTTTGTACTAGACAATGGCATGATTATTATCTCAATCTCCCTATGAAAAAAACATTAAGTTTTGTTCCATCTCATGTAATGGGAATTTGAAATAGCATTTAGACTCTTATCATTTGTGCTTGTAGATATTTAAAAAGTAAATGAAGATGTTTCACTTATTATTATTTGTCCTGACTTTCTTTTTTCTAGAGTCGGAGGTTATGATGTGGGGTAGTTTATCATGAAGTTGCTTTTCTTGGCCCCCGAAGAAAATTATTCTATCTACTTCAGACTTCTTAGGTTCTAAAATCAAGCTTTTTTCTATTGTTTATGAGCACGAGACAAGTGGTTTTCACTAAAGGTTGTGAAATGGACCATTTTTTGCTTGATTTCATGATGTTTAGGTCCAAAAAAAAAGAGAACATGTCTTTGTTCTCCTTTGTTGTGACTCAATGTTTTTTCATCTAGGAACCTCCCAAGGCTTCCTTATTTATCAAGTATGTCTTGTATCTTGGTGACAAGGTGAATGACAATTTTTGTGGGTTGCTTCTCAAGGATGTGGACTCTATCCATCATTAACTTTTCCTAACCTCAGTTCTTGAAGCGAAGAATGCATAAAATGCATTCTAGGTTTCTTGTGAGGTCTTAAATCCCTTAATTTGTGGAATTAATAAATAGAAAATAGAATTTAGAATATATGAACTTGCCACAACATCCTTTCCATACCATGTGTTCAAGATCTCATGCCTTCTTGCATTGCTTGTCCTTTAGTCCTTTGCATAGGAATCATCTCATCTCTAGAGATGTATCTATATAGAATTTTTCCTTCATATTTCTATTCCTTCCAAATATGCTTAAGTCCTTCAAAACACTCTAACCAATTTATCAACTCCATGGGGTAAACCATCACCCATTAGGTATATACTATGATATTTCTCTAATACCACCCTAAGGAGGTGATCGGAGAGGATGTTGATGATAGTGTCTTTACAAAATTGCGCTCTAAGCCAGCATATTTGTTTTTCTTGACACTGAAGTAGACTCTCTAATCTTGCATGACACATGAATATGGCCATAGTGCTATTGAACATTGATTACAAATTTTTGAATCAAGGTAAGTCGTATACATACACAATCATATAGATTGATGTATATCTCTACATATAGAGTTCCAACAATCATAATAATACATGCAGGAGCTTAGAAGGGTTTTACCTTTATCCTCTAAGCATTGAGTGAGACAAGGAGGCCGTAGGATCATTTCAATGAGTCTGTCAAGTTTGTAAACTTGAACACTTAGTTGACAAAAATGGCAATGGCTCAAGGAGGTGATGAAATTTCAAGTATATGTATAGATCTATAAAGTAAAATGCTTGAGGGTTTTTGGAGGATTGTAATTTCTATAGTATAAGTACAATGGCCGCTCTATAAATGAGTGCGAACTCTCCTACATCATGCAACATCTTCACAAGAGTATATATAAGCGTTTCTCTTTGATTTCAATAAATATTTGTTGATCTGACAAAGACTTCTAGTCATTTTTAGCTAGTCATTTGAATTTTGAATTCATATGTGACTCATGCTTCTTTTGTTTCTCTTCAAACCTACTTTGAATTTTGGCTTTTCATCATAAAAGACTTTTACAATAGATAAAAATGTAGTGAGACTAATGCTTAGGAATTATTTAAGTATATGTGTATACACACACATTGTTTCTCATAGTCAAATACAATCCTTAATATGGTCAAGTACTTTGGATTCTCATGTATACCAACAAAACATACATCAAGAGACAATAGAATCTTGAAGAGAGCAAATTTATGTATAAATTTTCATCCTCATAGAGGCCAATGAGGATTTGATAAAGACCAAGCTCACCTTACTAGATAATACTGCGTCTCAAGAATGCGTAACTCAACAAATGGAAGAAAAATTCATGAACTTCACAATGCAAACGTTATATTATCAAGAAAATCAAAATTTATAAGGAGGAAGATATGAAGAAGTCTGAATTTTTGAGGAAACAAAATACTCCCTTATTATAGGGATTGGTTAAGGATGCTCCTCCCAATCAAGTCTACCTTCCATAGGCCTCAAAGACAATAGTCGCTAATATATTTAATATTCAAGAAACACCAAAAGGGTAGCTGAATATAAGGGATAGGAAAAAAATAATAAATTCGTTTCTTCACTTCATCAATTTGAACACTTGATAAAGACAAGTGCATTCAAGTTTTTATGATAGAAACATATTGGAAGAAGATGGAGCAAGCATAATTGGGTTACAATACTAATAAATAGACTTCCAATCAATTGACATGAGCCGGAATAGAAGAGATGAAAAGTTTTGAGAAGCAAAAAGATCCCCACTCTAGAGAGATGAAATACTATACATGTGTTGGATTTAAATCAAGAAGAAAGGTGCAAGCTTATCCAACTACTATGTGGTTAAATTGAAGATGGATCTCTAGTTTCTCACTTGATTGAACTCATTATGCCTTGACAATAGGATGAAACTTGGAACCATAACCCATATTATATATCATAACTATAGAGTGCGTACCTAGTGAAAAGAATTAGTCTGTAGTCAAACGAATACATAATATACTATGAAAGATACATTGATTTCTCCATGATAAAATATTAAGAAAAGAGCAGCCTTGACTGGTGGAATCATCTCATTGCAATTCCTAGATATGTATGGGATCATACCCTCTTACATCCGAAGTTTAGTCCAACTGACTTCCCATTGGCTAGAGAATGTACTTGGTAGTCCTATGCAATTATAGTAGCAATTTTATCCAACACATTTCAATTGAAATTAGGATTTTGAATATTTTCTTCAATCCACATTTATCATTTTTTTTTATATCGAATTATTCTCAAGTCATCAAAATAAATTAATAGTAGCGATATGTTCTTTAAAATATCAGATTCCAAAAATGATGAATTTGCTTTCGATTGTCCAGCATGCATATCGAATAACTTCTAGTTGAATCTTGGACGTGGGTTTTGTTTCCATATTTAAATTTTGTTTCTTTAAGTTTCACGTGTAAACACTATAATGACTGTTTATATAACGTTTGGATTATTTTATATACATTCTCTTTTAATTTTCTTTCCATAAAGATACTAGCATTCAATTCAGGCCATTTTCTACCATCGATTATTGCTCAAGAAAATTCACTTCTCATTGTTGTTTTTTTTTCCAGTAGGATTCGATGTCGCATCAAAGCCTAATATATGCCTTTTTCAATAAATGTTTACAACATTGTACGCTTTCTATCTCTGGATTAAACGCTTATATTTTCAATACACATTTCACAACAGTTTTCATTCGATTTCCTGCTATTTGATGGATAACTAATTCATGTTCATCTACCATTCCCTCATCCATTCCCTCATCCACTGCTTTGCAAAAAAAATCACTATTTGATGCCTCGTCATACCTTTTAGGCTCGTTAAGTTTTATCAACGGTTACATATAATAATATTTTTATTTCATTTATGCACTGTACACATTCCATAAATCACGGTAATCTCGTATTAGAAACTGTCTTTTTAATCATTTCTCTCATCTATTTCACAATTTAGACCTCGAATATGGAGATACATATCTTTTTTTATCTTCATTGAATGCAACTTTTCATCTTGTTTTACATGATATTCTGGTATATTTGACTGAACTTGGATGTTTCTATATGTCATGATGAATCTGAAAATACATTAGGATTTTTTTCAATCCCTTTCAACATCAAGCATATGAATATCCTCTCACAGATACTCTGTTGGCTACCATATGAACTCGAGACTTGACAATACTTGTGGAAATAAATAATGATCACAATAGACTAAGAATTACATTAAATGGATATTTAAAGTAGAATAAAGTCTACTCTCAGCTTAGGTCTAGAGAGATACAAAACACACAAAATAACCTATGAAATATGGTTATCCAAAGTTGTCTTGAAAGACGGTAGAGGGATATATTAAAAACTTTTTTCTATCTTATCTTCTGAAGTAACTTCATAGAATGAATAGACTTCCATCATTTCTTTTCAATGGTTATATTCTCCAGTTTCTACCATACAATTTATTGATGCATAATATCTAGCTATAATTGTATTACATGCCTACCATTTAGAAAAATACTTGATATTTTTAGACTTCCCTTAAAACTTATTCCTCCATCTAGTTCCACAATTAAATCATCATCATCTTCAATCTTTATAATGTTTCCCTCACCTTTGGTTTTTCCATCACCAATTTCATTTTATGTCGGTCAATTCAATCTTTCAATCTAGTATAATTTTCTTCTTAAATTTATTCTCAAAATCTTGTTTTCTTGCCCAAATGACATTTTTCATATATATTCATCAAACTATCAATTATGAAGCTTTATATACCTACACAAACGTCTTCCATTCCATATCTTTGATGGTGATAAGATCAGTGAATATAGCATTAACGGTTTTGGAGTAGATAAGCTAAAAAACTAAGGAAAATATAAGGATGTTGATACACTTCCCAAAATATGATATGATGTCTTCTTTTTTAAACCTTAAGGAACCATCTAAACATGTATGTGAGAGCTGCATTTTTGGTAAGCTATAATTTTTCTCCTTCCTAAAGATAATATATTAGGAGATGAGTGAATTTTGTAGCTTCTTCGCAAAGAGGTGGTCTTGTGAAGACACCATCTTTGATAAATCGCCAATATTTCATGTCTTTTGTAGGGCAAATTTTGAGGAACGCATTGTTCTATCCACTCAATTCAATATCCAAAGTTTTATGTGTTTTAAATAGTTCTTGATTATTTTTGAAACCATGTGGACATGTAATTTTTTCATCCTTCATTCTCAGCAAGGCGGGGAGTGTATGTCTTTGAAATATAATACATTTGGCTGCTAGTGGGATAAACACTAATGCAGATTTATAAACACTTCACATCGAAAATAACGCATGGAAATGGCAAGATGTATGATCAAAACGGAAGCACGACCCCATCTTTTTCTACTTAAGATTGTGATATCTTTTTCAAATGTACTTAAAAAGCGTCCCAGCAGGAAATTATAGTATATCACTCCTAATGATGATCTAAATGTAGACAAGCTATCGATTTCTCGATAGGTTGATGAGATCTAATACGTTCGATCTCACCCAAAAAAAGAACTTCTGATTTGGCTCTACCACGTTTTTTTAGTTAATCTTAGTTTTTCAAGACACTTAGTAACGTATTCTTCAGCGCTTTTTGACTTTTTCATGATATGGAAAAAGATTACACATTAAACTGCTTGAGCGTCCACTGAATTTTTAACGTTCAGTCTTATTTTTTCTTGTGCAAAAAGCTGAATTAAAACAAAGGATGCAGGTCAAAAGAAGGTATTATATGCATTCAAACAAGGAACACATGCTTGGTATGAGAAAATGGATCCATACGTGAAGGAAAATGGCTTTAAGAATCCCCACTTCCAAAGCATCTCGTATACAAAGCTTGTACATGATCTAGTTCTAATCATTGTTGTTTATATTATGGTAGCTTTCTTCCTGGTTCCAATACATGCACATTTCCAAGTTTACCATTGATTTGCATGCCTCTGTCAAATTTGTGGCATTTGCATCATTGTCTGGGCATTTTGTTTATGCAAGTTGATGGAGGTATCTGTCAAAGAAAATACATTGGAACTTTCTTGAAGCATTTTTTCCTTTAAGACTCTTGAGATGCTTTTCATGCTAGTATTTATTAGCAATATACTTGATGCATTATTTATGTATGCATCACTTAGCATAGCAGTCAATTCTTTTATGTCTTAGATGAAAAAAGATATGCATGGCGGAGGTTTCAAGCATTGGAAAATGGTTTAGCATATGTTTCGTTACCTATTTAGTACCTTGAACCTCCAAGATGAGGTCCCAAGATGAGGTCACTACCTCCAAATTGACATGCTAGTTGTTATGGCATGTGTGTGCCATAAGTTGTTCCTTCATGTTTTGTGGCTCATGCATATCTTGGTTGAGAGGGAGGACGCCTATTGTGACCACTTCTACTTGTGAGGCTAAGACTACCGAGTGTTTTTCGATCATATACCTCATGGTTGATTTGGATGTTGGTCAAAATTTTCAGAGCATAATATTAACCAGCAATAAGTGAGTAGTAGGAGTTGTGCGGAACCTAGAGTTCCTTGCTCACACTAAGTACGTAATTAACTTTCTATACTCTATTGTGAAAGTAATACTTTTAATGAATAAAACATCCATAATAGCATCCAAATATTTTCTTGTTCCTATTATCTATACAATTGTGAGGAAAGCATTAATGGTGAATCAAATACTTCCGTTAGCATGTAATTTATTCTTAATATTTTCTACTATTACGAGATTATGATTCGATGTGGATCACACACCCACAATAGTTATTAGTATCTAACAATTATATAGTATGTATTTAATTATCCATTAGAGGAGTGAGATTCATAATGAATCAAACACCCATAAGATCATCTATAAATATATATGCATGAATTATCTAGATTATCCAGAGAGTAATATTAGTGATGAATGTACAGTCATAATGAGCATGTAAATATCTTTAAAGCTTATTCTCTAGTATTTTGTCTACAAGTGTTTATCATCCCTCTAATTTGTTTTACTCAAATTTTATAGAAGTTTAAAATTCAAAATTCATTACACAGTCACAATAGTTCATGATCACTCCCTAAAGTATTCTGAGAGTCCAAATCAAATTGGTGCTTCAAACAACCATATGGAAATTCAAAAACTCACGGTAGTTAGTACATCTATTATATAGCTTATGTAAGTAAGAAAAACGTATAGAATATATAGTATACTTGTCACAATTTATCATGATCACATATGTATCAAACAAATCGTGGAAATAATAACATATACATGATTCAATTAATTAGTACACGATATTCAAAAATCAGAAAATGAAAATACATAAAAAATAAAATAGAAAAACAAGGAACTATTAAAAATAAAATGCGCCCTCAAATGAACAATTGTTAGAGTTTTACTTTTATTTTTGAATCTAATTTCTTGTTTTCAAGACATGTTTTCATTAAAAGTGTTTTGATAAGATCTTTGATTGATCAAATATCATTCTATTGATCTAAGAAGCAATGTGGACCAAATTCTTATCTCACTCTAAAAGTCATGAAATTAGAAAATCTATGACTTAAAGCATCCACACCAATGAGGAGGATATTTCTACCACCAATATGTTCATTCAATAGGGGAGTAATGAAAATGTGGAGAAATTAGAAAATCAATGACTTAAAGCATCCACACCAATGCGGAGGATATTTCTACCACCAATATGTTTATTCAATAGGGGAAAAAAGTCTGTTCAAAGGCTGACTTATGATTCATTGAATGAAAGACATTATTTCTACATGATTGAAGTTAAAGCTTGTCAAGAACCTAACTCTTTTGAAATAGAAAATAAGAACAAGCAATGGTAAGGAATCCATGGAAGCGAACTAAAGGCACTTGAAGACAATGAAACGTGGTCATTATTTCCCAAAACAAAGTATATGAAAGTCCTTGGCAATTAATATGTGTACATGGTAAAGAGACATCCTGATGGAAGCACTTCTAGGTATAATGTGAGATTTGTTTCCAAAGGTTTTGCTCAAAATTATAAGATAAACTTTGACGAG